>JALGQZ010000010.1:46552324-47152324 GCA_023105745.1 Austropuccinia psidii | reverse complement strand
GAGAAGACCCTTAAGCTCATAAAGAGGGATTTTTATTGGGCAGGCATGAATCAAATCATTAAGGGCTATGTATCCTCATGTCAGAGAATTTGAAGAAACAAGAAAATTAATGGTAAGAAGTTCAGATTACTCAAGCCTCTTCATATTCCATCTGGTCCTTGGAATTCCTTATCAATGGACTTCATCACTCAATTGCCACTGTCCAACAACTTTGATTCAATTTTACTAGTTGTGGACAAATTCTCAAAAATGGCAATACGCATTCCAATTTCTTCAACAATAACTGCCCTGGACCTATCTAAAATCTTCATAAACCATGTATTTTCTAAACATGGAATACCAATAGGTATTGTCAGTGATAGAGGCTCCTTATTTGTTCCATCATTCTGGACCCAATTATGTAAACAGCTCAAGATATCAAGAGATCTCTCAACTACTTTCCACCCTGAAACATAGGGACAGAAGTATAAGGTAAATCAGATCCTAGAACAGTATCTTTGGATGTATTTCAGTTACCATCAAGATGAACAGCACATCTGGATCCCTCTGGCTGAATTGACCGATAATAATGCAGAACATTCATCAACAAAAAAATCACCTTTTCTCACCATTTATTTAAGAAATAACAGCTTTGATTCAATTCAAATTTCTGAAGAAACAACTTCTGGAAAGCTATCAAAAAAACTCCAATAAGTACAGAAAGTGGTCAAAGAAGAATTAAAGTTGGAAACAAGGCATTTCAAGAGATATGAAGATAGAAATAGGACAACTCCACCTGATTTCCAAGCTGGGGAGAAAGTATGGCTAGCCTCACAGAATATAAAGACTACCAGACCCCTGAAGAAGATGTCAGAAAGATTCTTTGTCCCTTTTGCAGTCTTGAAGAAGATTGGTAGCCGTGCATATCACATCAGGTTGCCTCAACAATGGCATTCAGTTTACCCTGTGTTCTGTGTGTCCTTATTAGAGCCAGTCAAGGAATCAGCTATCCCAAACCAAAATTGATTTCCACCACCTCCAGTCTTAGTGGAGGAGCAAGAGGAATGAGGAGTGGCTCAGGTTCTGGAATCAAACTCAAGAGAGATAAACTCTGGTATTTTTTTGGAGTGGAAAGGATTAAGTGAAGACACAGAAAGATAAACTCAGGAACCAGCTTTGAACCTTACAAACTCACCAGACCTTATCAAAGATTTCCACACCTTGTTTCCTGACAAGCCTGGCCCAAATACCTAAAGAGTTTTATTTTATGGTGCTTGGTGGGGAGTAGAAGTTATGAAAGTAAGTTCCTCTCCTGGCATGCACCTTTAAGGGTTATTCTACCCAAAATGAGTATGAGAATCACCTTGGCCACTTTGTGAGCACTTGTACACTCTTTGGACATATTCAGAAGGCCTTACAACATCAATATTCTCAGGTTTGGACCTTTCATCAAGATATTGCCAAATTCCCTTCTCCTTGTGTATTATTATAATTTATGCCATTAATCAATATTGCAGTCATTAATTAAATCAAGTAAGTTTTGGTAAATATTTTAAATTACTTCATGGTGCTTGGTGGGTTGTGGAAGTTATGAAAGAAAATTTATTGCAAAAATCAAGAAACTTGCCACAAGAAGGACCCCTCTCAGAAGTCTCTTGATTTTTATTTTTCTTTACTCTATTTTTCTCCTAAATATTTATTTTATTTTCTTTTTAATTGTATAGTAATTGTTTCATTTTATTTTTTATATATAAAGAAGCAGAATTCCTTCCCATATAATGTATTGGGAGGTTCAATTTTTTTATTCTCTATCAAGAAGAGTGCCAATAAAAGACAACCAAACAGAAACAAAACCAAAAAACTAGTTATCCTTACAAAGATCATCAAAGGTTCTCTGGAATGAATTTATAGATTCACCTTCATACAAGGAAAACTTGGAGACCATCTCTTGAGTAGCAGTACCAGGGATCATTCAATCATTAGAATATACAATAACCCCCTTACTATTTCTATCAACAAATCTGATTAATCTGGCCACAGAATCTTTACCTTCATTCACCATAGCTGAATCCTATCAGGTAACCCTTATTGGCCAAAACTCCCCATTTTAAAACACTTGAGTGGTGAGGAATGGAAAGGGTGACCAATTTTCTCTTCTACAGCTGGTGCTGACCAAAGGTTGTAATTTTTGGGAGGTGGGGACTGCTGATGGCCTGGGATGTGGAATGAGAGATGGCTTCATCAGTAAAGCTAGGATAGGCCTGGCATTGGATGATTTAGGTGAAGGAGGAGGACCTGAATATGGGAATGACTACAGGACAGGTTTGAAGTCTCTTGGAGTACTGGGTATAAGGTGAATATAAAGTTTCTTTCCAGGAGGTTAAGTGGGTGAAGAACTTGAAGAGTGGGCAACCAATTGATTAATCACCGCAACTTCTTCACCATGCAATTCATAGCTTCCCTCAGGATCTGGATCAGTTGGTGAATCAGAAATCTTTGTTATCCTTTTCACCACTCCTTTGTCATTTATTATGAAGATTTTTACCCTTGGGCGGAAGTAAGTTAGCCCACCACCATTAACAATGGGACCTCCATAATTGTTCCAACTTGCAATCTCCCTTTTCCTGGATCCAGTCACTAATTCAAGACATCATTATTTACTCATAGAAGAAAATCGAAGCACTTACAACTAGAATCTACTGAAGTACTATCAGGAGTAAGGGCCTTAGAGACTGGAAACTTTTTCCAAAAGGCTGTAGGGTGTGGATGTAAAACCTTGATTAAAAATCAAGTACTTTTAGTGTCCTCAAAATTTGAATACGGTACAATATGATTCAAAATATTAAGATTTAAGATTTGTAAGAGAAGACATTTCAAATTGATTTTTGTAACTTTATAAGTATTGAAAAAATAATATTATAAAGATTTATTGTTTTACCAACAATAAAGATAAATCCAAAAATACACTACAAGAGATATTCAAGGATACAAAAGAAATTTCTTCAAGAGAAATTTCAATTGGAATTAATTGAAGAAAGAACTGCAGGCAATTAATATAAGAACAAAGTCTTTAAAGGGATTATTAAGGAGAAAACATGCCCAAAAGCTAACAGAGTGAATTTGGAAACAAAGTGACAAAGCTCAAAGTGATAAAAGATGCTTTAATTCACTTTTGGGGTCGTTCAAGGGTAAAAATGATTATAAAAGCTACAAACAATGATTATAATAATTTTTTTGCACATGGATGAGAGGTTTGAATGATTAAGGAAAGGTGTTTCGAATCTTTTATTGATTGGTTTAACAGTGTTTAAGCTGATTTTAAAAGGAAAAGATTCTAAAATGACAGGAAAAGTGGGGCAAAGAAGACATTCTTTTATAGCCATCAATTTTCTTACTCCAAAAGTAAATTTCACTATTTTCAGTTGTGGAAAAAAACTCTGACAGCAGAAAAGCTGATTATGGAATCATTTAACCCTGATTTAGACCAAAAAAGGGCTGGTTTTAGCCATTTTCTGCTATTTTCAGCTGGTTTAGACCCTTAAATCAGCCATTGCTATAGTAATACCTAGTTTGTAGCCTTAAAAAACATGTCAGAATTTTTGTAAGAGGCGTCAAGAACAGCTAATAATGCTTTTACTAATATTGTTTGCACTTGAGGGTAGCTTTACCCTCTTGGCAACAGTTAAAACTGCCCTGGTTGGTATACAAACCTCATCATAATCAATTGAGACACAGACCCTGTTACTCAACTCCAGGCCAAAATTAATGCGCTCTTGTGTGAATTTCAATATATCACGCCTTTCAGTAAGGAATTTGGGGGAGTCTGACACCTTTGGAGCCAAGATTCCTTTTCCTCCCCAGAATTAATCCATCCAATTCATTTTTTCATTAATTCCTCATCATGTACTATACTTGTAGCTTACATATGTAATTCAATTGAGTTTTGACAGTAAACAACTAAAATAACTGATTAATGGTAGTTTTACCTCTTGGAAACAGTTAAACTTCCCTGGTTGGTATCAAAACCTCATCATCAATTGAGACACAGACCCTGTGACTCAATTCCAGGCCAAAAGTGAGGAACCTTTGCATTTATTTTGATATCTCAAGCCTGTAAGCAAGGAATTTGGGGTCTGGCTGCCCCTTAGAGACAAGATTCTTATTCCCCCCAGAATCAATATTTCCAATTTATTTTTCCTTTAATTCCTCATCATGTATTATACTTGTGATTTAAATATGTAATTCAATTGAGTTTTTACAGTAGACAACTGTAATAATTGATACCTCATATGTAAATTCAAGTTCACTTATGTAATACATGCACACATTTTGACATTTCAATTGTAAATACTTCAATTCCTCATAACTTCTAAATTACACACAACACCTCAATTTTAACACAAAAATCAATGGTCAACACCGTATCTGATGTGAATTAAAGGAAGGTTTTGAGGGTTTTAAAATTTTGTACAGAAAATACTAAAAACTTAATTTAAGTTTATTTAGAGTTTAGTTACAGAAATTTTACCCAGTTTTGACCGCACCTTGTTTTTTATGAGGAGTCCAATGGTGGAATAATTTTCACATTTTTGTTTGTTGGATAAAGAGTTATAATAAGTTTTATTTGACTTTTTTCCAAAAATATTTTACTTTTAGTATTTTTGTTGAAGGTTTATTTTTACTCAATTTTTGCAAGTAAAAATGTGTTTTCACAATTTTAAATTCCCAAGTAATTTTTATTTTAAATTATGATTAAAATTTCAATTTCTTATATGAATCTTATATTTATATTTTGATTTTGACATTAATAAAATGAATAAAATTTTTCTCAATTTATAATTGTATAATTTGTTATTATTTGTGGTCTTTTGGGTATATAAAAATACCTCTAAGGCTCACAACCACACTATTCAGCTCAAAAATTGAGGAAGAATGCCTATATGAACATTTATGCCTTCATGAACTGGCACAATTGTCTTCTGGGGCTTTTATTGCAGTCAGTATTTAACTTTCAAATCCTGATTGTCTTAAAAGGAGGGATCTTGTCCCCATATTCCTTGAAGAATTTGGCCAAAATGCCTTTTGAGGCCATTTTGGGTCAATTATAGTTGTTTTTGGTTTTATTGAACTTTTGGGCCTTCTTTCCATTTTTTCCATTTTTTTCTATGGCCCATGGTCCATAATACATGGTCTGAAGTTCATGGGGGCTATTGGAGTCCCCCTGGGCCCAATTTTACTGGGGTTCCTGGGGGTCCAAGGGACCAAATGAAGGCCTTTTGGGCCATATGGCCTGGACCCATGGAGGGTGGTCCAGGACAATGAGGAAGAGAAACCTCCCAAGAGTTGAAGGGGAGGTCCTGGCTTGTCCTTGGGCCCTATATTGAGGACATTAAGGGGGTGAGAAATAGAATTATGGTTTCAAATCTTGATGAACTTCAGGATTTTTATATGCACATCTCACTGAAATGACTTCATTTGTTTTTATGACCCTAGACATGAGTTCCAAAATTACTGAGCTCATTCAATCTTCCCCTGGCCTTCTGCCACCTTCTCCTCTTTGTGGGTTTGGCATCTTAATTTGATTGGGCTCACCCTGGTCCAAGGCTTCCTCAGGCAGCTTTTATCCTCATAAAAGCTATGATGGGGACAAGGAAGTTGAACTCTTAGATCCACCTTGTTCTCAGTGTTTGATGAAGGGTAGACAATTCTCCCAGAATTCTAACCCAAGGTCTTCAAAGTTCCATTATTGCTTTGTTAGAAAGAAGCTGTGCTGAGGTCCAGGAGTGCAGCTTTCAACCATCAAAAGATGCTTGTGGAGAGAGCAGGATGGGCCTTTGTGAGCCTTAGAGGTATTTTTATATACCCAAAAGACCACAAAAAATAAAAAATTAAAACATCATAAATCAAATAAATTTATTCATATTATAAATATAAGATTTATATATAAAGTTGAAATTTTAATTATAATTCAAAAGTAAAACTATTTTGAAATTTGAAATTGTGAAAACACCTTTTTACTTGAAAAAATTAAGTTAAAATGAATTTTTAACAAAAATGTTAAAATTAAAATGTTTTTTGCAAAAATTTAAATAAGAATATTATAAATTTTTATTCATTCAATAAACATATGAAAATTACTTAACCATTGGATTCCTCACAAAAATTGAGGTGGGGTCACCTCTGGGTAAAAGTTCTGTAACTCAGCTCTAAATAAGCTTAATTTAAGTTTTTGTATTTTCTGCATAAAAATGAAAAAACCTCAAAATTTCAATTCAATTCACATTGCATGTGGCTTTAACCATCAATTTTTGTGTTGAGATTGAGGTGTGGTGTGTAGTTTAGAAGTTATGAGTACTTGAATCAATTTCAATTGTAATGTCAAAATGTCCCCATGTATTGAATAAGTGAGCTTTAATTTACATATGGGGTATCAAATATTACCGTTGTGTGCTGTAAAAATCAATTGAATTACATATGTAAATTCCAAGTATAATACATGATGAGGAATTAAAGAAAAAATAAATTGGAAATATTGATTTTGGGGGGAAAAAGGAATATTGGATCTAAGGGGGAGCCAGACCCCCAAAGTCCTTTCTAACAGGTGTGAGATGTCAAAATCCATGCAAAGGTTCATCAATTTTGGCCTGGAATTGAGTCACAGGGTCTGTGTCCCAATTGATGATGAGGGTTTGATATCAACCAGGGAGGTTTTAACTGTTTCCAAGAGGGTGAAACTACCTTTAAGACAAAATAATGATATTAAAAAAAGTTTGAACTGGTTTTGATGTCTCCTGCACACATTCTGACATGTTTTGAAGGCTTAAATCCAGGTATTGCTATAGCAATGGCTGATATTAGGGTCAAAAATGGCTAAAACCAGCCCTTTTTTGGTCTAAACCAGGGTTCAATGATTCCATAATTGGATCTTCTGTTTTCAGAGTGTTTTCCATGACTGACAAGATGAAATTTTAATTTTGGAGTAAGAAAATTGGTTGCTATAAAAGAATGTCTTCTTTGCCCCACTTTTCTCCTCATGTTAGAATCTTTATCTTTTATAATTAGTTTATAATATGTAAGATGTGACTATGAAACTGATGATAATATTACTATTAATCAACAGTACTATGTCTGTTCTTATGAAATAGAATAATAAAATATTATTATAACCACAATTAAATAATTAAAAAATTATTTCTTTCACGTGTTAAGCACTACTAGTGATTTTAACAGTGAGCAAGTAATTGTCTACAAGAATAAATTACAAGAAGATTTTAATAATAAAAACTTCTTTATTAAAATAATAAAATTATTTTAATATATAATTATCTTTTGCAAGAATAATTATAATGATAATTCTTGAAGAAAACTAAATTTTTAGAGAAAAAACTTTAAGAATTAAAGATAAATCACCCACTAATATTCCAAAGAGCTTTTTGAAAGATAAGATAGAGAGATTTGGCGTAGAATTGTGGACTTAGAGGATCAAAATGAATTTAGAGATGTATTACAACAATATATAGTTGATTTCTATGATTTCACGTCTTTCTGATTGATTCTGAAAGAATAAAACACTTAAGAAAAGTTTTAACTAATACTTACTTGTTGGTAATACTGATATAAATGATTAATAAGATGATGATGTGGAAAAAACAGCAAGAGAAGGCCTCTTTTAAGTCAAAAACAGCTCACAGAGGCGTTCCATGGAGCAAACTGAAAAACCAGTGAGTGAGAAAGCATTAAACCCTTTTGGATTAGTACTTACATCATCTGTTGTCACTTAAAATTGTCATAATTGCTTAATTGATGCTTTTACATGACTACCAACCCCAATATGGTTAAGAATAAAAGGAGTAACATTTGTAAATCTTCTTTTATTCCAAATTAATCATTGATTTCCCAAAGTTATCAATGTTATTGACAATTTCATCACAGGTTGTATTTACTGTGAATTTTTGAAGATTCAGTGTTTCACGTAGAATAACCAAAAATGGACTGTAAGTAAAACTTTTAATTTTACTAGTAAAACTGATATTCTTTTTGGTTTTACCATAGATAATACAGCTCTCAATTGGTCCTGAAAGTTTCAGAAAGATTCATTATGAATTGTAATTTTAATGAATTTTTGAAGTTTTTACCTCATTTCTACGTAGAATTGCAAATATCAGTGTTTGACTGGCTGCTATGAGGTAAATCAATGGATAAAAGTCCAAAAAGGGTTTTAATTACTCTTTTGGGGTTTATCCATGGAATGTCATTAAGAATTGACGTGGTTACAGGAGCCTAAGTAGCTTTTTACCTCCTTCGCACGTCAAAATAGCAGGTTATTTGCTATTTTCTTAAGATTTACAGTAGTTGTGACATGGTAACCAAGTTCCCAAAAGGTTTTGGTTTACCAATTAGTCTAATATCAGCCATTTATCCAAGCTTTAGAGCTGTCCATGCCTCTGAGGCCTCAGAAGTTGGGTACCCTCGCTCTCTTTGATGTCTTTTGTCCCCCTTACTTATTTTTCACGTCAAAATAGAAATTTAAGCTTAAAGTGAGATATCCACTATGGGTGTACCAAAATTGCATGTAAGAATACCATAATATTAAGTGCTCAAAACATGTATAACACTATTCTTAGTGTATATGTAACATGGGATTTCTCACTTTCCCATTATTTTGGCATAAAATCAAGAAAAACAAAAATTTTCATGGATCCTTTATGTGGTATTAATGATGTGGTATTGAAGTATTTTCCATATTACCACCTCAAAGAGTTAATTTGAGTTTATTCACTCTATGGAGCTACCCTAGGTGAATTTTTGTGTAGAATCCAAATCTGGCCTTAAATCCATGGATTTACTTACTCAATAAAAAGTTATTCATCTTTTCTGAAATCAAAAATGATGAATTTTGAATATATGCATGATTTATGAGTTATGTATAATTCAAAATTTTTTTTAAGATAATTGTGGCCTATTTGGGTATGTAAAATATACCTCAAGGCTCACATAATACCTCTAAACCAATCAATGAAAGATTCAAACAACACTTTCCTTATCATTTTAAACCTTTTGGAAAGATGAAAAAATCATTATAATCATTGTTTGTAACTCTTATAATCATTTTTACCATTGAACTACCCCATAAGCAAATTAAAGCATCTTTCATCACTGTTAACTTTGTCAATTTCTTTCCAAGTTAACTCTGGTCACTTTTGGGTGCTTTTCTCTTTGAAATGCTTTTTTAATACTCTCTTCTTATATTGATTTCTTGAAGTCCTTTTATCAATTAATTCCAATTGAAATTGCTCTTGAAGAGATTTCTTTTGTAGCCTCAAGTATCTGTTGTAGTGTATTTTTGGATAAATTTTTATTGTTGTTAAAACAATAAATGCTTATGATATTTTTTTAATACCCACAAAGCTAAAAAAAATGAATTTGGTGCTTTTCCTTTTAAAAATATCAATTATTAACAATTTTAATCATATTTTTAATTTATAAAGCTTTTGAGGACAGGTTAAGTACTTGATTTTTAAACAAAGTTTCATGTCTAAACCTTACAGTGGCAGCCTTTATTCTGGGATGAAAAGCAAGGCCAATGAAGAAGAAGTTTGATTGAAAGATGACTCAAAGAAATAGAAAAAAATCACTTACTCAAAGAAGGGGGAATTGATAAAAGGAAAAGAACAAAGAGGTCAAAAAGGTATTTTTAGGATAATAATAAAGGGATTAAGATTTAATTTCAAAATATTTGAGAAAAAATGTGGGGATTCGGGGATGAAACTCAACAGTGGAAAAATATTATGGTTTTCAGGAGCCTATGTCACTGTCACAACCACGTATTTTGACCCTCCTCCTTGATGGCGGCGCCAATCCAACCTGGAGCCAAGTTGGGGCCAATTGGCCATGTCATATCATTTATGGCCAATTGACCCCTTTTGGGTGTTCCATGGCTCTTATGCCATAACCCATTCCATTGGCCACTTATGGCCTCCATCATCCTTTATGGCCTCAGGCCATATCCTGCGTCATTGGCCCTCTTGGCCAATTTGCACCTCACCAACCCCCAGGCCTCCATCACTGTTTTTGGGCCTGGGGGGTCCCTTTGTCTTCCAGGGGCTTCCAGGCCCCATGGCCACCTTCATTGGTTTCCTGGCCACCCCTTTCATTATGGGGGTTTTGGCCTAAATGGCCTTTTTGGGCCATTTAGGCCCCCCACTGCTTCTACGGTCCGCGGGCCGTAATACGCGGTCCGTACGGTCCGTGGGCCGCGGTCCGTACGCCGCGGTCCGTAAGCCGCGGTCCGTAGGCGGATTAGGCCCCTTTGGCCTAATCCAATGAGGCCAAAAGGGGCCAAAGGGGGCAGCCACCTAGCCCCCAAGGCCAGGTGGGTCCCAAACCACAATTGGGCCCACCTGAGCCATTTTTTGGCCACCAATCCCTTGGACCCAATTTGGACCAAAAACACCTTGGATCCATTTTTGGCCACAAATCCCGTAGGACCCATTTTTGGCCCTGGACCACCATGGACAAACTTCACCGTCATGGCCTCTGGCAGCCACCAGAGGCCACCAAATCATCTCAACAAGCATTTCCCTCAACTTAAGGGGAATTCTTCCCTTTCCTTCATGTACTCCGTACTCAAGATTGCAGGTGTGGTGCATATATGGTATTATATACCATTATGCACCATTTTTACTCAGCAATCCAATGGTGACGTTTTCAGGACCCAATTCCACCTTTCCATTTCAAGGTCCATAATTCCAACGCCCATTTCGAAGGAGGACTTTTCAGCTTATCAGTCTGGCAATCCATGGCGGTAATTCAGAAGATCATTCAAGGATCCCAACCACCTGTATCTGCAGGAGTTGGGTTGGTACAATTCATTCAGGATTATTCTAAGGTCAATTCTCAAGAGGTATTACAAAATTCAATCAGTTGTCAAGACATCAAGTATTCAATACTCCTTGGACAACCCAATTCATCCGTACAGGCCTTATTCAATCAACCTGTATGGCCTTGGCCCAATTGGGCCACTTCTTATTCCACTGTGGGAATTCCATCACACAGTTCAAATTTCAAGATGGCCAGAACTGTATTTCCCGATTCGGACAATACAGTCATTGATCCACCTTCCAGGATCAACTTTTCAGCTTTTCACATATACTGGCCACCTTTTCAGCACCTGGGGACTTTTTCCCCAGTTAATTAATATAGTGGATTTATTTTTATCCTTATTTTCTTTTACCTTATTAAAGTTAATACTGATAATCTTAAGTCAGTCATTCAGCACCCTTTTCTTTTATTTCCTCGCCTGTCCAGTGGATATTGGTGGTCATATCCTTATACTAATTCCATTTCCCTTTCTGGCAGGTTGAAACAGTGAATTGAGGATTCACTTGGTTGGCTTCTTGGCTTTTGGCTTCTTTATTATCTTTGGCCATTGGCTTCATCTTTTCTTATCTCATCTTTTGGCATACTTGTTTTCCCCTTTATTCTTTCTTAAAGAAATTCATTCTTATTATTCTTTTATCTTTCGAGCCCTCCAAGTGAGTTCTTGATTCCTGAGTGCCAGGCCCTCTTCTTCCAAGAGCCCCTGTGACAGTCACATGGTGGAATGTGATATACAACCTGCCAGTATTAATTGGTCTTTCAACCGGTTTAATAGCCTTTTTGGCAAGAGTTCCCTTTTCTGAGGTCTGGAAGACAGCATTGTGACAGCCTATTAGTTTCAAGGAGGGGATACTGTCACAGCCACTATACAGGGGTAAGGGTATTCAATATTAACCCCACTCAAACTCATCAAAACAGCAATCCAGTATGTGTATTAGTAAGTCATTTCAGAAAATATTTTTTCTGAAACATGAATACATCCTGTAAACACTCTTACAGGCTGGATTCACCAAATACAGCTTTGGATACCCAAGTCTGGAACTGTATGGTCGCCCAACTCCATCAAATCTCTTTTAAAGAGCCTGTAAGTCCATACAGGGGCTGTATTATACAAATCAATTAAAATTAAAATTAATTTTGAGAGAATCCACTCTTTGGATAAGGGATGGTATATTCTCACATATACCATCCCCTCTTTCACCCCTGGGGACTTTTCCCTAGTTAATTCCTATTTTGATTGATTATTTGATAAATATTCCTATTTTTTATCTTGAAATATTATATTTATTGGCTTTAAGTTGGTCTTTGCGTTAGATCACCTTTTCAGTAGAGTTGTGGTGGCCATATTATCATTAACCCTTCTCTTTACTTCTGACAGGTTGAAAAAGTGGACTTGGGCTTGTTTGCGGTTTTCTCTTTTATTCTTTATTCTTATTCTTATTTTTCCTGCTTTTCTTTTATTTAATTTAATTAGCAATACCATTCTTATTGCACTATTAAGTGTATTCATTTTTGTTCCATCTGAGCCCTCCATAAGTGAGTTCCAATTTACTGAGTGCCAGGCCCTCTTCACTTAGAAGAGCCCCTGAAAAAAATACTGATGATTATTTGGATGAAATTATGGTATTTTCCAAGTATCAGGAATAACATGTGTCCCATGTTTCCACTGTTCTTTCTAGACTCAGAGCTAATACACTCTTTGCCAAGGCCTCCAGATCTAATTTTTAAGCTTCAAGTGTTGAATATTGAGATTATATTGTTTCTTTTGAAGTCCTCAATATGGACTAAGAAAAAGGTCAAGAAGATTCCCAACTGGCCTCCTCAAAGAAACCTCAAGGCTCTTCAATCATCCTTTGGCTTTTCCAACTTCTACTGCCACTTCATCAAGGATAACTCAAAGGCAATCAGTTCATTCACAGAATTCTGCTAGGAATATTCAGTTTTCCCCTCCATAAGGAAGCACCTAGCCATTTTTAACAATTCAGAGAGGCTTTCATCCCAGTGTAAGTTCTTTTTCACTTCAACCCATCTCTACCCACCATTGTAAATATCAATGCCTATGATTATGCCTTAGGTCTTGTACTGGGTCAGGAAAAAACTAAATTGCATTTGATAGCTGCAGCTTACTTTAAGCAGAGCTCAATTATGACATTAATGATAAGGAGCCCCTTTCCAGATTCTGGTTTCTCAAGAACTGGAGGTTTTTTCTTCCTTCCCTTTCCGCCTTCTTTAAAGCTCAAACTTATCACTCTTCACTTCAATACTTTATGTCTTCAGAAGTCTTCACTTTCCATCAAGCCCATTGGGCTGAATTCTTATGCCAATTTCATTTCACCATCACTTACCATCCTGAACTCCTAGTCAGTCTTGCAGATGCATTGTGTGTTCAGACAACATTTACCCAGCAAGGGGGGAGGAGTTTGTCAGAAATAATACATTAAATTTTCAATGAATTATCAAGGAAGATGAAGTTAATCCCTATAAGTCTTTTCAGTCAAGGTGGATTTTCTTTCAAATCTTCTTTATTTGATTCAGAAGGCAGTTTGGAAAACCCTCAGTATCAAATTCTCTTTAAGATTTGGGTAAAGGTAAATCTGTTGAAGATTATTCTTTTCATCCTTCTTCCAGGATTCTTCTCTTTTAATATTAGGCAGTGGTCTTAAATTAATCCACAATTAAACTAAATATACTTCTAAATAGCCATAATTCTCCTCCAGCTGTAAATCTGTCTAAGAGAAGACTCTCAAAAATGTCAAGCCGGATTTCCATTGGTGTGGAATCACTCAATTTATCAAGAATTATGTTTCATCATGTCAATAGTGCTCAAGAAGGAAGAATATTAATCACAAGAATTTTGAATTACAAAAGCTTATACAAGTTCTAAATGGTTCCTGGAGTTGTATTTCAATTAAATTCATCACTCAATTTCCACTTTCCAATTCCTTTGGCACAATTCTGGTCATAATGGATGAATCCCTCAAAAATGAGAATATTTTTTCCAAAGTTGTCTTCAATCACTTTACTGGAATTCACCAATTTCTTTGTCAAGAATATTCTTTCAAGGTATGGCCTTCCTTCAACCATTTTCAGTGATAGAGGTTGACTTTTTGTTTATTCATTTTGGACCAGTCCTTGTCAGAAGTTCAACCTTTCAAGAAATATGTCAATTGCTTATCACCCTGAAACTTATGAGCAGAAAGAGAGGGTGAATCAGCTGCTATAAAATTATATATAGATGTTTTTTTGTTATCATGAAGATGATTTTCACACCTGGCTCCCTCTGGATTAATCTTCTTACATTAACTCTCACCACTTGTCAACAAAACAGTCACCATCTTTCACTGTTTATGGAACATATACTCATTTTTACTCAGTTAATATTACTAAAGACACTCCTGATGGAAATCTATCAAAAAAGATTCAAGAAGTACAGAAGTATGTCAAGAGAGAACTTGAAGTTTGCATAAGAAGGTGTAAGAGGTATGCATACAAAAGTAGAGCAAGTCCACCTGTTTTCAATACTGGTGACATAGTATGGTTTTCCTCCAACATGAAATAAACTAGAACCACCAAAAAAAGTTCAAAAACCTAGTTGGTTCCTTTTCCAATATTGAAGAGAGTCAGAATTCATACCTACCACCTCAAACTCTCATGTCAATGGAACTACATCCACCCAGTCTTCCATATTTCTTTTCTAGAACCAGTAAAGACATCAGTTATCCAAAATAGGTATTGAGAGCCTCCTCCTCAAAACATCATTGAAGAAGGAGATGAATTGAAAGTCTCTCAAATAATCAATTCCAAGCTTAAGAGAGGAAAACAATGGTATCTGGTGGATTGAAAAGGTCCCAGTCAAGACCCAGAAAGGTCCATTTCGGGATCAACTAGAACCCTCAAGGATTTTCCTCAGCTTCTTAATGATTTCCATAAATTTTATCTTTTCAAGCCAGGAAAAAAATGCTTCAAGAGCTTGGTTTAGTATGGTTCTTGGTGGGGGGAGCATTTTATGAAAGTAAGTTGCCCCTCCTGGTATGCACCTTTAGAGGTATTCTAACCCTTTTTATTGTAAGAATCACCTTGGCCACTCTGTGAGCACTTGACAAATTTTGGATACAGATCTTTAGAAAAGATTTTGACATCCATTCCATACTTATGGCAGTTTCCACTTGGGCTAATGGGCCATCCCTCTTGAATTCAATTTCCAAGTCTTTGAGAATTCCAATTAATTCCTTCATCAAGTTATTTTCTATGGCACTGGTGGAAGTGGAAATTACGAGAGGTAAGTCCCCCACCTGGTATGCACTTACCTGAGGGGTCTAAAACCTGTCAGAAAAGTGACTTGGCCACTTTAAGAGCACCTGTAATAAATCTCTTTTTCCAGGTCCTTGGCCAATTGAAATCAATTATCAACCTCTGTGATCAAGATTTAAGCCTCCTCAATATTCATTTCTCTTTCTGTCTTTTTTTATTTATTTTTTGTTAACTGTTCATTCTAAATATTCTTTATATTATTTCATATTTTCAGTTAATTACATCATCAATAACTCAAAAAGCTTCATAAAGTACAAAATAAAATCTCAAAAGAAGAATGAGAAACTCCCATTTCATATTCCAACTTCAATATCAGTTTTCCATTTTTATTTCTTCAAATTACTCCTCTTTTAATTTCTGTCTCAAAATCTTAGCAATTATCCCCAAACAGGCTCTACCTTATATTGGTGATCCGTAGCTCACCATTAAAGCTGGTGTAATGTAACAGCCATGGAAAAGCACACTTTTGTTTGTTTTATGGCATATATCTGTCATATACAATTTATGGTCACCTTGGCACCTTTTCCATCATCAGGCCATTCCAGGACACTTTCTGCCTTTGGGAATTTCCCAGTCAACAGAAAAAAGATTGCCCAAAAGGCTTCATTATAATTTTTTAGCTTTCAATAGATTTTTTCCCGATTTGTGCATTTTGCTATTAAATATGGGAAATACTTTCAAATGGCCATATTGTGCCATTTAGGGCTTACTTTCTAGATTTGTGCATTTTGTGAAAATACATTTTCTGAGCACATATAGGCTAGTTTTTGCAAAAAAACCAGAAAGTCTTTTCAGACTTCAAAATCATCTTTCCCAATTTTTTCAAGGCCAACCTGCATAATACACTTGACAACCTTTTACCTTCCATACCCAGAGTAACCAGAATTGTTGTTATATAGCATTATCCATCTTTTTTCACCAAAAGTCCAATGTTTACCAAATGAAGGGGAAATATATGAAGTCAAAAGTAACTTTAAGCACTGAAGGAACAACATTCTCTGAAAGATTAATAAAAGCTCAATAACAAGTGTTTTCTTCAACACCAATCACCTAACTAATAAGATATTGGTTTTTTCAAGTATGAAATATTCCCCCAAGGGAATATTTGCAGGTTTCATTTCAAGGGACATTTGAGAGGCAGTTCTAAATCAGTTATAAAATGTCAATACTACATCAATCCACCTGGGAAACCACACTCATATAATAAGGTCTAGCTCCATAGATGCCTGTATTTCAACCACATATGCTAGGAAGATCAGTGAAACCAGTTCATTTCTTCTAGAAATCACTACTAATTCAAGTATTCAATACAGACTAGTTCTCATCTTGAAGGATTCCAGCTCTCAGCCTTTCCTATATACTAGCCTCTCTTTTGACCATGGATGGTTTTTTACCCTAGTCAATTAATCTACTAAGGTTTCATTTTATATTTGATTTTCTTTTATCTTTATATTAGATACTGATATTTATAACTCAGTAATGTGAACATCTTTTCATTCCTGTTAGTGGAGGTTGGTGGTCATAAACTTTACTAATAAAATTGCGCGTTCTGGCATGGTGAAACAGAAATAAAGGAATTACTTGGCTTTCCTTTTTTATTTGAATATCTTTTTACTTGCATCATCCTTGTTGAAGAAATATATTTATTTTGTTAATTATTTAATTATTTGGAGTCCTGCAAGGGAGCTCCCTAATTGTTGGGTGCCAAGCCACTCTTGATCTACCAATAGCACCTGTGACAGCCAATAATCTCTCTGATTTCATTCAATTGACAAAACTCATGCTTTTATTTTGAAAATTCCTGCTGAAAATATGTAAACAAGGAGACCCTTCAGTGTTTTCAGCCTGAAAAAGGGGTGCTTCAATGGCTTTGTAAGCACTTATTTTTTATTTTTGGAGTGGAATCAGCCATTATTGCAAATATGAGTTATGTAAGGCTGATTGTATAATAAAGCTCTGAAATATTATAAACAACTTTAATTCTGACTGTGAAATGGTAATCAATAATAAGAAATATTTTCAATAAAAGTAATATGGGATTTACCATGGATAATAGTGGTGGTGGGCACTGCTGAAAGCCCAGTATGGACCAGTTATCAGTTGACTAATTATAAAAACCAATACAATATTCTGATTATAGTATAACCTGATTTAGTTCCAGAGTATAGCTATTTTTGGCAGTTTTACTACATAGGAAGGTAAGAGAAGGATGGGGATTTCTCTTTAGGGAAGAGAAAGGTCCCTTTTTATTCTGAAAATCAATTAAAATTTCCTCAAGACCTGTTCACAAAGGAAGTGAGCATATTTTTTACTTTTAAGAATTGGATTGTGTTTTTTACTGTCAGCCTGTGACTCAGAACCAGAGCACAAGCATGACAGCCAAATACCATAAATCAATGGTATAGCCAAGATACCACCAAAACATGGATCTGAGCCCAATAAGCTCAAAAGGTATAAAAATAAAGAGGAAACTCACCCCTTTCCAAATATACAAGTCCCATCATCATAGGACAAAGAATAACAAAGTTATTCCTGCTCGAAGTTGTTCCTGAGAATAAACCTTAATTTTCACCTCTCAGCTGAAATACAGAGTAAGAGGCTTAACCCCATCAAATGGGTATTCAAAAATGAATTTCTACGGCTGTGCTATCCAATGGTACCAGCCAAACTGAGCTAGCGCCAGTATTACAAAAGTTATGGTCAAAATCAGGCCAAATAAAGGTGAATATAATATTAACCTCTCATCTAACTTCTACCGTTTTAGTTTGAGATACCTAAAGTGGGGCCTTTATGGAAAGAGCACAATCTGGACTATCTGATGGTTCCATGCATTTCCCCATATCTCATCTACAACAAAAGCTATAAGGCAAACAAGCCCAATACATCTTTTTGCCTAAAACATGCATATGTACAAAAATCTTGTACATGGGATAACTTTGCCATATTTAATGATAGCCATATCAAATGAGGTACCATTTTGTAGAACTCATACAGGGATACACACTGAGCCAGATTTGAGGTCGATATCTCAAACACTGACAAAAATATAGCTGTTTTAAGGTCAAAATCCCACAGTTTGGCCAATACAGCTTTACCATGGGATAATATCCCAAAACCATGATTATGAGGTGTCAAATAGATGAAGAAGCTTGTTTTTTACTTCAATTACCCATATTTCATTAAAAAATGGGGTCCCATACAGGTTCTGTATAGAATTCTACACGTCATAGACATCAGAATCAGGCTGTGTGACCCCAGATGGAACTTTTCACCCTGTATTGGTGAAAGCTGCCCAGATGTGGTTTCAAAACCACATCTGAGCCCAATATAGGATATAAAAGCCTTTTGAAAACCACAAGACTATCCTGGAGAGTAAAAAATCTTCACTTCCTCCCCGTGAAAAGGTCTAGCAGCCTTCTCACCCCATTTCAGGATAAAAGGAGGCCTTTTCACTGCCAGAACAGGAATCCCCATCCTGTTCTTGAATTCCTCCATAGTACAACTGTCAAAGCAGTTATACTCTTGGAAAACAATCAGGATATATTATAAAGTTTAGTATTGTAGTTTCTTATTATTGTAACCCAACAGATAAAGCCAAACCCAGGCCTTTCAACAATGCTCACCACCACTAATTCTCATTAGTAATGCCCTTTTTAATACCTTTTATCCATTTCACAGTCATATTTAAAGTTGTAAATAGCCTTATTAACTCTTTATCATAGACTCATCCTGAAATTTTGGGGGCCTGGCCATGTTTTTTGACCTTTTTTGGACCTTACAAGTGAGTTTTTTCTCTTATTTTCTCTATCCTGACAAACTTGTTTCATCTTTTTAGGCGTATTTTTTCAACAATAAATATATAAAACATATATTTTTTATATATTTAAGTGTTATATGTTATATACCACTAATATTTATCTTTTTTCAATCATACTGTTGTGTGGTTGATTATAACTTAATCATCACAGAAACCTTCATTTTTGGCATATTTTGCACATAAAAACACCTTGAGTCATTAATACAGTCCTTTTTTAATTAAATAAGGACACCTCTTACTGTAAAACCAACAGTTGAGGCGTGATTGGGTGTATTGTTAATTCAATTACCCTCTTACATACCACTTTTATCAGATTATACTTGCTAATTACAAGTTATTCTGTGAGATACTGTCATACAAACAGTGTACCAGATCTGTATTTTTGACGTGAAATTGTTAATTCAATTACACTTTCATTATACAAGGGTATATTGTAGTAACATACAAGACCAGAGGCCATTCTTAGAGGTGCAAACAGCATTTTAAGAAGTCTTAACTGACATTAAGCCCTCTTTCCCTGTTTGATTCAGTGGAAGAGAACTACATCCCACTAGAATCCCAGTCACAGGCCAACACACCAGTGACACCCTCAGAACCAGAGGGCAGCAAGGGCAAAGCAAAGAGGCATAGTGAAGGTCTCATTACAGCAAAAAAGTGGACAAACATTGCGACTCAGAGGAATAGAAAGCAACACAACTCTGCTTCAATACAAGGTAAACCAACCTTAACCACTTGTAAAGGGAAAATTACCATAATTAACCCAGTTGTAACCTCTCAAAGTAAATTGCCAAAATCAGCAGACAACAAATTTGTACAAGGCACAGTCAAAGGTAAATACCCTAAGAAAATAGACTTTTTGACTGCTTGCAAACACTGATATGTCACCTGTACACCTCGGAAACCTTGGCTTCCAAAGGAACCAACAAGAGGACAGAGAAGGCTTGTTCAGAACCAGAAGACATGGAAGAGGACACCTTGGACACAGTGGTGGATGGCAAGACACTGAGGGAAATCATACCCACTGTGCCATTCACTTTCCAACTCAGCAGGAACCTCAAACCAGAGGACTGGAAAGACATGTATCAAGTTCTTCAGCTCCACCAACTCCTCAAAGATTTATTTCAATGCAGCATGGACAACAAGAGTCTCAACCTGGAATCCCACTGGGCACAACTTGGAGAAAGTTTCCAGAATAATCACCAAAGGTTGGAATCCTACCAGGCAGTTCAGACTCCTGGGGGTGAGGGCAAACAGGATAAGGGAGAATCAAGCCACTATCCAAGCTATAGAAGAACAGCTGACCCAGACAGGGCATACTCAGATTCCTTCAGGCTCACAAGAAGCAGGCCAAATCAGCTCTCCAATGGCTTCACTCCATTCAGAAACCAACAGATAAGTCGCCAAGAGTCACCATTATTCACAATCCCATGAAGTTTCCAGGAGAAGACAAGGATACAAGGGCAAAAACAAGACCACCTCCAGAAACAGGAAGAAAGAGTCAGACCCAATGATCCAGAACCTATTGAATTTGGTGACTGAAGTGCACAACAAGCAGAAGTATTTGTGAATAACTTCAGAATAAGTAGTCCCATTAATAGAAATATTCCCCCCACTCAGATTGATCACGATGTTGTCACACCTCAGAGTAACCTAAATAGTGATTCACTGTGGTTCAAAATGTCCCAATTTGCTGAGCAAACTCAAAAGCAGTTTGCAGAGCTCCAAGCAAGCCATGAGAGGATGAAAACATGAACAGCCTCCATGGACCAAACTGTCAAAACTCTTCAAGAGGGACATTCTCAGTTGAGCAAAGCCTCTGAAGAGACCAACAAAATACTTAAACTAGTCTTTGAATAACAACACAATATAAAAAGGGACTGGGATTGTCTGGATCAAGACATAAACAAACTGTTTACTGTCTACCATAACATGAAGCCCCAACCACAAGGCCATGTTATGGATAATCCATATCATCAAGATGACATAAAGCCAGCTGCCATGTTGATGAATAAGGCAAGATCTCCATCACGATACCAGGATGGAGATAATATGTCTTATTCAGAGAAAGAAGCCCTGAAACAGCTCCCTGAGGCCTCAAGCTGGCCCAAATTCTCTGGAACTAGAGAATATGATCATATGGAACTCATAGATTATATTGATGGACTCTTCATTGATGTACCAAGCATTCCAGACTACTGGATTACTGCTAGACTCAATACAGCATTTAAAGGACATGCTACTATATGGTACACAGAAATTAAGGAAATCCATGGCAGAAGAAGCTGGCCATGGTTGAAGAGTAAAATAATCCAAAAGTACAGAAATAGTAGTTGGATGTAGAAGAAGACCATGTAATTTGAAAATGACAAATACTCTGTGGACAAAGATCCATATGAGTGGTGTCTCAGAAAGTCTAAAAGACTTAAAGCCATTGATCCTCAAATGAACATTCAGATGAGGAATCACAAACTCCTGACACAAATGCTGGGAGAACTAGAGCATGCAGTGAAATGCAGATGTAACCACAATTGCACTCTGTATGACATTTCAGATACCTTACAAGATGTAAGGAAAAGAACTAATGTAGGGAAATACACCCCATATAAAAGCAGTGCTTTCAAAGAGGAACAACCTTTCGGGGTGGAATTTAAAGAAATTCCCAGAAGAGCAGTGGCAGAAGTGGCAAAGAAGAAAAATTCTTGTCACAACTGTGGTTCAACAGACCACTATTCCAACAACTTTCCAAAGGCAAAGAAAAAAGTCCCAGAGGATTCTGACTCAGAATCTATGGGTGATTCCATCAGAGAACAATCTTATGATCACAAAGACCCAAAAGAAGAACTCCTAGTAGAATACCAAGAGGAAGCTCCACTGGAAATCCAAGACATACAGCTGGAAGCAGGCATGCCACAGGATACTGCCAACAAAAACTTGTGCAAACACAAACAAGATGCACAAAAATTCCTGGTTACACCAACCAAAGGAATGGAATATATACATGGAACAGCCACAAAAATAACTGTTTGTCTTGACAATGCTCAACATCCATTGATCATTTACAGTGGAGCACACTTCTCCATAGTGGCCAGGATTTCTTTGGATAAACACTTCCCAAATTGGGAAACCAGCTTTTTTCAACCAAGGCAAAGAGCTTCAAAAGTGCATCAGGGAAGATGACTTCCATTGGGACAATTATCAAAGAGATAATTATACCCCACAGGAAGGGTACTATCAGACTCAATCCAGAGCTTGTAATGCTTGATGTGCCCAGATCCAAGGGTTCTTACTGGGGACAGATTACCAAAGGATGTATGGAATTGACATTTACAATAGTAAAAACAGGAACATTACCATTGGTACCAACAAGGAAAAGAAATTTTCACTTGATATATACCAAGTATCTGCCCAAGATCCACTGCAAGAACTATTGAATGAATTCAGAGAGGGAGAGTTTAACACTACCCTCACCAGTAAACAGCAACTCAGTTGACTAAAAATGCTGAGGAATAATAGACCATAATTTGCCATTGGTGAAGAACCATGAGGAAAGATCAGAGGTCATGATATGAAACTATATCTGGATGTGGCAAGACCTTATCCACCCATGCTCAGGAGAGCTCCTTACCCAGAAAGTCTGGAAACCAGGAAGGAAATTGAAAAAAATATCAATGAACTCCTGCACATGGATGTCATCAGAAAGATTGGACACAATGAAATGGGGGAAATTACTACTCCTGTCCTAATCACCTGGGCAGATGTCAAGTCTAGGCTGTGTGGAGATTTCAGAGCTCTGAATAACTGCACCAAAGCTGACAGGTACCCTATACCCAGGATACCTCATGCATTAGATAAACTGGCAAAAGACAAACACATAACCAAAATGGATTGTATGAAAGGATTCCACCATAATGGAGTTAAGCCAAAATCCATGAAATTACTCAGAATCATATGCTATATGGTCACATATGAGTACACCAGGATGCCATTTGGCATCAACAATGCACCAGCCCACTTCCAAAGGATGATGGACACCATATTTTAAGAGGAAATATTGAAAGGCTGGCTGGTAGTATATATTGATGACATCATTATATACTCAGAGACATGGGAAGACCATGTGCAATAAATAGACAGAGTGCTAAGTAAATTCACACCCATAAATCTGAAAATTTCACTTAAAAAGTGCAATTTTGGCCAACAGGAGCTACTAGCTCTAGGAAATAAAGTCTCAGGTCTTGTTTTGTCAATTGACCAGAAGAAATTAGCAGCATTACTGCAGAAACCAGTACAAAAAAACATCAAAGAGATTCAATCTTTCCTTGGGTTTGCTAGCTACTATAGAAACTACATCAAAAGGTTTGTCCACATAACTAGTAGTTTATACAAGTTATGTTCAAAAGAAGTAGTTTTTGACATTACAAAGGAAAGTAGGTATGCATATGAGAGGATCAAATATGAACTCACAAATGCACCTGTGCTCATCTTGCCCGACTTTGAACTACCATTCAAGATATATATAGATGCAGAATGTAGCCAAGGCTTAGGAGCAGCCATTCACCAGAGACAAATTTTGGATGGTGAACCAAGAGAGGGAGTAATATGTTACATCTCTAGGCAGATGAAAGATTCAGAAGCCAGGTATGGGGTCACCCAGACAGAATGTCTATGCCTAGTTTGGGCTCTAGAAAAACTCCATTATTATTTGAAGGGTGCAGTCTTTGAAGTCTACACAGACTGCACAGCCTTGAAGTCTTTACTGAACATGAATACTACCAATAGACACATTCTGAGATGGCAAATAGCCATCCAGGAGTATAGAGGGAAATTGACCATCATATACAAAGAAGGTAAAAGTCATACCAATGCAGATGGCCTCAGCAGATGGCCACTGGATAATTTAAAAAGCAACCCAGCTTATGACCCTGAAGTAGCAGCTAAAATTACTGTACATTCCAAGGAAATAGACAGGAAGAAAACTTCAGATTTTCTAAATGGGCACCAGAAAGTGGAAACACCGACTCAGAGGGAACAGAAACTCCCATATTGGGAATAGGCTCCTAAGAACTGCACACTGAACTCTGAAATGCAGTAATGAAGACACATGCCAAACAAAAACAGTGTGGCATATTGTTACAACTCCTCCAGCAAAAGTACAGGAGCCCAGAACTGGAATTCCATTTAGAGGAACTCTGGTTAAGGGACTATAAGGACAAGAAACTTTTCCTTATAGAGGGTCTGCTTTCCCATAGAGAGAAGCACACTAGTGGACTCACAATAATAGACAGAGATCATATATCTTTGATCCTACATGAATGCCATTATTTCCCCTACATGGGACACATGAGTGAAGACAGGACCAAAGAAAGGGTAGGAAGCACTGCTTGGTGGCCCAAATGGGAACAAGAGTTGAGTGAATACATCAACATTTGTGAAAGATTCCAAAAGGCAAATAGGAAACATGGGAAAAAATATGGGTTACTTCAACACATAGAAGAACCTAAGCACCCATGGGAAACCATCAACATGGACTGGGTTACAGGACTTGTCCCAGGAGGCAAAGAAAACTTCAATGCCTGCTTAATGATAGTTGATAGGTTCAGCAAGAATATGAGGTGCCTACCATGTCACAAGGAGGATACAGCCATAAATACTTCTCTGTTATTCTGGAACAACATCATATCCACCTGTGGAGTCCCTAAGATCATAATCAGTGATAGGGACCCAAAGTTCACATCTGAATTTTGGACCAACCTCTATGACATGCTGGGTACTAGACTTGCTTTTTTTGCAGCTTACCATCCATAAACAGATGGACTAGCTGAGAGGATGATCCAGACAATCAAGGAAATCCTTAGAAGATTCTGTGCCTATGGCATGGAATACAAGGATCAAGAAGGATACACCCATGACTGGGTTACCCTTCTACCAGCAGTTCAACTAGCTTCTAACACAAGTCAGCACTCTACCACAGGAAAAACACCTGCACTGGTAGAGAAAGTGTGGAATCCCCTATTGCCTGTGGATCACCTGAAGAAGAATCTTCTGACCATCCACCCCACAGCCAAGTATTTCCATTAAATGTGGAAGAGGGCCTGTGACAAATCTTTCAAATGTATAGCTGAGGCAAAAGAATATAATAAGCAGAGGTTGGACAAATCACGTATGGAACCTGACTTTAGGGAAGGGGCCCAAGTATTAGCATCTACACTGAACTTTAATAATATCAAAGGACCTCAGAAGATGAGAGACTCATTTTTAGGGACCTCCACTATCATCAAATTGATAGGGAAAATGCAGTGGAAGTCAAACTCACAGAGGAGCTTTCAAGGAAACACCCAGTCTTTCCAGTGAGTTTAGTCAAGCCATACTTCCAGACAGAGGAGGATAAATTCCCTCCAGGAAAAATAACCCCACATCACCATGAATAGTGGATGTGGAGGATTCCCCAGGACCAGTGAAGAAAATCATCAATGCCAGGAAGATGAGACTTAATGGTAAAGATCAGAGACAGTACTTAGTCAGATTCAAGAACCAGACAGCTGATAAGAACAAATGGTTGGCAGAAGATGCCATAACAGATTGGAACCTTCATTTAAGGAGATTCAGAGCCTCTGGGGGAACTGAACAGTCTCATCAATGATGAGCCTTTTTTAGAGGGAGGGTATGTCAGCCTGTGACTCAAAACCAGAGCACAAGCATGAAAGCCAAATACCATAAATCAATGGTATAGCCAAGATAACACCAAAACATGGATCTGAGCCAAATCAGCGCAAAAGGTATAAAAGGAAAGAGGAAACTCACCCCTTTCCAAATATACAAGTCCCATCATCATAGGACAAAGAATAACAAAGTTATTCCTGCTCAAAGTTGTTCCTGAGCATAAACCTTAATTTTCACCTCTCAGCTGAAATACAGAGTAAGAGGCTTAACCCCATCAAATGGGTCTTCAAAAATGAATTTCTATGGCTGGGCTATCCAATGGTACCAGAAAAACTGAGCTAGCGCCAGTATTACAAAAGTTATGGTCAAAATCAGGCCAAATAAAGGTGAATATAATATTAACCTCTCATCTAACTTCTACAGTTTTAGTTTGAGATACCTAAAGTGGGGCCTTTATGGAAAGAGCACAATCTGGACTATCTGATGGTTCCATGCATTTCCCCATATCTCATATAGAACAAAAGCTATAAGGCAAACAAGCCCAATACATCTTTTTGCCTAAATATGCATATGTACAAAAATCTTGTACATGGGATAACTTTGCCATATTTAATGATAGCCATATCAAATGAGGTACCATTTTGTAGAACGCATACAGGGCTACACACTGAGCCAGATTTGAGGTTGATATCTCAAACACTGACAAAAATATAGCTGTTTTAAGGTCAAAATCCCACAGTTTGGACAATACAGCTTTACCATGGGATAATATCCCACAACCATGATTATGAGGTGTCAAATAGATGAAGAAGCTTGTTTTTACTTCAATTACTCATATTTCATTCAATACTGGGGTCCCATACAGGTTCTGTATAGAATTCTACAAAGTTATTCCTGCTCAAAGTTGTTGTTGAGCATAAACCTTAATTTTCACCTCCCATCTGAATTACAGAGTAAGAGGCTTAACCCCATAAAATGGGTATTCAAAATGAAGCTCTACATCAGCGTCATCCAATGGTCACAGAAAAACTGAGCTAGAACCAGTATTACAGAAGTTATGGCCAAAATCAGGCCAAATAAGGATGAATAAAATATTCAACTCTCATCCAACTTCTACAGTTTTAGTGTTAGATACCTAAAGTGGGGCCTTTTTTGAAAGAGCACAATCTGGGCTATCTGATAGTGCCATTAATTTCCTCATATCTCATCTAGAACAAAAGTTATAAGGCAAACCGGCCCAAAACACACATATGTACAAAAATCTTGTACATGGGATAGCTTTGCCATATTGAATGATAACCATATCAAATGAGGTACCATTGTGTAGAACACATACAGTGCTACACACTGAATCAATATTGAGGTTGATATCTCAAAAACCCACAAATCTATAGCTGTTTTAAGGTCAGATTCCCACAGTTTGGCCAATACAGCCTTACCATGGGATAATATCCCATAACCATGATTATGAGGTGTCAAACAGAGAAAGAATATTGTTTTTACTTCAATAACTCATAGTTTATTCAATACTGGGGTCCCATACAGGTTATGTACAGTGCCCTGCCATAAGTATGCAAACGTGGGTCAAGGCCTGTCTGCATACAGGCTGTGCGCAGCATGCGCGCGTTCCTGCCATCTTATTCATTTCATCTTATCTTGGCTTGCGCATCTCCTCTTTCTCAAGTCTCTCCCCCTTTCTTAATCAATCTTACCTTTTTGTTTGTTTGTTTCTTTCTCTCACATATCAGATTGTTTCACTTTAGTAAATAGTCCAATCATGCAGATTAGGCTATTTAAAGAGCATCACCTGATGCCTTGCAAACCCCCAACTAATAACTATCCACCTGTTTGTCCTTTTTCCACTTTGCTTTTCGTTTTTTTTCTTCAAAAATCGTTCTAATTGTTTTTTGTTATTTTGTATCATGCCTTATCTGGACGTTGAAACTCGTGGACAAATTGTGGGAATGTGTCAAGCAGGGTTATCATTCCGAGCCATTGGTCAATTAGCTGGGGTGCCTCTTACAACAATCTACGATACTGTCACAAAATATCAACAAATCGGCACAGTGCAAACCCAACAAAAAACCGGACGGCCTACAATCTTAAAGGATTGTGACCAACATCAGCTTAGCCGAATCATTACTCATTGCCGTCGCCTTACTGTTGCTCAAGTTACAAACTTGATGACTGAAATTGTTTCCACCAGAACTATTCAGCAAGAGATCCACAAGCTAGGTAAGGCATCAAGAATTGCACCAAGAAAGCCTTACCTTTGACCACAAGATTTTCAAGCCCGACTTCTATTTGCTCAAGCTCCCGTGCACTGGGGAATTGACAATTGGGCAAAGGTTTTGTGGACCAATGAGTCAGCTTTTGAGCTAGGAAAGAAAGTTGACTGAGTCCATGTATGGCACACTCCTCAAGAGAAGTGGCTATTGGAGAACTTAGCCATTAATAATCGCTCTGGACATCAAACAATCATGGTCTGGGGTGGAATTTGTGCAGCCAATCAATTGCGAATTGCATTTCTTGAGGAACAAATGACATTGGCTCAACTGATTCAACAGGTTTACCAACCAGTTCTCTTTGCTTTCATCAGCCAAATGGAGCAAGCACCCTGTATAATGGGAGGACACCGGCTTATTGCCATGGAAGACAATGCCCCAATCCACACAGCAACTCTCAGAAATCAATGGCGCCAACAACATGGGATCCAAAAAATGCAATGGCCTGCTCACTCACCTGATCTGAACCCAATTGAGAATTTATGGAAGATCATGAAGAATGCCATCCACAAACTCTACCAACCACAAACAATAGATGAATTAAGGGTCGCCATCCAATCAGCATGGGATAATTTCCCTTGCAATACTTTGGACGACTTGCTACTCTCCATGTGACGGCGAAGGGAAATGCTTATCACACAGAGTGGTGGTCCAACATCTTACTAGGACCACCATTCTTATATGGTCAGTTTTCTCTTGCACTCATAACTTAATTTACTTGAATAAAGCTAATAAGTTATTTTTTTTTGCTTAACTTTGTTTTGTTTTTAAGTTTTTGTGTCAACTCATGTATTGTTTAGAAACCCAAAAACGGAGGTGTCTTAGTTTTTTTTTGTCTTTTTTTCCTTAGTGTTTTGGCTTTTTTTGCAATTTAAAATCGTGACTTTGACTTGTCCCTGTGAGAATGTGCGCGTGAGATTTTTGGCTGCGCAGCCAAAAATATACAGCTCGCTTTTTTTTTAAAAGCGTTTGCATACTTATGGCAGGGCACTGTACAGCATTTCACACGTCATACACATCAGAATCAGGCTGTGTGGCCCCCAGATGAAACGTTTCACCCTGTATTGGTGAAAGCTGCCCTGATGTGGTTTCAAAACAACATCTGATCCCAATACAGGATATACAGGCATTTTTCAAACCAAAATCCTGTCCTGGAGAATAAAAAATCTTCACTTCCTCCACGTGAAAAGGTCTAGCAGCCTTCTCACCCCATTTCAGGATAAAAGGAGGCCTTTTCACTGCCAGAACAGGAATCCCCATCCTGTTCTTGAATTCCTACATAGTACAACTGTCAAAACAGTTATACTCTTGGAAAATAATCAGTTTATACTAGAAACCTTATTATTGTAATCTTTTATTATTGTAACCCAACAGATAAAGCTGCACCCAGGGCTTTCAACAGTGCTCACTACCACTAATTTGCATTAGTAAAGCCCTTTTTATTTAAAATTAAAGACTTTCTAATACCTTTTATCCATGTCACAGTCATATTTAAAGTTGTAAATAGCCTTATTACTTCTTTATCATAGACTCATCCTGACATTTACGATGCCTGTAAAACCTTTATTGGGCTCAGATGTGGTTTTTAAACAACATCTGGGAGTGTTCACCAATAAATGGTAAAAAGCTTCCTCTGGGACCCATACTACCATCTTCTGACATGTATGAAGAAGAACTCTGTGCACAACCTGTATGGGGACCCCATATTGACCAAACTATGAGGTGTTGAAGGATAAACAAGCTTCTTTGTAGAATTGACACCCCATACTCAAGGATATGGGAAAGTATTCCACAGAGTAGGTGTAATGGCCCATCTGTGGGATTTTAACTTTAAAATAGCCATAGATTTTCCGTTCCCCAATATATTGAGCTCAAATTTGGCTCATCTTTTAGCCCTGGATTTGTTCTACAAAATTGTAACTCATTTCGTAGGGATAAAATTAAATATGGCAAAGCTATACCATTTTCAGTTTCCATTGTTCAGATATGAATATTTCTCAAATACTGTATGGAACTTCTTTTCTCCATAACTATTGCTCTAGATCAGTTATGGGGAGAGGGATGGAGCCATCCATTAGCCCCTATTTTGTTCATTTCAAAATGACCCCACTCAAAGTATCTCACATTAAAACTGTAGGAGTTAGATGAGAGGTTATTATTTTATTTACCCTTATTTAGGTTTATTTTGGCCATAATGTTTGTAGTTTTGATTCTATCTCATTTGGGGCCGTACCATTGGACAGCTCTCACTGAGAGCTTCAATTTGAAAACCTATTTGATTGGGTTCATTCTCTTTATCTGGATTTTAGATAGGACGTGGAAATAGAGGTTTATGCTCAGAAATTATGTTGAGCCTGAATAAATTTTTTATTCTTTGTCCTGTTATTATTAAGGCTGTATATTCAGGAAGAGGTGCATTTTCTCCTTTTTTCTACCTTATGAGCTGTTTTGTCTCAGCCCCACGTTTTGGTGGTATTTTAATCTACCATTGACTTATAGTGTTTTGGATGTCATGCTTGTGCTCTGGTTTTGAGTTGTAGCCTGACAAGTGAGGGTTTTTAAAGCCATGAGCTAAAAAAGTCAAGTGAGATTGCAAAAATTTATTAAATCACGTTTTTTTGAATCTTTTCGCTTATGATAATCTCAAAAACAGTAAAAAATGCAAAAAAATGTGGTTTTACTTTGAAATGATCTTGTGATCATGTTGAAATAAATTTTAAATTAAATGCATTAAAAAAAGCAAAACTCAAGTCAAAATAAATTTTCAATAAATATCAAAACCCAATAATAAGGCAAGCCTTAATGCTTCAAAGATATACTTGAGATCACATTTCTGAATGAGAAATCAATTTTTTGGGAGAAAATTTAGTTGTAGAAGCTTTAACTCAATATATTTTTACTTGAAAAATTGATTTCATGGAAATCTTTATTAATTATTAAAATATATCTTTCATTAAAAAAAAGGGATTATTAAATTTAGAATCAATTGAATAATTGTGAAGGGATTTCATTTAGCTTAAAAAAGAACTATTTGAAGTCATAAAGATATTGAAAAACATGATTATTAGTAAAATCAAATATCAACGCACGTAAAACGGAGAAACTTTGTAAAACTATCAAGTACCACCTCATCATATATACTTTCAACATCTCATTTATCTTACATAGAAATCGAACGAATTACAGGAAATCTAAATTCATATTTAACTAATGAAGCTCTTTATAACAATTAAAAAATTTTGAAATGACAAAGCATTGTTAAAAGAGAAGAGTGTAAATACTGGAAATTTATTGGGAATTTTATTTTTTTATTCTTATGAGTAGAGACTTATAAAACCCCTTGTGAATTAAACAAAAGCACATTTTCAGACTTAGGATTCGGCTTTTGTACAAAGGTTGAAGATGCTCATTAACTGAGATTTATTTCTGATATATATTGATAAAAAAGGAATATTTGGTTACTTTCCTTTTACATTATATGCATGTAGGAATATTCCAGTCATATGTTGGATACTAATAATTGAAAATCTTGGAAAGCTCACTTGTATATATTCTCACTCAATCCTTGAAAGTAACCCTTGAAATTTTTTAAAAGAACCCATCTTTAAAAATTGATCTTTCAAGAATACCCAAATTCCTGAATATATATTTTACAGAGATTAAAGATATCATGAAGATGAGCTGAACTACAGTTATTGGTATTTGCAGGTTGAAGATTAATAATATTAAAGATCAAAATTTCTGAAAGAAAGCCATAACTGGAAGATAAGCCTTGAATATTCAAAATCAATTTTTGATATAGATTTATAAACAGCTTTGAGATATTTTGGAGTTATGCTGTACTTAAATATTTCATTTTCCAAGCTTTGAAATTAAATTAGAACACTGGGGGTTACTTTTCTGTTTTAAGCTGGAAATGATCATTTACAATGTGGTATTCCAGACCATTTATCCCAACAGGATAAAGGTCATGGTTCCACACAGATGGAAGAAGTCCCACCCATAGGGAGACTCAAAGTCAATTTCTAAACCAGGATCTTGAATTTAAGCCATAGATTGTACTCAAATGAGAATAACAAGGTGCATGCACCAAGAACAGTGTATGTGTTACAACAAACGAATTCCGCTATGAAGATGTAAATAATAAAGCCACATAGGGAAAGCTAGCTAAAAACTAACAGGTTACAACCCCAGGTGAATTTGATGCCTTCTAGCTAACTCTGGGTTCATGAAGCAACTAAGTTGCAGCTGCATAGCTTAAAAATCTACCTTTCATGAAGACAAGGAGAGGTCACAGGATTCCAATATTCATTCCACTGGAGCTTCTACAAGTGATCTAAAGCACAGAAACACTAAATTTTCATGATATATCCACAGTAACTGTCAGGATGAAACTATGATGAAGGTGTAAATAGGCTAAATACAACTTTATCTATGTTTGTGACACGGTAAAATAGTTTAAAAGATATTTTAATTTAAGATAAAAAGGGCTTTACTATATTTGATATAGTGGTGGTGAGCGCTGTTGAAAGCCCTGGGTGCAGCTTTATCTGTTGGGTTACAATAATAAAAGACTACAATAATTAAATATATAATTATACCTGATTATTAACCAAGAGTAAAGCTGTTTTTGACAGTTTACTACGTAGGTTATTCAAGAGCAGGATGAGGAGATGATTTTGGCTGTGAAAAGCCCTCCTTTTATCCTGAAATTGGGGTGGAAAGGCTGCTAGACCTTTCCACATAGAGGAAGTGAACATTTTTCACTCTCCAGGACAGGATTGTGGTTTGCAAACAGCCTGTATAGCCTGTATTGGGCTCAGATGTGGTTTTGAAACCACATCTGGGCGGTTTTCACCAATACAGGGTGAAAATTCTCATCTGGGGACCTCACAGCCTGATTCTGACGTGTATGACGCGTAGAATGCTGTACAGAAACTGTATGGGACCCCATTATTGGCTGGCATATGAGGTATTGAGGTAAAAACATGCTTCTTTGTCTATTTGACACCTCATATTCATGATTATGGGATATTATCCTATGGTAAGGCTGTATATGACAGCAGGTGGGATTTTGTCCTTAAACCAGCCATACCTCTGTCAGTTTTTGAGATATCATGCTCAAAGTTGATTCATTGGATAGCCCTGTATGAGCCCTACACAATGGTACCCAATTTGGTATGGTTATCATTGAATATGGCAAAGGTATCCCATGTACAAGGTTTTTTGTACATAGGCGTGGTTTGGGCAAAAAGCTGTATTGAGCTTGTTTGCCTCATAACTTCTGTTATAGTTGACATATGAAGAAGTGGATGGCACCATCAGATAGCCCTGATTGTTCTCTTTCCAAAGATACCCCACTTCAGGTATCCCACACTAAAACTGTAGAAGTTAGATGAGAGGTGAATGTTTTGTTCACCCTTATTTGGCCTGAAATTGACCATAACTCCAGTAATATTGGTGCTGGCTCAGTTTGGCTGGTACCATTGGATAGCCCTGGCTCAGAGCTTCATTTTGAATACCCATTTAATGGGGTTAAGCCTCTCCTTCTAGATTTTAGATGAGAGGTGAAAATTAAGGTTTATGCTCAGCAATAACTTTGAGCAGGAATAACTTTGTTATTTCTTGTCCTATGGTGATGGGACTTATATTTTCAGAAAGGGGTGAGTTTCCTCTATCGTTTGATACCTTTTGAGCTAATTTGGCTCAGCTCCATGTTTTGGTGGTATCTTGGCTATACCATTGGTTTATGGTATTTTGGCTGTCATGCTTGTGCTCTGGTTTTGAGTCACAGGCTGAAATACCCTCCCTCTAAAAAAGGCTCATCATTGATGAGACTGTTCAGTCCTCCTAGAGGCTCTGAATCTCCTTAAATGAAGGTTCCCATCTGGTATGGCATCTTCTGCCAACCATTTGTCTTTATCTGCTGTCTGGTTCTTGAATCTGACTAGGTATTGTCTTTGATCCTTCCCATTGAGTCTGATCTTCCTGGCCCTGATGATCTTACTCACAGGTCCAGGGGAGTCTTCCACTTCCACTATTTCTTGTGGTGTGGGATTTTTTTACCTGGAGGGGAATTTATCCTCCTCTGTCTGGAAGTATGGTTTGACCAAACTCACTGGAAAGACTGGGTGTTTCCTGGAAAACTCCTCAGTGAGCTTGACTTCTACTGCATTCTTCCCTATCAACTTAATGATATTGAAGGGCCCTACAAATGAGTATCTCATTTTCTTGGGTCCCTTGAGATTGTTAAAGTTCAGTGTAGACACTAACACCTGGTCCCCTTCCTTAAAGTCAGGTTCCATATGTGATTTGTCCCACCTCTGCTTGTTATACTCTTTGGCCTCAGCTATGCATTTGGCAGCAGTGTCACAGGCTTTCTTCCACATATCATGGAAGTCTTTGGCTGTGGGGTGGATGGTCAGAAGATTTCTCTTCAAGTGATCCACAGGTAATAGGGGATTCCACCCTTTCTCTACCAAGGCAGGTGTTTTTCCTGTGGTGGAGTGCTGACTTGTGTCACCGGGGCAAATCTCGTGTCAATCGTCGGCGATTGACTTCACGTCAAGCAAACGTCAAGCAGGATAAAAGTCGAGCTCACGTCAAGCGAAAATCAAGCGAACGTCAAGCACACGTCACACTCTGGTCTTACACCAAATCCTGTGACATCCAATAATATTGGTTCCCCTGTGCCTTCAACTCAGATTCCTCACCACCTGATCATCCCACAACCGTCCGATGATTGGTAAAAATTACACCAGACCCGCCTGTTTGCACACACACACATCAAAGATGTCCTTCAGCCAGTTTTGATGTAGGCGGGGGGTTTGACTTCACCAGGTCATCCATGAAGTGTGCGTGTGCATTGGCGTGTGCGGGCGCGTTTGCGTGTGCATTGGCGTGTGCGGGCGCGTTTGCGTGTGCATTGGCGTGTGGGGTGGGTTTGCGTGTGCATTGGCGTGTGCGGGTGCGGGTGGGTGGGCGTGTGCATTGGCGTGTGCGGGTGCGTGGGCGTGTGCATTGGCGCGTGCGGGTGCACATGCGGGTGTGGGTACGCAAAAGCCGATTCCGCTTCCAACATGATGATGGCGCAGTTAGAAATTTTGGATGCTATGAAAGGTGAGTGTGTGGGTCATTTGATCATTGGACTTGGCTTATTCACACTGTACCCAATGTCAAAATAGTAAGTTCTTTGTGGCAATGTGAAATAATGGGCTTTGCTTGTCACAATGGCATGTCTCTGTCACTAAATTTTGAGGCAATGATTTCACTAGCAAAATTGCTAATGAATCTGAGAGATTTGCATTTTTGTAGACTAAATATCATGAAATAACGGCTTTATCATTACAAGCAGTCCACATGACAGAGCTTTGTTATCATACAATCCACAGTTACCTTCTATTTCTTCTTCTGATATAATCAAGTGTCCATCATCAAAACCAACAGCTTTATAAATATTGAGATACGGCCAATCTGGTAGGAAATTCACATCAATCTTCAAAGTTTTTAAAATCAGAAAGTTATTATTCAGTATGCTAGATGGCTCAGAGACTTTGAAAATGCTATCAATAATACCAAATTGTCGTGAGTTGCCCCTCAGAAAACATATCACACTGTTGCTGATATTTTTGGATTCAGTTGAAAATATATTGTTCCCAATATTAATGTTTGAAACTGGAAAATACCAAGGTGAGACAATCCTTGAAGTGGGAGGACTTGTGGATTGCATGGTAGTGTCTAAGCTGATCCAATCAACTACTTCCCTTGTGGAATGAAAATTCTGTAAGTACTCAACCAGGCAAGCATAATTTTGTTGGTCATGGCGGGATGGCTTGTTATATTTATGGTGATTGAACACGGCAGGTGGCTGTGATTCGAAAAGCTGTTTTATTTCACATGGCACAGATGGGGATTTCAGGAGAACGGAAAGGTTGGAACATCGACAGATATGTTGAAGTAAGGTTTTATCTATATCATCTATTCAGAGTTGCAAAAAGTTAGTCTTATTCAGTTCAGGTGTTTCATCAATGTGAATATATTGATCTTATTAATTGACGTACATATCTTGTTATTTGTTGGCATCTTTGCAAATACTCCAATCAAGCGCTCATAACCCCATGTGGCTGAGGCTTGTGCTGGGCCCCAACGTTGGAAGAGTTCGGGAATATGATCAGCAAAATGATGATTTGGTTTACTTTTCTGTTTTGGGAACAGGTGTTGATTGGAAAGGCGGAATTTTTTCCAATGTTCAGCAAATGCAGTCGCATCATCTATTGAAACAGTCCAGCTTGTGGCAATGTTGATAGCACTAATCAAATGGAATGTATTCTTGGCTAGTTCATTTGCAAGTTCTTCTGACTGACCCATTTTTCTTTGAGTGTTGGCAGATTGGTGTGCATCTAATGACATCTGTTGACTGAGCATTAGAAATGGAATATAGACCTTATATAAGAGAGCCCATTCAGCGGCTTTTAAGCTAGCATGAGAGGGGGAACCCATTTTGCGGGGAACTCTTGTCCATGATGAGGGAATTATGGTCTCAGATATGATTTGTCGGAGATGCTCAAGAGCCTCACCCTTGATCTGGTGATCACTCAGTGCAGTGATATCCATTTCAGAAGTGGGGATGTAATTGGCATCAAATGAAGGAATCTCCGCAGAACCACTAGATGGATGTTCTGTGTTAGGGGTGGGCATTGGGAAGTAGTTTTTTCGGGTGGAAGTAGTGGGGAGTGGCTCATTTATTATTTTTGCTGCGTCTCTTCTCAGGGAGCGGGCCTCTCTCAATGTGATTTTATCAAGCGAGCTGTTGGAGGTCTTGGAATCTGAGTCTGAACTGTTGGTGTCATTGGATTTCCTGCGGGACCTGAAGTAAATTTTTGATTTCGCCTCTGGAATGCACAATTTGAAAGTTGCATGATCCTTCAAAATTCCAAGTATTAAATTATGCATTATGTCAAGATTAACCATTCTGGTTGCATCCCAATACGGAAGGTCTTCCAAAATTGAATATCGCACTCCATACTCAGAGAAAATTGCTTGTCTTTGTTGTGGGGTTGCCCGAAGCCATTTGGCAATGGTTGATTTATGACTTTGGTATGAGCGCGTGTAGTGAAATTGAGGACCAATTTCTTCAATTTGAGCTTTGTGAATGGTGCAAAAATTACAAAAGTGGTTTCCTGAATGGGAAATAAATCCAGTAAGCTTGCGCATGGCAACCACATCCGCAATGGCTGTGAGGATGGCAACACGGATAAAGGATCCTGATGGACCTGTTGAGGTGGGTGCAAAATGGTAACCCTGCCATAGCTCTTTGAGCTCGTTGATGAGTGGCATTAATAGATAATTCAATTGAAGCGCAGTTGGCTCCTTTGGACCAGGGATGATTCCTGCAACATAGACATTCTCGGGCTTCAATCTTTCACTTGGGGGGAGATTAAGACAAATAAGCATGATAGGTCCAATGCTAGCCAACCGGGTTGACTTTCCATGTGCATTAAACCAGTCCACATATATGGAGAAGGCCAATGCACCAGGAATGGACATGAATGGGGGGTCATGGATATTTCTAGTGCCAGTGAAGCGTCTCCAGACCAATCCATCCCAGACGTCACGTTTTGGGGAATCTTCGGGAGTTTGGGATTGTTGATGTTGATGCAGAATGTCCATAATTCCAGCCCGCTGGAGAAATCTGGCAAGCCAATTTTTGAATGGTTGATAAATGAAATGTTTTGTTGGTATAAATTTTTGCTTCATGTTGGTTGTGTTTTGGGTGTGGGGTTCAGATGAATAGATGAATTTGCCTAATGATTGTGTGCAAGGGGGATCATGATCATTTGGGTCATTATGGCGTTGACAGTGGGGTTGGTCAGTTGTGACTGATTCAGTAAGGCCATTAAGAGAGAAACATTGAGGACAACATATATAGTTTTGAATCACTGGCTCCAATTGGAGATGTTTAAATATGGTACTCAGATCTTGAGGTATATGGAATGCAGGAGCGGGGGGACCAGCTGAGCTTGAGATACTGGACTTGATCAGCAGGTTCAGGGCGGGGTTGAGTATGCGTGAAGCCCTGCGGGGTAAATTATACCTTAATGATAGAATGGCAGATATTATCATTCCTAGGTCTTGTGGGGGAAGGGTTTGACTGCCACTATATGGTTTCTGTGCAGTTGAATTGAGAGCCGCTGCAGTTGGGAAAGTGCTTTGGGTCAAACGAGAATAATCAGCTGGGAAGATTTGATCCAATAGAATTTGTGGGCACCCAGATCCTGATGCAGAAGTAGGGATGTTTGGAAGAGATTTGGGTGCAAGGGTTGATTTGAGCTTTTTAATGTGCTGTTTATATTGGAAAGGTGTGAAGGCAACTCCTTGCCTATCACCCTCAGGGGAAGAGTGTGTTTGAGTTGAGCAGTGTTGACACATGCATATACGCATTGAGGAATAGGGCCGGGTTGTCATTGTTGCAGGAATTGGGAGTACGGTTGGTTTGTGTATAAATATCTATGGTTGATGTGAAAGTGTTTAGGAGTGTTATTAATTGGAAATAAAATTCAGTGATTATTTATGAAGGGGGAGATGATTTGAGCCAGCTGAGGATTTTATCCCATTTGTAATGGAGCATGAGCTGCAGTGGATAAAGTTTAACATGTCTCATCTGGATGGCGGAATTGGTTAGGCGTTTAATTGGGTAAAATGCCATGCTGCTCAATGCTCATACATATTCTAGTTTATTTACACATTGTAATAGTGCGGGTTTTACCATTGAGGGGGTTCCATTAGTGAAGTGTTACCATTGAATTGAGGGGATTAACATTTAACCCATGTACGCTGGCACGCCATCGTACATGGTTTAAACCTTATTACAGACATAACTATATAGCTCTATTACATAAGGGGGTGGAGTGCAGCTAAAGTCTTGGTATTTGGTTTGAGTGCGGTGGGCTTTGAATCAGTTGGAATGTGATTTGGATTGTCTTGCCTTTCGTGAAAAGGTGATGTCTCTTTTGTGGGTAAATCCTTCATGAATATACCCCTTTACAGATGTACAATGTTGTGGAATTTCAATGCATATATTGGCAGTTTGGATAATTCACAAAATGTGACAATGGGGAGGCGGAAATGTTACCAAATATGATTACTTATGGATGATGGGTTCCCTTTCAGATCAAGGAAATATCACATTATATTCTGGTAGGCCGTGCAGGGTGGTTTCCGACAAAAGCGGAGGAGCTCAAGAGGAGGCAGGGAGGATTCTCCTCAAAAGAGTCTTATCCGACTTCCACACAACACTTAGTTCCAACTATTCATAGAATTTCTCTATTCTAAATTTGAAAAGATTTCATCTCATATCACTCTATTTTATCATAATACTGAGGTGTTTTATCTAGTTAAAAATATTAGTGTACTTTTTCGGCCCTTATGTCATCTTTCAAGTCACATAAATCCCGTTCAGGTTCTGTTCATGACTCAAATAGTGAATCTAGCATAGAATATGTTCAAACACAGTCACCATTGAGTCCCAACATTCCTCTCACAACCCCTATCGCATCCTCAATGAATGTATCAGGTCTTAACATTGATGTGGGCAATCCAAAGGCTCCAACTTCAAGCACTTGGTCGATCCCAAATATTTCCGTCACTCCAATTCCCCCGAATCCCACTAATACACAAATTCATGTGTCTCAGGGGCCAGAAGGCACACTTCAAATCTCATCACACGCTAATCCCCAATAAAAATTTCCACGTGAGTTCCTCCTTAATCCCGGTCGGAATCCAGTCGCATCCCAGGATCCCTTTGGCCAAAGTAAACAGCCAACCCTCAATATTCCATCAGGATCTCAGGTTCATGTGGGTGATGAAAGGCGCGTGGATGGGGGGCGGCGAAAAAGACCTTTGGAAAATGTCTCTTGGAGCGGTCTGTCAGAGGGAAATCCAGTATTGATGCTTCATCAAAGTAAGTCATTTGAATTTTGGAGTATGACCTTTTTCACAATTTGATATGTTTGTTTCATGGGTTAGATATGGCACCTAAAGGCAAGTCAGTCCGATCTCAGGAGCCAATTGAAGATCGTGAGGATCACCAGTCTTCATTAATGTTTTGATGTGTTAACTGATGATTTGCATGGCAGGGGATGAACTTTATGCGTCTTCACCTCTGGTCCATAAAGAGAAAGTCACTGGACGTCATCATCCATATGCCTCCAAACCAAGAACGGGTCATGCCAGTACATCAAGAGAAAGAATGGTGGATGATGAGGATGAGAACATGTCTCCGACTCAAAGTGAAAGAAATGATGAACCAATGAGGGACAATTTCACCGCGCATGAGCAAGGCACTCAATCAAATAGTGAGTTCACCCATCCTCAGCTGGGCCTTGCCCAGAGTATGCTTGAACAATCCGAGGTCAGACAGCAAAGGAACCAGGCCCGCAAAGCTCACAATGTGGCGAAACGTGCAAGCCAGAAGGAGCAACAAAAATGGCTGAAGGCAGAACTTCCAGAGAATGTCCATGGAATGAGATCAGCAGTACACGCACATTGCCTGTTCCTACTCAAAGTTAGGGATAAGGATTTTTCCTCACTACCAGCACCACCCAGCACAGAAGAGCGTGAAATTGCAATTCAAGTGGCTGGTCATCTCGGTTATGTCCCCGAGGATGTTTTCAATGAGCCATCAACACAGGTTCAGTCTCAGGGTTTCCAAAGCTACTGCGAAAATGAGCTCCACAAGCTAGGACTAAAGCGATTCACTTGGGACTGGGAGAGCTCATGGCAACATCTGTTTAACGAGCTGATGTCTATGGTGTTTTACCGTACATTCCGTCTCACACTTGTCAGCACTGAGTATCATCACTACTGTTGGAACAAGGATCATAACAACTATGGGGTCGTGGCGGCTTTAATGGAGCGATATTTGACTTATTTGAAAAGAGAATGGAAGTCTATTCAAAAGGATGCGGAGTATTTGGTTAAAAAGAAGGAGAATCAAAAGCTCGCGAAGATTTGTCAAAGAGTTAGTTACTGTATCTCTTCTTCATTGTGGACCAAGTCTGATGATGATCTACTTGATTATGTGCAGACCTGTGAGCGCCGTCGTGAATGTTGTGATACGGCTAAATTTCCCATTCTAGCATCACAATTCAATGACCCTCGAGTATGCTCAGATACTGAGGAGGTACTGGAAAATGGCCGTCAAGTTTACCGCAAAGTGGGATTACGCTGGCGCTCCCAGTTATTTAATGATTTGGTATTGAGAATGGATAGAGACATAGAGTTTTGTAATCGGATTAAAAAAAAGGGTAAAAAAACTATTGATAGATTGCCAGAATTACGATCGACAGATGATGGTGATATTCCGGAAGGCCTATCATTTCAGGTATTTGATCAAGATTGGCTCAAAGGCTGTAGTAAGATGCAGACTAGCGCCCTCAAGATACTTGACATGCCAGTTATTAGGCCTAATGGTGATGCTCTGCAATAACTTAGTAATTTGTCACGGTATAGCACTGTGACAAATTAAAATTTTGTGAATTATTTGTGCAGGTGTAATAAAATCTGATTATTATCTCTTAAGGATGCAACAACTTGCTAAATATGTTAGAATATAGACAATATGAATTGAAATGTATCACCGTCTCTCTTAGCAATAATACTCTATTGCTCATTTTCATTGAGGAAATATTGAAGAAGTTCGATCCAGCTCATGGTGTTCATAATTGTGGACCTGTGCCAGAGTCAACAGAAGTTATCAACTTTGTCAATCACAAAATATATAATATCAGTAAGGCTCACGCAGTTAATGATTGTTTCTTTTCTTGGACCTATTGGTGATTGGAATATGGCATTCCCATAAGGAAGGATTTCAGAATAGTAATACAATCAAGTGAAAGATGAGCTTGAAAGGTACCTTCCGCATGTTGACCTCAACTGAATGAGGAGTGATATAGTGGATGACCTGTACAGGTCGTTGTTGGCCAATACGATGTAGACAATCAACAGCCTGAGCCTCAATGGCTGGGTTCCAATTGGGCTCCTGGAAATGTGGATGTCAGGGTCCGAAAATCAGGGGAGAATTTTGGGGGGAAACTCACCATTAAATAGACTATATTAGCACAAGTTATATTGAGGCCAGTTCCAGCCACGGCAATGGATGCAATGAGTACTACACATTCAGGATTATTGAAGAAATTCTCAAGTGCCTTGTCCTGCGCTCGTGGTGTAATTGTTCCATCAATTCATGCTGAAAGGATAGAGTGATGGGCAAGAGCAATACCAATTCTACAATATAAAAAAGTCAGATGGAGTCAATCGGTAATGGATGCATATTAGAATTAACGCACAAATCTAGAAATTGGGTCCATTGGGTATAAACCACCGATTTCGTCGGACCACACCTTGTTTGTTTGTTCTTCATTAAGCTTTGTAGGAGGTGTGCAATTTTACTACTCATCATGCATGTTTCCACATCCACAATAGTTCGTGTGATTCTTGGGGAGTTATCCTGAGTGCTCCTGCCCTCGGGGTCTTCCAACTCCGCCTCCGCAATTGTGTTAAGCATGATGTGATGGTTACAACATATTCGCAGCTTATTAATATTTCTGAAAAATTCTCCTGGTCCTTTGCTTTTGGATGATAGGAATTCTTCATATAATATGGAATATTCTTGCTGCATGGTCGGGTTGAGTGGGAGCAGCTCATAATGATGGGTAATAGTGGGGAGGGATTCGAGATGTGTGGTTTTGGTGTGGCGCAAACTTAAATGCCGCAATGCCAAATGCAAAATATCATTGCAACCTTTTGAAAGACTACTCAGGATGAATGGTGACCAGTTATCTTGATCGGCGCTCTGGGGTTGAGTGATGAATGATATTATGCCCAAAAGGTCGTAAATGGTGTTGTGAATAGGTGTGCCCATTAAACATATTCGACGGGATGAAAGGAGGCTATTAATGGCACGGTGAGTGGCAGTGTATTGAGAGCGAATATAGCTATAAGAGGGGGAAAGGGTTATTGGATATAAAAGGTAATTTGAATCATTTAAGCTCAGCCACTCACTGTGCTTCATCCAAGATTATACGATGCCAATTGATTTGAAAAATGAATGATGTAGAGGGATTGGTTTGCTTAAATTCTTGGGTGATAGTATTGTAAGAAGTGATGATGATATCATATTTTAAAATGTTGGCTTGGGATAATGAGTGACGAGTGGGACCATGGTAGATTTTGGCATGCAGTGCTCCAGCCTGAGCATGCTTGGATATTTCTGATTGCCAGTTGGTAATTAAGCGAGGGGGGCAGATGATCATGGTGGGCGTGGAGCAATGGGGGTTTGCAATCATCCGCTCCTTGGAGGTACCAATTAGAGCAATGGCCTGAATGGTTTTACCTAATCCCATATCATCCGCGAGCAGTCCTCCAAGAGGGGTATTGGTCGAAAGGGATTCAAATGAGCTAACAACCTTGTTTGTAATGATGTGCCTGGCATTGAAAGTGGATCCTGGGGGTGAGGTGGCCCAAAGGTTACGGGCTGATTGGCCATTGGGGATTTCTCGATCCCAGAGAAAAGCTAGTCCGGTCTTTTGATGAGGGAGGAGGGGGGTTTGAATAATGGCATGGGGAGGGGTTATCATGGGGAGGTCTGATCCACTGGGTAATTGTATCAGTTTTTGCTTGGAAATCAATGATGAAACAGCAGGATATGAAGCAGGCATCGAGTTTGAAGCGGGAAATGTCGGAGTAAAGAGTTGACATTGACAATGAGTAGTACAGTCATATTCTTTGGGCATTTTAAGCTTGAAATCTTGTGTTCGAAAGCTTTCCATTATGAATAGAATGTTTGGATACCATGTGAAGAACATCAATGCTAGATTGGGTTTCTGAGATGAGGAGGGATCATTGGCATCAGTCATAAATACTCCCTCAACGAATAATATTTGAGTAGGATTGGATTGGCAATTTTCAATCCATGCCCCACCAGGACCACAGTGCATGAACGTTTTGGGTGCCCCAAGGAATGGTATCAACGTTTGGGAAAGGGTTCCCGGGAGAGAGCCAATAGCATGCTGGTGATTGGGGAGATATACAAATATGTTGTGTTGATTGTGCCATAGGATAATCCAAGAACCTAAGTGGGAATTCTCAGGCTTTAAGGTTATATCACTATTTATTTGAATACGAATATTAATCATCCCAATGCAAAGTGGTTGTGAAGGGGTTGACATGATGGCTATTTTAAATTATTTGGGGACAGTTGCAAATTATATGATCGGGAAGGGTTAGCTAAAGGGAATGAAGCGCAATAAGCGCAGGTGGGGAGCTTATATGAGTGGCAGCAACAGGCCAAAAGGGGGATGGCCTGTGGTTACGTGCATGGTCTTGATGGAGGTGGGCCTCTTGGGCACATAATTTTCATATCCGATTTGGGGCATATATCAAGGCAAGGTGGCCAAAATGTGGGTGCACCATTATGACTGCTGGATCTGCAGCGATTTACGAAAACTTTGGTGGAACAAGGTTGACATTAGCACATCCGAAATTGGGTGGGTTGTAGCAACTTATTGTGGAGGGCATATCAGAGGCATGCAGTCATGTTCGCTGGTGTGACAGCGAACATGGATGCATATATATCTTCCTCAGGTTAATTGTCGCACAGGGACCTACTGGGCAATGTTGGCGGTTTCAAAGGGCAATCTCACTGTGGGGATGCTTGTGTGTAGGTGGGTGAGATATGTTCGGTGGTGTGCCACCGAACATGACTTTGGTTTTGCGTGAAGTTTTTTGCTGACTGATGCATACTGGGCTTTCAGGGGGGAATGTGTAGGATGATCAAAGGGGGCGCCATCCGTGAGCCGTGATCCACATATACATTCACCCCTATGGCGTTTGAGGCGAGTACTAATCTACCGAGATTGGCATCAGGGTCTTTGCCTCAGGCGTGTACAAAACTCCGGAGGAAAGAGGCCACACGCCCCAGGGATTTTTTGGCTGCAAGCCAGGTGCCACAACTTGCGCGGGGCATGTGAGAACGTGAAGAAAATGACCCGCGGTGGGAGATACCCACGCAAACATGACCAGCCTCAGCAATCATAGGCTGGGATTGTTATTCTAATGTGGATGAGGCTGAAGCAAATTCACACTGATTGGCCTCAGGTTTCCACGTGCAAGCGGGTGAGCGTCTGCAGTCAAGCTGACAACCCGACCACGAAAATAGGCAGCTGGAAGACTGGCAGAAAAATGTCTTCCAGGCGTGTGAAAGCTGCCTGCGTATGACCCATCGGGGGTGCGTATGAAAGCGTGTGGCTGCCCGCCAAGAACAAGCGGGCCAGTCATTGTTTGCCCCAACAATGGCACCGGAGTGAATCAACTCTTTGTGTATGACCCAAATATTAAGTCATCCCATTATGACCCACTTACATTAACTTGCATTACATGCGCATCTGTGCCGTAGTTAGGCAGAGCTGTCCAACAAGGTGCATCAAAGGGATGCAGGTGAGAGATATGACTCGATGGCTTGACGTGATTGCATGTTACATTGTTGAACAGCTTTTTGCTCTGCCCCGCAGTACATTTACAAAGGTGTACTGCGTACTACAGTGTCGACTGTACAGATCAGGAAGGTGTAATACTACTTGAGCCTGCATGCATACAGCAAATGTGCATGCACCTTCCGATCGTTTGCATTTACGTAGCTCATGTGCCACATGCTCAGCATTGCGTTTCACCCGATTTGCACACGCAAGCTGAGCATGTCATGGTCAAAAGCACCGTGTGAAAGTGCTCAGTAAAGCCATGGAATGAACTAATTCTGCAATAGCTCACTGGAAGGCTCAGTTTGGAGCACTTCACCAAAGCGTGTGAAATGCTGCACCTGGCTGAAATGTCATCCGATGCTGTGCCAAATGCTCAGATTGTGTGCTTACAAAAATGACCTAGCAATTGCTCAGCATCGTGCATTTGATATTTTTATATCAATAGTTCAACAACTGTGCAATTAAAATGTTCAGCCACTGAGCATTTCAATTATGACCCGAAAGCAAACCTGAGCAATGGGTCGAGCCAAGATTACGCTGTATTCATTTGTCTTACAGCCCCCCCCTTTGTTCAAAGACTATCACCAGGCCATACGGCCGGTGATCTTGCCGCGGTCACTTGTGACCAAATGCACCGGGTGCATTTCTGCATGGGTCACTTGTGCATTGCACGTTGAATGCACATTCAACAAGGGCCTCACGACCACCCTCTTGGGTGATCGGGTGGCTATTTAAGGAAACAAAGGGGATTTGACTCAGCTTGACAATTCAATAAATTGCAATACTCAGCGGTGCATTTCATATTGTTATATCAATTGTTCAATTACTGTGCAATTAATATGTTCAGCCACTGAGCATTTCAATTATGACCCAAAAGCAAACCTGAGCAATGGGTCGAGGCAAGCTCACGCTGTATTCACTTGTCTTACAGCCCCCCCCTTTGTTCAAAGACTATCACCAGGCCATAAGGCCGGTGATCTTGCCGCGGTCACTTGTGCATTGCACCCACAATGCACAATCAATAAGGGCCTCACGACCACCCTCCTGGGTGATCGGGTGGCTATTTAAGGAAACAAAGGGGATTTGACTCAGCTTGACAATTCAATAAATTGCAATACTCAGCCAGACCCCCATTGTTCTTCTGCCTCACACGAGCATTTCACTTCTCAGTTGCAGCATTCGCTGAGACTCAGCTTCAATTTTGCCCACACGCCTTGAAGCTGAGACTTTTGCGGGTGCTGAAACTGCTGAGATCGTCTCAGCTTCACCTTGGTATAAAAGACCATCTTCACACGACACGCACTTCACTTTCTCTCTCACCCGCTCCACTTCGTTCAACATCACCCGCGTTTGTCCTTCTTGTGCGTATTCCCCCTCGTCTTCCTGCCTTTCCAGTCTTTTCTTTCGCACTCGACTAACCCCACTCCCCTTCCTGCTCGCTTTTCGTTTTTCCTGCTGATAATTTCAGAACCCCACTTCTATCTACTTTGTACGTTTTCTCCAATTGAACTTTTGTCAACATTATGGTCCGATATTAATCATTTTCTTTCTTCACGACTCTCTTCTAGACTTTTAAAAACCTCCTACTAGAGTCTTTTTAATTTGAATTCCGTTTTAAAATTATAAATCATCGTATGTCCTCCTTTTCTTTCTTGATTGCTTACTTTCTATTCAGTTACTAACCTGTTTTGTTTTGTTTTTAGATGTCGTGCACGTTATGCACCAAGCGGGGTATCCCCTGCATTCGTTCCTCGACGACGACCGATGCTTGTGATGCTTGCCGACAAGCACACAAGAAATGTTTGTTCGTTGTCCGCCCCTTCCGACCACGAGGCCAGAGGAGTTCCCGCCCAAGACGCCCTTGCGAGGACTCCTTTGTGGTTGACGATGATGAAACCATTTCCGAGCGTGAATGGACGCGGGGCCCCCAAACAGGCCAACTGGAACGATTCTGGACGATTAGCCCAGTCCCCTCAAGCATCGATTTGTCCACCCCCCCTCCTAGGCCACCATCCGATGGTCACTTCACTCCTCGACCAATTCAGTTACTAACCTGTTTTGTTTTGTTTTTAGATGTCGTGCACGTTATGCACCAAGCGGGGTATCCCCTGCATTCGTTCCTCGACGACGACCGACGCTTGTGATGCTTGCCGACAAGCACACAAGAAATGTTCGTTCGTCGTCCGCCCCTTCCGACCCCGCGGCCAGAGGAGTTCCCGCCCAAGACGCCCTCGCCAGGACTCCTTTGTGGCCAATGATGATGAAACGATTTCCGAGCGTGAGTGGACCCCAGACCCCAAACAGGCCAGCGGGAACGATTCAGGACGATTAGCCCAGTCCCCTCAAGCATCGATTTGTCCACCCCCCCTCCTAGGCCACCATCCGATGGTCACTTCACTCCTCGACCTGAGCGAAGTGATTATCTGGCCGATGAAGGATGGCGATGGAAAGAGGACATTCGAGCTTGGGCTGATTGTCACCATGTCTTGTCACCGATGGGATTCAAACACCAAAGTAAGTTTTCTTTCTCCTCCTTATCTCATTTATCTTCACGTAATAATACTCACTTTTTTCCATTACTCATAGAACCAAACCCCCCGAATCCCCCCCGACAAGACTCTCCCGTTCCTACTTTGCCTCGCGAGCAAACCCCGCGGCAACCCACTCCAGGCCCGAGTGGCACCCGATGGTCTGAGGACTTATTCCGCGGTAAGCAGCCAACTTTCTCTTTTCTCATTTTCACTTTCGCATCAAGTTAACTGACTCTTCCTCCTTTTGTAGAAGCCTCCCAGCACGATGAGCCACCTATTCCTGGCCCGAGTCCATCCTCCGAACCACCTGAGGACATTGCGACTCGTGAGCCTCAACCTGAGGTGGCTCCTACGCAATCAACGGAGGAACCTTTTGGTAAGTCCCTATTTCACCTTTTTAACTCAACTCAACTTTTCCTCACCCCTCCTTCGACCATCTCCAGCTCGTCCCGCAACTCCCCGCTCCATTATCAACATCGACGATACGCCAGTTGGTTCCCCCCCTCCCCCTCCCCCTCCACCTTCTTCTTCACCCACTCCCCCACCTTCCCCTCCTGTTCCCCCTCCCACCACTTCTACCCCGGTTCCTTCCCCGGATATCCCTCCCATTGACGCCGAGAACCCAACAGCCTCCTCCCCCCCGGTGCCAAGCTCCTCTCATTCCTACAATGACGCTCGCCAGGAATTCACCGACCTGCGCCCGATACTAATGATTCCTCGAGCCATCGTCCACGAATCGATCAACCGAATCTTGTTGGAGCATCGTCGGTTGCTCCACATGATTCCTTTCGTGGATGCAACTCATCAAAATGAGATGCACCGGGAATTCCGGGAGGAACTAAACTCCCTCCTTGGCGAGGCGATAGAGGCTTATCCAATGGAGGACATCACCGGGATAGTCTCCAAATTCTTAGAAAAATAAAATCCACAAAAAAAATTGTATTCTTTCCTCTTTTTACCTTTTGTAATACACTCCTTTAGATAAATTATTTGTATTCAATGAAAGATATTTTCAATTTCTCTTACGTTTTTTGTTCACGTGAATTTATTATAATTCCTCAATGATTCATATTTACTATTGGGTGAGAATAATTTTCGCAAGTGCCCCACCAAAAGTTTGAGTTAGTATTTTTGTATGTGAGAAAATCTTTTGCCAAAAATGCGCCAATAGTCACCATTCCTGCCTCCTATATTTTCTTCCTCCATTGTTTAGAGCCATATCAAATCTTAACTGTAAAAAAGCGGGAGGTTCCGGAATGTGAGCAATCCACTCCAGATTCATGAGAAATTGCTGTTCCTATGGTCACACGCTATTAATCTTAGTCATGTATTGAATTGTTTAAATTGTCGGGAACCTTCACAAGCATAACGATTGGCGTGTGAGCTGTCGGGAGCCTGAAAAGGCGTAAGGATTGGCATGTGAGCTGTCGGGCGCCTGCACAGGTGAAAGGATTGGCGTGTGAATTGTCGGGAGCCTGCACAGGCGTAAGAAATTGTCAGCATTGTTAGCATCCTTCACAAGCCTAAGGATTCGCGTGTGAGCTGTCAGGAGGCTGCACAGGCGTAAGGATTGGCGTGTGAATTTTCGGGAGCCTGAACAGGCATAACAAATTGTCAGCATTGTTGGCAACCTTCACAAGCCTAAGGATTGGCGTGTGAGCTGTCGGGAGCCTGCACAGGCGTAAGGATTGGCGTGTGAGCTTTCGGGAGTCTGCACAGGCGTAAGGATTGGCGTGTGAGCTGTCGGGAACCTGCACAGGCGTAAGGATTGGCGTGTGAGCTGTCGGGAACCTGCCCAGGCGTAAGGATTGGCGTGTGAAGCCTCGGCACCCCGCATAGGCGTAAGAAACTTTTAGCATTGTCGGCACCTGCACAAGCATAAGGATTCGCGTGTGAAACGTTGGGATCCTGGACAAGAGCAACAAACCTGGCATATGTACGATGGCATGCCTCCGTACATAATCCACTTCACCCCTTTTTCCTGTGAGACACCCCATCTCCCGCACTCGAATCCATCCAATCCTGGTGTATATTGTCCTCTGCCTTACCCCACCATCATCTACAAATCACGCTGCTATTCCGACTGCCTCACTCTTTGAATCGGCATGAGATTGTATTACCATCCCTGATTTGATAGCCCGCTCTCTCGGCAATCTCATAATAGCCATGGCTTTTTTGCCGCATTGTTTTTGCCAACCTCCTTGAGCATTGTGCGGACATACCCACTAGTGTCGTGCTTTCGTTGTCCTGTGCTGGATCAGTATAATGAACAAATGTACTACTGGCCCACACTACCTGAATGAGCCCATGACATGCGGATAGATCAATCCAAAAATGCTCATTTGGGAAAATCAATTTTCCCCCTGTACACCGCTTTGACGCATCTCTTTGAATTTGGCCGGTCCGCTTATCAGCTTGAAACCACCATCCCGAAGCATACAGCGATGCATCCTTATCAACATGAGGTGCGTTTTTGAATCCATTCATGGTGAAAGTGAGTGCCGAAGAAAACTCACATGCACCCTGATTTGCGGGATTATTGCCTTCATACTTGACTTGATCAAAAGACGGAACCCCCAATGAGTTGTAGCAATTTTGAATCTTCTGAAATAAATTATCCCCAACATATCGTAAGGATTGACCTAGAATGCGACCCACCGAGCTAAGATTGGCACCTCGGTCCCGCCATTCATCTTTTGCATTTTCAATTTTGCCAGCACTACCATACAGACCAAATTGTTCATTCTTCGTGGTGCATTTGCGCCACCCAATCGCGAACATAAATCCCTCCAGTAATGCTCCATTTGTTGCAATAGGGTCAGTGAACCTCTTTTCGCGAAATAAGAATTGTGATAATTCATCCCATTGATTGACCTCGACTTCACTCATTGTTGTGAATGGTCGGAATTCAACAAGGGCAATGAGTAATCCGGTTGAAGAGAAAATTGCCACACGGCCAAAGTGAATGCGTTTGATCTGATTGACATCCACCACCCTCCGAATTTCACTTGGGGTGATATTTGCTGATACTGGCATTGATATTTGTGCTGTTGGGCGAGAGGAGGAAAAAAACCTATTCATTCGGGTGGTTTTGCGCTCATTTGTCTTTTGGGATCTGCTACTATTCCCGAGTGGTTGCGGGATCACTATGTGTTGAAGCACAAAAGATATCAGATACTGCCAAGGAGCTTTCTTCGGCACACATCCTTTGACTTCCCTTTAGAGCCCACAGGACATTGGCACAATCTGAACCGACTAAAGCCAATGTTCTTCCGTGGGGCCCAATGAGGGTGCCACATAAATGTGGAAGCATATATATATATCTATATATATACACTGAGATTAAGCGAGAAACTCACACTTTCCTTCCTCAGCCTGACGCTTTCTTGCGAGTTCCCTTTTACACTCTTTTCCTTTTTTCGTGAATGGCATGCTTTCAGCAGAAAATGAAATGAAACCAAATGATTACTGATTTATTAATATCACCTAAATTGAATTGTGGTTGATGAATCTTTTTTAATTGCGGCTAAAAAGAAAGCTCACGCCTGACCTTGGCAACTTCACGATCTCAAATACCTGAACCTGAAAATTGCAGTGGATAGTGCATTATTCAATTTTACACATTGATGTTCCCATGCAATCACTTTCCAATCCAACCATTTGGAATATTGCAAGCACACGCAAATGCAATATGCATCCTGCTGCGGATCCCTAGTTATCCCAGTCCTCTTGAAAGACACAGTAACAATTTGCCTATTATGGGCTGGCGGGAAGTGATAAACGCGACTTCCCGCAATGCCCCCGAGTGTGCTACTCGCGGGCACAAAGCCTGACTCAGCTTGCGTCTTGGCGGAGTCTTTGCAATGATGTACGGAGGCATGCCGCCGTACAATTACTATTGGTACTCAGACTGTGGCATCCGGCAGTAGTAGGATAGGAAGTCATGATTATTAAATTCATAAATAACTTTGCAAAATTAAATTACAATCTATCTAGTACAAAGCTAATCTAAAACGGGTCAATCCTGGTTGTGAGTTTAGCTGACCTGGGTACCGTCAAGGTGACCTCATCACTTGAACCAAGACCGCGTTTCACCACCCAGGCATCACCAAAGTCTAATACTAAGCATCGTGCAAATTAAAATCTAAGAGGTACAGTGGGGTTAAAAGACTCTGATGAGAAGAAACTTTTATTCAGTAAATTACATATATACTTATTAGTACATAGCCACACTGGCTCCACTAGATTTTTACCCTCTGAAAGTTTTGCGGAAATGTCAATTAGTGATAAAGCCCCTTTAACTGAGCTTGTTCTCCAGTCATCTGAGCATACCATCAAACCACGAACCCCCGCCGCACAGAATGCCGCTAATATACCATAGCAAATTTGATTTATTCCGAGATTCTTGTGACACGCCAAAAGATCTTTGATGGCCTCATTTTTTTTTGAGTTCGTGAGTTTGCCTTTGATGCCATTAACTTCGACCTTTGTATGTGCACGTACCATGTTGTACGCAATCATCAAATGGATAACTGTATCCATTAGATCCTCCAGGTTCTTGTGCGGCTTTGTGGATATCTCATTGTCAGCCCCGCAACCTTCAATGCTGAGTTGGGTTGCACGTTGCTTCAATTTACTCAAGCAGGAGGCAAGGTATTCAACTGCTCCCCGTTCGAGTCCAAGAGGATCGGTCGAATTTGATGTTGGTGCAACATATGGTTTGGGTGCAATCACATCGTATGAGACTAAACTAATGGATTCAAACATAACATTTGCCCAAAAATGTTTAACTGGATTCGCGGGGTAAAGAAGGCTCTGAACCATTTTGAAGAAGGAGTGTTCAGATTTGGGGAGATTATCGGGAGGTTTAGCTGATTCCTTCATCAATTTGAGATTCCAAATGTTGTAATCAAAAAACGCTTCTGTTTCAGTTGGCTTAAAAAAATCTAACCCTGTATATTGCAATTTATATCACCAGTCAACAGCCAATAATCAAGTATCATGCACAAAGATAAAAAAAAACTCACCTGCCATCTCAAGGTCCTGCAGCCAAGCCGACATTTTAAGATCTCGGTTACTGATCACCTTAATACCAACGGGCAGGAATGTATGAGCATCCTTTGTTGGTAAATTGTCCCATCTATTTTTGTAAATCCTATTGATATTATCAAGCCCCCTTTTCCATGATTGTTGAGAAATATTGGAATGATAATTCAAAATGCCTGCAAACTCTTCCATGCGGGATAAAAATATTCCTTGAAAATTCGCAGCGGATGACACTTCGGGCTCAGCGTCGGGAATTATATCAGTCATATCTCGTCCCATTGTATCATGTTTAATTGTTTCCCTTTCTTGAGGGGCTTGAATATTCCGAGGAGAGGCGGGAGGGGTTGCATCATGCATTGTTTCATTGGGTATCGGGGGGCTTTCAGTATGTGGAGCTTCAGCATGGATTGTTTCATTGAGTATGGGGGGGTCAGTATGCGGAGGTTCATTATCAATATCGTCCCCTTCAACATTGATCATTTCATCACCTTGATCCCGGGAATCCTTTGCGGCTTCAAAGGTACGGCGTTTTTTGTTGGTTTTTTTGGTCGCATGTATATTTGGTCTTTTTCCTAATCCTTTGCCTGGAAATCCAATTACGACTCGAGATCCTTCAGGTAGAGATTCTCCCACCTCCACACCTGCCCATATATTGTAAGCAGCTATTTTTATCAACTTTGTTTTGAATTAGTAATGGACTTACGGTTCAAATCCATTTTGAGCAGGCTCATGGCTTCAGCAATCTTTTGACGCACATAATCAGGAATTTTACTATCATTTTGGATTTTCTCGAGCCTTGGGATTGTTTGAGCAATGTTCGAGACAAATTGTTCCTTGGATATAATTTCCACCTCCCCACTGAAAACTACATCATCTTGCCCATCATCTTCTGTCGGTGCACAAGGTTCAACAGTCTTTTCCTTCTCATAAGTTTTAAAATTCGGTTTCTGAGAGCTTGGAGGTTGACCTGAAATAAAGGCTATGACACAATATCATGTTTTGAGAGATTAGAAATACTCAAGATGGATGTATACTCACATTCTGGAAGAACTGGTGGATCTTAATTATCTTCATGTGACTGGCTCTCTGCTTCAATGCCTAATTCACGACTACTGGCCATATCAGATATTTCACTTCCACTCTCTGGAGCTGAAGTTGGTCGTTCATTAAATTCCATTGAATTTCCCGGGGTTTGGGCCATCGCGGAGGTAGTTTAGTAAGCAAATAGATGGTGACGAGTTGATTGATAACTAGGTGGAAGTAAAATAATCGCATTTGCAAAATGCGATTTGGCGGGAAATTGAAGGAGGCGATGTTTTGCAAATTATTTCATATCATGCAAATGAAATCACTTCCCTGTGAGACATTGAATAAAGTTGACTAGTGAGAAACCTACTAAAGTCAACTTTTGAACTATTGAACGCTCATGAGGTAAGGACTAAGCAAAGTGTTCCATTTGAATGATATGAAATAAAATGGTTTTGTCGGCGAAAAAGGAGACACAATTCTTGTCTTAAATAGTCCACTTATTAGGTTTTAATTTGCGAGTCTCATGATTTAAACCCTAACCACAACATTGTGAATATACTGACCAATTTCCCCTGAGGTCCTGTTGGCAGAGAAGGCCACTCAGCATATTTCGGCGATGGCGTCCATTGTGTACGCCAACAAGCCACCGTACACTATGGATGTAGTACGGAAGCGTAAGGATGGTAAGCGGCGTCGGAGGCATGTCGGGAGGGTACCTACTAGGCAAGCGTAAGGATGGTGAGCAGTGTCGGGAGCATGTCGGGAGGGCACTTCATGAGCGTAAGGATGGTGAGCAGTGTCGGGAGTATGTCGGGAGGGCACTTCATGAGCGTAAGGATTGTAAGCAGTGTCGGGAGTATGTCGGGAGGGCACTTCATGAGCGTAAGGATCGTAAGCAGTGTCGGGAGCATGTCGGGAGGGCACTCCGCGAGCGTAAGGATCGTAAGCAGTGTCGGGAGTATGTCGGGAGGGCACTCCGCGAGCATAAGGATCGTAAGCAGTGTCGGGAGCATGTCGGGAGGGCACTTCATGAGCGTAAGGATCGTAAGCAGTGTCGGGAGTATGTCGGGAGGGCACTCCGTGAGCGTAAGGATGGTGAGCAGTGTTGGGAGCATGGCGGGAGGGCACTTCATGAGCGTAAGGATCGTAAGCAGTGTCGGGAGCATGTCGGGAGGGCACTGCGCGAGCATAATGATCGTAAGCAGCGTCGGGAGCATGTCAGGAGGGCACTGCGCGAGCGTAAGGATTGTAACCAGTGTCGGGAGTATGTCGGGAGGGCACTACACAAGCGTAAGGATGGTAAGGGTGGGGGTGTGAAAGCGTAAGGAGTGGTGAGGACGGAGATGGGGGGGCAGGCAGTGTCAGAGTCTCATCTGGAGGGTGGTGCGGGCGCGTAAGCATGCTAAGCGTCGGGGAGGCAGAAGCTATTAGGTGAAATTACCCGAACGTTGCGAATAGTGTTGAAACAGGTTTGGGCTTTGAGTGACATTCTCATGTGACACATGTGACGATTGACGTTGTCTTGACGCTGACGTGACGTGACCCACTAAATCCAGTGACTATAAAGTGACACTAACGAGACTGAAGCAAGATTTTATACTGACCGCGGTGCGACGTGAAGTCAATCGCCAATGATTGACGCAAGATTTGCCCTGGTGTGTTATAAGCCAGTTGGACAGCAGGTAAGAGGGTAACCCAATCATGGGTGTATCCCTCATGGTCCTTGTATTCCATGCCATAGGCACAGAATCTTCTGAGGATGTCCTCCATTGTTTGGATCATCCTTTCAGCTAGGCCATCTGTTTGTGGATGGTAAGCTGTGGAAAAAGCAAGTTTGGTACCAAGAATGTCATATAAGTTAGTCCAAAATTCAGATGTGAATTTTGGGTCCCTATCACTAATGATGATCTTAGGGACTCCACAGGTAAATATGATTTTATTCCAAAACAACAGAGCAGTATCCATGGCTGTTTCTTCTTTATGGCATGGTAGACACCTCATGCTCTTGCTGAACCTATCAACTATGATCAAACAGGCATTGTAGTTTTCTTTGCCTCCTGGGACAAGTCCTGTAACCCCGTCCATGTTGATGGTTTCCCATGGGTCCTTGGGTTCTTCTATGTGTTGAAGTAACCCATACTTCTTCCCATGTTTCCTATTTGCCTTTTGGCATCTTTAACAAGTGTTGATGTATTCACTCAACTCTTGTTCCCACTTGGGCCACCAAGCTGTGCTTGCTACCCTCTCTTTGGCCCTGTCCTCACTCATGTGTCCCATATAGGGGCAGCCATGGCATTCTTGTAGGATCAATGAGATGTAGTCTCTGTCTACCACTGTGAGTGCACTTGTGTGCTTTTCTCTGTGGTAGAGGAGGCCATCTATAAGAAAAAACGTATTGTCCTTATAGGCCCTCAACCAGGTTTCTTCCAGCTGGGTTTCCAGTTCTGGACTCCTGTACGTTTGTTGAAGGAGTTGGAGTAGTATGCTACACTGTTTGTGTTTGGCATAAGACTTCTGTACTGCACTGAAGAATTCATTTTGCAGTTCTGAGGAGCTTATTCCCAGTATGGGAGTTTCTGTCCCTTCTGAGTAAGTGTCTCCACTGTCAAGGGTACCACTTTCTGGTGCCCATTCAGATATTCTGAAGTCCTTCCTCCTATCTATTTCCATGAAATGGATAGGGATTTTTGCTGCAACTTCTGGGTCATAAGCTGGATTACTTTTGAAATTGTCTAGTGGCCATCTGCTGAGGCCATCTGCATTGGTATGGCTTTTACCTTCCTTTTATATGATGGTCATGTTCCCTCTATACTCCTGGATAGCTATTTGCCATCTCAGCATATGTCCATTAGTAGTCTTCATGTTTAGTAAAGACTTCAAGGCTGTGCAGTCTGTGTAGACCTCAAAGACTGCACCCTCCAAATAATAATGGAGTTTTTCTAGAGCCCAGACTAGACATAGACATTCAGTCTGGGTGGCCCCATACCTGGATTCTGAATCTTTCACCTGCCTTGAGATGTAGCAAATTACTCCTTCTCTTGGTTCACCATCCACAATTTGTCTTTGGTGAAGGGCTGCTCCTAGGCCTTGACTGCATGCTGCATCTATATATAACTTGAATGGTAGTTCAAAGTCAGGTAAGATGAGCACAGGTGCATTAGTGAGTTCATATTTGATCCTCTCACATGCATCCCTCCTTTCCTTGGTTATTTCAAAAACTACATCTTTTGAGCATAACTTGTATAAACTACTAGTTATGTGTGCAAAATTTTTGATATTGTTTCTGTAGTAGCTAGCAAACCCAAGGAAAGATTGCATCTCTTTGATGCTCTCTGGTACTGGTTTTTGCAGTACTGCTGCTACTTTATTCTGGTCATTTGCCAGACTAAGACCTGAGACTTTATGTCCTAGAGCCAGTAGCTCTTGTTGGCCAAAATTGCCATTTTTAAGTGAAACTTTCAGATTTATGGGTGTGCATTTACTTAGCACTCTGTCTATGTATTGCACATGGTCTTCCCATGTCTCTGAGTATATAATGATATCATCAATATATACTACCATCCAGCCTTCCAATATTTCCTCTTAAAATATGGTGTCCATCAACCTTTGGAAGTGGGCTGGTGCATTCTTGATGCCAAATGGCATTCTGGTGTACTCATATATGCCCATATGGCATATTATTCTGAGTAATTCCATGGAGTTTGGTTTAACCCCATTTTGGTGGAAGCCTTTCATACAATCCATCTTGGTTATGTATTTGGCTTTGGCCAGCTTATCCAAGGCATGAGGTATCCTTGGTATAGGGTACCTGTCTGCTTTTGTGTAGTTATTCAGGGCTCTGAAGTCCCCACACAATCTAGACTTGCTATCATGCCAGGTGAGGAGGACAGGAGTGGTGATTTCCACTATTTCATTATGTCAAATCTTTCTGATAACATCCATGTCCAGGAGTTCATTGATATGTTTCTCAATTTCCTTCCTGGTTTCCAGGCTTGCTGGATAAGGAGGTCTCCTCAGGATAGGTGGATAAGGCCTTTCCACATCCAGATATAGTTCTATATCATGGCCTTTGATCTTGCCTAATGGATCTTCACCAGTGGCAAATGCTGGTCTGTTCTTTTTCAGCATCTTTAGTAAAATTAGTTTTTGTTTACTGGTGAGGGCAGTGCTAAACTGTCCCTCTCTGAATTCCTTCAGAAGTTCTTCTAGTGGATCTTGAGAAGATATCTGGTATATGTCAAGTGAAAATTTCTTTTCCTTGTTGGTACCAATGGTGATGTGCCTATTTTTACTTTTGTAAATGTCTATGCCATACATCCTCTGGTAATCTGTTCCCAGTAAAAATCCTTGGATGTGGGCATCATTAAGCACTACAAACTCTGGGTTGAGTCTGATATTACCCTTCCTGTGGGGTATAATTATCTCTTTGATGTTTGTCCCAATGAAAGTCATCTTCCCTGATGCACTTTTAAAGTTCTTTGCCTTAGTGGGCAAGAGCTGTTTTTCCCAGTTTGGGAAGTGGGTATCCAGATAGTTTCTGGCCACTATGGAGCAGTGTGCCCCACTATCAATGATCAGTAGATGCTGAGCATTTTCAATGCAAACAGTCATTTTGGTGGCTGTTCCATGTATATATGCCATTCCTTTGGTTGGTGTAACCAGGAATGTTTGTGCATCTTGTGTGTGTTTGCACAAGTTTTCATTAGCAGTGTCTTGTGGCATGCCTGCTTCCAGTTGTATGTCCTGGATTTCTAGTGGGGTTTCCTCTTGGTATTCCACTAAAAATTCCTCTCTTGGGTCTTGGTCATCATCAGATGGTTCTCTAATGGCATCACCCATGGAGTCTGAATCAGAATCCTCTGTTGGAGGTTCTTCCTCAGGGACTTTCTCTATGGCATAGACTTTTTTCTTTGCCTTTGGACAGTTGTTGGCATAGTGGTCTGTTGAACCACAATGGTGGCAAGAATTCTTCTTCTTAGCCACTTCTGCCACTCTTTCTCTGGGTTTGTCTTTAAACTCTACCCTGAAAGGTTGTTTCTCTTTGAAACTACTGCTCTTATATGGGGTGAATTTCCCTATATTAGTCCTCTTCCTTATGTCTTGTAAGGTGTTGGCTATATTATCTAGAGTGCAATTCTGGTTGCACCTGCATTTTACTGCATGCTCTAGTTCTCCTGGCAGTTGTGTCAGGAGTTTGTGATTCCTCATTAGGATGTTCATCTGAGGATCAATGGCTTTAAGTCTTTTAGACTGTCTAAGACACCACTCATATGGATCTTTGTCCAAAGAGTATTTGTCATTCTCAAACAACATGGTCTTTTGCCATATCCAAGTTCCATTAATGTACTTTTGGATGATTTGACTCTTCCACCATGGCCAGTTTCTTCTGCCATGGATTTCCTTCATTTCTGTGTACCATATACTTGCATGACCTTTAAATGCAGTATTCAATCTAGCAGTAATGCAGTAGTCTGGTATGCTTGGTACATCAATGAAGAGTCCATCAATATAATCTATGAGTTCCATATGCTCATATTCTCCTGATCCAGAGAATTTGGGCCAGTTTGAGGCCTCAGGAAGCTGTTTCAAGGCTTCCTTCTCTGAATAAGACATGCCATCTCCATCCTGGTATTGTGATGGATATCTTGCCTTATTCAACAACATGGCATCTGGTTTTATGTCATCTGGTTGATATGGATTCCCCATAGCTTGTCCTTGTGGTTGGGGCTTCAAGCTATGGTAGGCATTAAGCAATTTGTTAATGTCCTGATCCAGACACTCCCTGTCCCTTGTGCTGTGGTGTTGTTCTTCAAAGACTTGGTTCAGTCTTTTGTTGGATTCTTCAGAGGCTTTGCTCAGTTGAGCATATCCTTCTTGAAGATTCTTGACTATCTGTTCCAAGGAGGCTTGATTTTGCCTCATCCTCTCTTGGCCAGCTTTGATTTCTGCAAACTGCTTTGCAGATTGTTCAGCATATTGGGACATTTGTAACCACAGTGTATCACTGTTGATGTTACTCTCAGATGTGACAATGTTATTTTCAGTCTGAGTGGGGGTAATGTTTCTATTACTAGGACTACTGATTCTAGAGTGGTTTACAACTACTTCTGGTTCTTGTGTACCTCTTTCACCAAATATAACAGCTTCTGGATCATGGGGTCTGACTCTTTCCTCCTCTGGTTGAAGGAGGTTTTGTTCTTGCCCTTGTTTCCTTGTCTTCTCCTGGAAACTTCCTGGTATTGTGAAGGATGGTGACTCTTGGCCACTGATCTGCTGGTTTCTGAATGGTGTGAAGCCACTGGAGAGATGATTTGGCCTGCTCCTTGTGAACTTGAAGGAATCTGAGTAGGCCCTGTCTGGGTCAACTGTTCTTCTATAGCTAGGATAGTGGCTTGATTCTCCCTTATCCTCTGTGCACTTGCCTCCAGGAGTCTGTGCTGCCTGGTAGGATTCCAACCCTTGGTGATTTGCATAAGGTCTTTGAAATCTATCTCTTTGAGACAGATCTTCTGGCAACTTGATCCCAGTTCTGCCCAGTGAGTTGCTAGGTTGAACCTCTTGTTGTCCATGCTCCATTGAAATAAATCTTTGAGGAGCTGGTGGATCTGAAGAACTTGATCTATATCCTTCCAGTCCTCTCGTTTGAGGTTTCTGTTGAATTGAAGTGTGAATGGCAAGGTTGATATTATCTCCCTCATTGTTTTGCCATCCACCACTGTGTCCAAGGTGTCCTCTTTCAGGTCTTCTGGTTCTGGACAATCCTTCTCTGTCCTCTGGCTGGTTCCTTTGGAAACCAAGATCTCTGAGGTATACAGGGGACATATCAGTGTTTGCAAGCAGTCAAAAACTTTATGTTCTTAGGATATTTACCTTTGACTGTGCCTTGTACAAATTTGCTGTCTGCTGATTTGGGCAGTTTGCCTTTGGAAGTTACAACTGGGTTAATAATTGTAATCTTCCCTGTACAAGTGGTTAAGGTTGGTTTACCTTGTATTGAAGCAGAGTTTTGTGGTTTTCTACTCCTCTGAGTGCCTATTGGAGTCCACTTCTTGGCTGTGATGAGACCTTCACTGTGCCTCTTTCCTTTGCCCTTGCTGCCCTCTGGTTCTGAGGGTGTCACTGGTGTGTTGGCCTATGACTGGGTCTCAAATGGGATGTAATTTTCTTCCACTGAGATCAAGGCAGGAAAAAGAGGGCTTATGTCAGTTAAGACTTCTCAAAAATGCTGGTTTTGCACGTCTAAGATTGGCCTCTGGGCTTGTATGTTACTACAATGTGCCCTGTATAATGACAATGTAATTGAATCAACAATTCCACGTCAGAATTACAGCTTTTGGTACCCTGTCACACTGTTTGTGTGCCAGTATCCCACAGATACACTTGTGGTTTTCAAGTGTATTCTGTACAAGTGGCTTTGTATAAGTGTTATTGAGCTAACAATACACTTAACCACGCCTCAACTGATGGTGTTTCAGTCAGAGGTGTCCTTATTCAGTCAAGAATACAGGAATTATTGATGGCTTATGTGTTTTTATATACAAAACACGCCAAAAATAGTTATTTTCAGTGGGTATTAACCACGTGAATAATACCCTTATAATATGAGTATATATAAAGAAAAGGATAAGAATATATAAAATATATATTTCAATAGAGAAATCATGCCTAAAAAAGGATAAAACACTTGTTAATAAGTCATAAAAAGAGAAAAGACTTACTTATAAGGTCCAAAAAAAAGATTGAAAACACGGCCAGGCCCCCAAAATGTCAGGATGAAACTATCATGAAGGTGTAAATAGGCTAAATACAACTTTATCTATGTTTGTGACACGGTAAAATAGTTTAAAAAAGAGTTATAAGGTTTAAAAGATATTTTAATTTAAGATAAAAAGCGCTGTTGAAAGCCCTGGGTGCAGCTTTATCTGTTGGGTTACAATAATAAAAGACTACAATAATTAAATCTATAATTATACCTGATTATTAACCAAGAGTAAAACTGTTTTTGACAGTTTACTATGTACATTATTCAAGAGCAGGATGAGGAGATGATTTTGGCTGTGAAAAGCCATCCTTTTATCCTGAAATTGGGGTGGAAAGGCTGCTAGACCTTTCCACGTAGAGGAAGTGAACATTTTTCACTCTCCAGGACAGGATTGTGGTTTTCAAACAGCCTGTATACCCTTTATTGGGCTCAGATGTGGTTTTGAAACGACATCTAGGCGGTTTTCACCAATACAGGGTGAAATTTTTCATCTGGGGACCTCACAGCCTGATTCTGACGTGTATGACGCGTAGAATGCTGTACAGAAACTGTATGGGACCCCATTATTGGCTGACATATGAGGTATTGAAGTAAAAACATGCTGCTTTGTCTATTTTACACCTCATATTCATGATTATGGGATATTATCCCATGGTAAGGCTGTATATGACAGCAGGTGGGATTTTGACCTTAAACCAGCCATACCTCTGTCAGTTTTTGATATATCATGCTCAAAGTTGGTTCATTGGATAGCCCTGTATGAGCCCTAAACAATGGTACCCAATTTGGTATGGTTATCATTGAATATGGCAAAGTTATCCCATGTACAAGGTTTTTTGTACATAGGCGTGGTTTGGGCAAAAAGCTGTATTGAACTTGTTTGCCTCATAACTTCTGTTATAGTTGAGATATAAAGAAGTGGATGGCACCATCAGATAGCCCTGATTGTGGTCTTTCCAAAGATACCCCACTTCAGGTATCCCACACTAAAACTGTAGAAGTTAGATGAGAGGTGAATGTTTTGTTCACCCTTATTTGGCCTGAAATTGACCATAACTCCAGTAATATTGGTGCTGGCTCAGTTTGGCTGGTACCATTGGATAGCCCTGGCTCAGAGCTTCATTTTGAATACCCATTCAATGGGGTTAAGCCTCTCCTTCTAGATTTTAGATGAGAGGTGAAAATTAAGGTTTATGCTCAGCAATAACTTTGTTATTTCTTGTCCTATGGTGATGGGACTTATATTGTCAGAAAGAGATGAGTTTCCTCTATCGTTCGATACTTTTTGAGCTAATTTGGCTCAGCTCCATGTTTTGGTGGTATCTTGGCTATACCATTGGTTTATGGTATTTTGGCTGTCATGCTTGCGCTCTGGTTTTGAGTCACAGGCTGACAGTAACACCAGAGGGAAATACAAAACAGCTCAATTATTCAGTAAAACACAGCCAAAAAATCTTATAAAACGTGATGAATCACATAATTTAAAACTTGTCCCCTCAATATCACTTGACGCAAGATTTATAGAATCGCACATCCTTTTTCAAATCTCATTCAAATAGCTTACACATCCACACACAGTTTAGTGGTAATGTTAATAAAATGGCTATGAAAAGAATTTTTCAACCTACAAAATCACACTATCTCATGAATAGTAGAAAATAAATCAGTAAAAAAATGACACCTCAATTTAAAGATTAATATAAGAAACAAAATCATTCAACATGCACAAATTAAACCTTCCCTTCTACCAAGCCTACAATTTCAAATATGCATAAAAATAGAAAGGAATTATGCAATATTGACCCCACCCAAATAATACCATGAAGCAGAAAGGAATGTGTGAGTAATAGATCTCCCCAGAAAAAATGAAATCTTCTCATTGGTGCAGAAAAAATATAAGATAATGTGATAAGAAGACCATCAAAAGAGTACTATGTGAGAACATGGAGGTTTTGAAAAAAGAGAATTGTCACTAAAGCACAAATCCTGTGTCACATGAAAAGAAAATACCCATAAAAAGGGGAGTTACATAATGAAATCAAGAGGAAATAAATTGAAAAGCCAGCTCACATGGAGGATCAATGAAGGGGCCCTGAAATTTCCCAAAGGGTATAAAAAAAGTGCTTCTCCCCCCAGTCTCAAATTTCTCCCATGAAGACCTTTTTCAATGATATGGAGTTAGCTCCATCCCTATCCTAGGGGCTATCCTAGCATTTTTTTTCAAGTGATTACTATTAAGAAGGAAATCTCAGTGGTAAATTAGTATTTTTTTAGCAAAAATATAGTCTTTGAAATCCCTTATTATTGGAAACTATAGTTTTTATCACCTTTATATTTCCTATTTTTTCTTATACCCATTGAACTGACCCCTATCAAAATGTGTTACCATCATACCATTTCATCAAAATGAAAAATGATATAAATAGAAATTCACCTTCTCCTGTATTATAGTATTTATCAAATAGTAGCAGTGGCCTAACTCCATTGAGAAACAATTATTACACTCCTCAAAATCAGTTTTGTTATTGAAATTTCACTTATTTGTCAAATATCAATAGTATTAGTAGCTGATAGGTCTGCAAGAGAATTCTAAATTAGCTTCTCTCTATTTTTAGACACACTTACTCAGCTTTTATTTGATTTTTGAACCTAAAGAATATTTTTCAGTAGCTTGAGACGGCAGGAACTACACTGCCACCCTTGATTTTAAGATCTATCATTAATTCAAGCTATTTAATATTGTAAGGTTTGACTATGATACAATAAGTAAAAATTACTAATATTTTACTTATTGTACTAAGAATTTTATTATAAATGAAATAAATAAGATAAAAAAAATTATAATAATAAAGGATTATTATAATTATGGCGTAAAATAATTATATTATTAAATAAATATAATAATATAATAAGATAAATATATTAATATAAGATAATTAATACATTTGAAAGCACTTTATTATTTTTACCAACAAATAATGAAGGCGTAAAAAATTGTTTTTTATTAATAAAAAACAATTAATAACAATAATATTACTAATATTAAAGTTATAAATTAATATAAATACTATTTATATTAACTATATAATTATTAAAGTAATAATAGAGAAAAATTATTATAATAAGAGAAATAACCTACTTTTAATGCTTAATATAATACGTTTGGATACCTTTACGTCTACAAATATAAATACAACCTATTTAAATTGTAGTTACAATAAAGTTTAAGAGAAATTCCAGTTTTTCTGGATTTTACGTGGAATGGAGGTTTTAAAGAGAAATTTAAACAAAACAGTTAAATAATTGCAATAATCACGTCAGAGATGAAGATTACTATAAGATTAACGTTGGTCTTTAATAATATAAAAGCTTTTATATATAAAGAATAAAGAAATTACCCTTTTATTTAATTATTTAATGTTTTGTAAGTGTCTGAGGGGAAAACAGAGTAAAAAGAGCTCTATTTATAGTAAATAACTCCCTCCTAGGGTCCCACAGGCTTCTAGTAGACGTGTACTGATGCTTTCTACTAGAACTGATCAATATTTTAAGGTTTGGTGATGATTACATCCTGATCAAACCATCTTACCTCATAATTAGGCCATTATTTAGAGTTATCACTATAACTCTAAGTTTGATGACATCATAGGCTTGGGAGAAGCCTAACCTTCGTGGATTCTATTATTATTAATCATATTCTAATATTATTCACCAGTTTTATCACTTATATGACTTTTAAACTTAAAATAAGATTACAGTGAGTGATCTTAAATGATCAAATTTAAGCTTGAGCTTTGATCATTAATACGGTTTAAGTTATACACGCTAAAGCTATTCTGAGAGTGAATTTTGATAGTCTGGCATGTCCATATTAGACTGCCAAGATAATTTCATTACATCATCAAAACTGTATTTTTGATGATTTTTCTTGTAACTCATCTTTCCTGTCAAATTTTAATATTTTAAACTTCAAACTATGATTTCAAGGGGTTATACCTTGCATCTTGTAATATAAAATACATCATTCTTCACGAAGGAAGTAGTAGAATCCAACTGTCTACTTTTTTAAGCTTGGACCACTTTCACAACAAAGTGGTCAACAGCTCTATTGATTTTAATCAATAATCTCTTACAGGTTTTAACCTTCTTTATAACTTGTGAAATAAAGTTTATTTCTGTATTCCTACAATAATTACGTGATGACTTTATTTTTGGTTCATCACTCTATCATTTATATTTCCAATGATATTAGCTAAAATCCTTGAATATATGTGTTGACCAAAAAAGTGCATATATTCAGCTTAACTCCTTAAGTATTAACTTTGGGGATTAGCTTCGTAATTGTTTGATGTGTAGATTTTTCTGGATAATTCAATGGTACCTTTTACCTTACATGTTGTTTCATTTTTATTTGAAATAATTAAGGAATTATGTTTTTTATAAGGCATTATTACTTATAACTTATTAAATATTGACTTTACAGATATGCCATAAAAGTGGTATATGTGTATTTTATCATGGGGAATCCAATGGTATAATTTATTTCACATGCTTATTTATTGGGTTTTAAGTTGAACCAAGCTTTATGCGTATTTATGGCATTTTTGTAGCTTTAAGGTACTTATTTTTAATGTATAATTATTTTAAATATTTCTTGTGACCTTTTTGGGTATGTGGTCATATCTCAAAGGTTCACATTCCCTACCACCAAGAAAGTATGTACCACAATCTGATATGTGTAATTAGGGTATCATCCACTGTCCTACCTCTTCAATAGACTTTGTTAGTCTTGAAGCTCAATAATGCTTGATTTTTCTATTCTTTAGGTTTTCTTTCATGTCTAAACCTTCTAAGTATTTTATCAGCATTTTTTATATCTTTCTCAAGTAGCCATCCATCTTCTTGAGTTGAATTTCTATACCTTACAAGGTATTTTCTTTCTTTTTTGATTCTTGTCCTTCTTTCTTTGAGGACTTTTACAATTTTCTTTTCTTCTCCTTCTTCCAAGGGGGGAATTTCAAGTGGGGGTTTATTTCTTAGTGGAAATAATTCCTTGTCACTTGAGCTTTAAGGCTTTATCAGACTTATAGGGAAAGCTGGGTGTTTGCTCATTCATTCACCTGTGAGTTCCAATTGCACAGCAATGTGTCCATGAAGTGCTTTCATCATAAATGGTCCTGCAAAGGAATCTTTCAATTTCTTTGGACCTTTTGTGTTATTGAAAGTAAGGGTTGATACTAATACCAAGTCTCCTATTTTGAAGTCAGGTGGTTTATGACTTTTATCCCATCTTTCCTTTGCATATTTGAAAGAATCTTGCATACATCTTTTTGCATGGTGTCTTGCTTTGCCAAGCATTATCTTAAAACTTCTTGCTGTTTGATGTATATCCACTAAGTCCTTTTAGAGGGTATCATAAGGAAGTCTTGGATTCCAACCTTTTTCTAACATTGCTGGTGTTTTTCCAGTAGAAGAATGGATTGATTTTTAATATTCCAGTTCATGGGCTGGTATTAGTGTACACCAATCATGGGTAAAACCATCAGAATCTTTGAATTCTAGTCCATAAGCACAGAATCTTCTGATCATTTCCTCCAAGGTTTGTGTCATTCTTTCTGCTAAACCATCAGTTTGAGGATGGTAAGCTCTTGAGAAAGATAACTTTATCCCAAACAAGTTATGGATATTTGTCCATAATGCTGAAGTTAATTTTGGGTCTCTGTCACTTATAATATTCTGGAATAAGCCTGTATGGCTAACGACTTTATTCCATATCATTATGGCTGTGTCCATAGCTGTGTCATCTTTGTGACATGGTAGGAACATAGGAGTTTGCGATACTTGCTAACTAATACTAGACATCCATTATAGCTTCTGTCTCCTCCGGGAGGTAATGCTGTTACCCAATCCATATGAACTATTTCCCAAGGGGATTTTTGCTCTTGGATTTGGATCATCATTCCAAATTTCTTTCCTGTGGCGCAGTTGGCTTTCTGACATCTGTCACAGGTTTGGCAGTATTCTGAAATATCTTTCTTCCAATTTGGCCACCAAGAGCAGGTTTTCACCCTTTCTAGTGTTCTGTCTTCTGAAAGATGTCCAGCTGCAACACTATCATTACACTCATGTAAAATAGTGTTTATCAGGGTTCTATCCGTTAAGGCCATAGCACATGTGTGCTTTGTTCTATGGTAAAGGATTCCATCAAGGAGGTGGAATCTTCCTTCATCATATGCCTTTTTACATGTTTCATCTAATTTTGATGAAAGTGATGGGTCTTTGCAGCCTTTAATTAGAAGTTGGCTTAACATATGGCAATTTTTGTCTATCTTATAGCTTTCTTTAACTTGGTTAAAGAATTCTGTGCCAATGTCTGTAACACATATTCCTTCTATATGGTGCTCTTCCTGTGGTACCCATGCTGGATTGTCAGGGGTATTTGCTAGAGCCCATCTGCTAAGACCATCTGAATTTTGATGAATATTACCAGATTTATAAACAATAGTCATATTTCCTCTATATTCTTGGATAGCAATTTGCCATCTAAGCATATGTCTATTTGGAGTTTTCATATTTAATAGGGATTTTACAGCATTACAGTCTGTAATGAAATCAACTACTGTTCCATCCAAGTAATAATGTAATTTTTCTAAATCCCACACTAACCAGAGGCATTCTATTTGGCTTGCTCCATATTTTTCTCCTGTTGGCTTTATCTGTCTTGAAGAAAAACAAATTGGTCCTTCCACGGGGTTGTCATTGATAATATGTGTCTTGTGTAGTGCAGCACCTAGTCCTTCTCCACAAGCATCAATGTAAAGTTTGAAGGGTAGTTTCTAATCTGGCATTAAAAGAAATGGGGCATTTGTTAATGAATTCTTCAATTCTTAATATGCCTTGACTCTTTCTTCTGTCATTTCATAGACTGTTTGTTGATCACATATCTTATACAAGGATTTGGTAATTTTTGCAAAGTCCTTTATATGCTGTCTATAGTAACCAGCAAATCCTAGAAATGATTGCATTTCTTTTTTGGTTTGAGGCATTGACTTGAGTAGTACTGCTGCTACTTTATTCTTGCCTAGGCCTAGACTAAATCCAGATACAACATGTCCTGGTGCTTTTAGTTCACTATATGCAAAATGACACTTTGTCAAGGAAATTTTCATATTCACTTGCACTATTTTTTGTAGTACCCTTTCTAATCTTGTAAGGTGATTTTCCCAATTTTCTGAGCAAACTATGATATCATCAATATATATAATTAACCATCCTTCTGATAATTCTTCAGGAAATATGGTATTCATCATCCTTTGAAAATAGGAAGGTGCATTCTTTATGCCAAATGGCATTCTTAAGTATTCAAAAATCCCACAGTGGACTATTATCCTCATTAGTTTCTTGGCATTGTCTGTTAAGACATTTTGATGACAACCTTTAAAGAAATCATGGCTGTAATGAACTTAGCTTGTGACAATTGTGTCAATGTCTCATGGATTCTGGGTATTGGATATCTGTTTGGAATGGTATAGGTGTTCAGGGCTCTGAAGTCTCCTACCATTCTTGATTTTCCATTATGCCAAGTTATAATGACAGGTGTAGTGACCTCTACCTGTTCATTATGTCCTAATTGTTTTAATACTCCAAGGTCCATTAATTCTTTAATGTGTAATTCCAAGGCTTCTCTTTCCCTTGGACTAGCTGGGTAAGCAGGTCTCCTTAGTAAGGGTGGATAAGGTTTTTCCACATTAAGAATTATATCTACCTCATGCCCAATTATGGCACCTAGTGGTTCTTTGTCAGTTTCAAAGGCATTTTTGTACTTAAATAAGAGGTCAATCAATTTCTCTTTCATTTTTTCTGTTAATTCTTGATTTCATTCTGCCTCTTTGAGTTGTTCAGATATGAGAAGTTCTTTTTCTGGACTTTTCTCTTCACTCTTAATAACTGTGATTTGTTTTTTGTTATCTAAGAAGCCAAACCTTTGTCTTTTGTTGTCTCCTATGGTAAAATATCTATCTTTTTGGTTAGGGATATCTATACCATAAATTGACAAGTAGTCATTTCCAAGTATGTAGTGACTACTAGTACAGTTATCCATCACTACGAATTCTACTTTAATTCTGATGCATTGTAAGGGGTGAGGAAAAATCAGTTTCAAATCAATTATTCCAAGGGGCCTCATGCTCTCACTTGCACTACTAAGTTTGACACCTTGTATTGGCATAAGTTTTTCTTGCCAATCTGGAACAATGGTTTTAAATAGCTTTTAACAACACAGGTACAATATGCTCCTGTATCCAAGTTCACTTTTCCTTCTTGGTTATCAACCATAACAATACTTATACTTGATTTTCCAGATTTATATCCCATTCCTTTTGCAGGTTTGGTTCTATACATTTTGGCATATTTTATGTTTGTCAGGTTTGTGTCAGATGTTCCAACTTGTGGTAAGTTTGAGTTAAAATCTAGTACTTCATAGATTATATCAATATTATCAATTTGGGCATTAATTAGATTAATTTCATCACTTTCAGAACTTTCTGACTCTTCTGTTTCATTTTCAAAGTCAGATTCCTCCTCTTTGTCATTGTGGTTTTCTGTTTCCACAATTTCATTACTCTTTGACTTTTTGAGGCAGTTATTGGCTAAGTGTTCAATACCTCCACATTTATGACATTTTCTTTGCTCATTATTGCTGGATGTATTAGGCTTGAAAGCTTCTTTTGATTTATCTTTTTTGATAAATGGCTTATTTGGACTTTTAATGTCCAATTTCTTCCAATTTCTGCCAATTTTTTTTCTTGTCACTATGTCCTCTAGTGCATTGATATACTCTTCTGTGGAGCATGGTTTTATACACCTGCTTTTCAGGGCATGTTCTAGCTCTCCTCCACATTTCTTAAGTATTTTCATGTGCACCATCTTTTGTGACATTTCTGGGTACAATTCATTGCATCTTTCAACTTGTTTTAAGAACCAATTTAAAGGTTTGTCTTTGTCTGGGTCAAAGAAAGAATTTTCAAATGCATTCTCTATCTTGTACCTCCAGGCATCATTAGCCAACTTAGTGATTATTTCTTGTTTCCACCAAGACCAGGTGTTTTTGCCATTTGTTTGTCTTATCCCATAATACCATATTTTTGCAGATTTTTCAAACAATGAATGTAATCTTGCAGTAATTAATTCATCTGGTATGGCATAATCTTCTTGTAGCATGTCAATTGTCTTGATAAATGATATGTGGTCATATTCACCTTCTCCCGTGAATGTTGGCCATTCTTTTAATTGAGTTGCTTCCTTCATTAAGACTTGGTTATTGTCTTGGTAATTTAAGTCTGTTATGAATGGATTTGTTAATTCCTCTTTTGGTTTAACAGGGATTCTTATGTGAGAAAATGGGGTTGATTACTTTGGCATATTTGAGTTAGCCTCATTGATTTTATTCATTTTTTCAGTAATAATCCTTATTTCACTTCCAATGTCATCTTTCAGATGCATTCTTGCTTCATCACTTTTTTCCACATTGTCCAAGAGTATTTTTTGGTGTGATTAAGTCTTTTCTTCAAATTTCTCTACAGAAATACTTAGTTTGTTTAATTTTTCTGTAAGATTGTCAATACTCACGTCATAATTGATTGTCAAAGTTTTATCTTTGATATCTTTTATGTATTTATACAATTCTTGTTGTCCTTGTATTAATTTTTGAGTGTTATCAATTAAAATCTTTGGTTTATTCTTTTCAACAATAAACTTAATGTTTTCAACTTCTTTTTTATTTTGTACAACAATTTTTGTTAAAGAAGATAAGTTGTTTTTTATTTCTTGTAATGATAATAAGCTATTTTTAATTTCTTTTAGAGGTAATATACTATTTTTAATTTCAGTTAAAGTACTTACAACATCTTTGGACAGGGTTATTTCTTTGGGAAATGAGGTTGCCTCATTCTTTGTTCTTCCTTGTCCTTGAATTCCATAAAGGTTCTGGCCATGTTGAATACATTGTCAATGGCATCCTTTTGGATCTTTGGAATCCTGTAGCTCGGGGAATATGGTTTTCTCCAATTCTTTTTCTTTTTCTTCTTCCCTTCTTGGGGAAGCTGGTTGACTTGGAGCTTGCTGGTAGAAGCTACTGGGGCTTCTTCCTTGGTTTCCTCCCTCTTTTTTTTGAATGGTACTCCTTGATCTTTTTGATTTGAGGCTTGGATGATAGTGGATTCCATCCATTGAAGTATCTCACTATTTCCTCCTCTTTGAGGAACTTTTTCAGGATGTTCCAGGAGTTCATCACTCCTTGGTGTATTTGGGGCAACATTTCCCAGTCCTTGTCTTTGTACACTGTGTAGTACTGGTTGTACTGGCTCATGTAAATGTCTATTTGAGCCCTCTGAATGTGATTTGTAGCTGTTTGAGTCACTCATTCTTAGTTCTAACTCTGGTTCAGATATCATGGGCATTTCTGGGACTTGCCTTTGGGATAAGGCACTTTCCTGTGTGGATTCTGTTCCACTGGGGATATTGCCATTCCTTTTCCTTTTCGAGGAATCAATTCTACCTCTGAGTCCAGCTCCATCTTATTGGATGGAGTATTGGAAGCCTCTTCTGGTAGTCATATTTTAAGAAAAATAAGAAATAAGAGGATTTCAGAACAGGAATTCTTCTTATGGCAATTTATAAATGAGGTACTCACCTTCAGAGTCCTGGAAAGTCTAATTTCTTAGCTTTCTTTTTCTTAGTGATTATTGGTGTTGGAGAGCTTTGACAAGTTTCTTCCACCAATCTTTCAACAGTGGTTTGGTTGTCCTCTGTTGCATTGTCTTCAAACAGTAAAAAAGACAAAGAAATATAAGTCTTTTATATAAAGAGTGTTATTTTTGGTAAGATATGGCAATTCTCCACATAAAAATTGCTTCTATATCTTAAAAAATGAAAATAAAAAAAGAAATGAAATTAAAATGAATAAAAATAACTTTTTTTTATTGGTATTTATTTATAATATTTTTTTGTTTTTTCTATTTTTATTTTCAAAGAATAAAATAAAAAAATGAATATGATTCTTTTATAAAATTCATTTATAATATAAAATTATTTTTAATTTAAAAAATATCTTTTTTAATTACTAGAGTCACTCAAAGAAAGTTCTTGAAAGTCTAATGATGTGAAAAACCACATGTAAGACATTACAATTGCTTTACAAATGCCTCAATAGTATTTAAAATCAATAAATATAAAATTATTATATAATTTTATGATTATAATTGTAATTTATTATTGGATAAACCCAATTAGAATCTTCTTAAAGGTCTTTAAGAATAAATATCACGGCCAGGGCCCCAAATGTAAGGTTTGGCTATGATACAATAAGTAAAAATTACTAATATTTGACTTATTGTACTATTGATGTCCTTATAAATGAAATAAATAAGATAAAAACAATTATAATGATAAAGGATTATTATAATTATGGCGTAAAATAATTATATTATTAAATAAATATAAGAATATAATTTATATTATAAAAAAAATAATATAATAAAATAGATATATTAATATAAGATAATTAATATATTTAAAAGCACTTTATTATTTTTACCAACAAATAATAAATATGTAAAAAATTGTTTTTAATTAATAAAAAACAATTAATAACAATAATATTACTAATATTAAAGTTATAGATTAATATAAAGACTATTTATATTAATTATAGAATTATTATAGTAATAATAGAGAAAAATTATTATAATAAGAGAAATAACCTACTTTTAATGCTTAATATAATACGTTTGGATACCTTTATGCCTAGAAATGTAAATACAACTTATTTAAATTGTAGTTACAATACAATTTAAGAGAAATTACAACTTTTCTGGATTTTACGTGGAATAGAGGTTTTAAAGAGAAATTCAAACAAAACAGTTAAATAATTGCAATAATCACGTCAGAGATGAAGATTACTATAAGATTGTCTTTGGTCTTTAATAATATGAAAGCTTTTATATATAAAGAATAAAGAAATTACCCTTTTATTTAATTATTTAATGTTTTGTAAGCGTCTGAGGGGAAAACAGAGTAAAAAGAGCTCTATTTATAGTAAATACCTCCCTCCTAGAGTCCAACAGGCTTCTAGTAAACGTGTACTGATGCTTTCTACTATAATTGATCAATATTTTAAGGTTTGGTGATGATTACATCCTGATCAAACCATCTTACCTCATAATTAGGCCATTATTTAGAGTTATCACTATAACGCTAAGTTTGATGACATCATAGGCTTGGAAGAAGCCTAACATTTGTGGATTCTATTATTCTTAATCATATTCTAATAGTATTCACCAGTGTTATCACTTATATGACTTTTAAACTTAAAATAAGATTACAGTGAGTGATCTTAAATGATCAAATTTAAGCTTGAACTTTGATCATTGATAACGTTTAATTTATACATGCTAAATCTATTCTGAGAGTGGATTCTGATAGCCTGGAATGTCCTAATTAGACTGCCAAGAGCATTTCATTACATCATCAAAACTTTATTTTTGATGATTTTTCTTGTAACTCCTCTTTTCTGTCAAAATTTAATATTTTAAACTTCAAACCATGATTTCAAGGGGTTATACCTTAAATATTGTAATATAAAATACATCATTCTTCGCGAATGGACTAGTAGAAACCAACTGTCTACTTTTTTTCAAGTTTGGACCACTTTCACAACAAAGTGGTCAACAGCTCTATTGATTTTAATCACTAATCCCTTACAGTGTTTAACCTTATTTATAACTTGTGAAATAAAGTTTATTTCTGTATTCCTACAGTAATTAAGGGATGACTTTATTTTTGGTTCATCACTATATCATGTATATTTCAAAAGATATTAGCTAAAATCCTTGAATATATGCGTTGACCAAAAAAGTGCATATATTCAGCTTAACTCCTTAATTATTAGCTTTGGAGATTAGCTTCTTAATTTTTGGATGTGTAGATTGTTATTGAGAATCCAATGTTACCATTTATTTCACATTTTGTTTCATTTGTATTTGAAATAATTAAGGAATTATGTTTTTTATAAGGTATTATTACTTATAACTCATTAAATATTGACTTTACAGATATGCCATAAAAATTGTATATGTGTATTTTAACATGGGGAATCCAATGGTATAGCTTATTTCACATGTTTATTGATTTTTCTTTAAGTTGAACCAAGTTTTATTCCTATTTACAGCATTTTTGTAGTTTTAAGGTACCTATTTTCAATGTATAATTATTTTGAATATTTCTTGTGACCTTTTTGGGTATGTGGTCATATCTCAAAGGCTCACAGATATGTTGGTATCCATTATATTATGTGTTAGTGTATATGAAAGCCATCAAAATATTTTATACTTTATATCTGCTTGTATTGCTAATTATTTTTCTAAGAGAAGACAAGAAAAAAGGTATTGAGGTGTTCTGCCAGCTGAATAATAAGAAGGAGTGGTACTTGAGAAAAACTGATCCAAGTGACAAGCTCCAGATTGAAAGAGGTCAAATCTAGTAGATAAGTGATCTATTTAAATTTCTGGGAAAAATTCATAGGAACTCTGAAAAGGGGATTCTTTGAAGAATTTCAAGTAAAGGGTCTGTGAAAGAAGTATCAGAACTGAAATTTGTTTTAGAAATTTCAAATTCCTTGTCATGACTTATTTATGGAAAATAATCTTGAAATTTTTTTAATAGGTTCTCAGAGAGTATATCTTCTTGAGGCTTAATAAAACATTCAAAAAGAGTCCAAGAACCTGAACTCCTTACATTAACCAATACTAGAAATAATTGGACTCATTAATCACCCTAATATATGCTCATAGCTCCAAGCATACTGCTGATATAAGGATTGGTAAAAATATCATATATTATTTCTTTTCCTACTGAGAAAGATTAACAAATCGTCCTTTCATACAAGAATATATCTAAGAATTCACTAATAATCGTTGAATATTTTCAAAACATACCTTCCTTCAGTCACTTCTGCATGATATTACTAGCTTTAAATGTGAATATATTTTTATAATCTCATATCTCAGATTAAAAACTCTTTACCAATATTTGTATAATTACTAATTATTTCATTTAAGTGACATCCACTTGCATGAGTTAACACAAGAGCTGTTTTTATATACCTCATTGCTCCAAATGGGTGGGATTTCAACCACAAAACTGTTCATTTATAGTTTATGAAATACAGAGAGGAAGCATGGCCTCATCCTTTAGAAGCATGTAATATTTCCCTTTGAAGCTCTTGACAATATTACTATTTTTGAAGATTAATATAACCGTTCTCATGAAATATAATAGATAAAATGGCTATAGCCACAAATAAAGAACTAAATAATGAATGATTTCTTTTACTTTCTATACATTACTAGTTATCATAACAGTAAGAAATAATTGTCTACTAGAGGAAACTGCGAGAATATTTAATAAGAATTTTTATTGAAAGAATATATGAGATTCTTTTGATTAATAACTATATTTTCCAAGTGTAATTATTTTAAGTTCTTAAAGAAAGATACCAAATTCAGAGCAAAGAGCTACAATAATTAAATATATCACTCACTAATACTCAGTATAGACTTAGTATAGACTTTGAAAGGATTTGGAAAGGGTGATTTGAAATATTATTTATTAATTTAAGGAATCAAAAGCTTATTGAAAGTAGTAATATGACAAGTGTAGCTAAGATGATATGGAGCATATTAATTTTCCCTAATTTTGATTCCTTCTGTTTGCTATGATAAGATCAAAATACTCAAGAGTAATTGATAAATAATAGTTACTGAAGGTGTCTAAAATTTAATGATTTAACTAAATGATTCTAAAGAATATTGGAAAAAATACCAAAATTAGACCATTTTTAATTCTACATAAGATCACGGAGGAATTCAATGGAGCAAGCTGAAAGCCCATTCAGTGAGAAACAAATGAACTCCCTTCAGTTTCTGATTTAATGACTTGTTTCCATGTAGAATCATCATAGTTAAATGAGTAAGTGCTTTTACATGACTACCAATCTTTTTGTGAGTAAGAAAGAATAAAATTATGTCAAGAAATATTGTTTTCTTTCTAGATAAAAATAGAATTCTCAATGGTCCCAAGGTTATTGGAAATTTAATCATATTTTGTCTTCTCTATGAATTGTTGAAAACTCCATATTTACCATGGACTCATCAGAAATGGACCATATGTAAAACTTATAACATGAGCTATGAAGTCCTGATGCTTTATTAGTATTCATGAGACCTATCCCTTTTCAAATTGGTCCTGGAATTTTTGTAAGGAATCATTCATAATCTTACTTTGAATGAATCCTTGAACTTTTACCCCATTTTCTACATAGTAAAAGGGGTTTACCATGAGGTAATTCCATGGATAATAGTATTAAAAGTATTTTAATTCATATTATTGGGCTTAATCATAGAGAATAATTAAGAATAGACATAGCTCAAGGGATCACAGATACTGATTAACTCCTTTTCATGACAAAATAGAAGATTATGTGCTATTTTCTCATGATTTAATGAGACTTAGAATGAGTAACAAGGCTCAAAAAAGGTCTTTGTGTTAATTGAACCATTAAGTCAACATCAGCCATTCACTCAATTTTCAGTACTGGGTACATGTCAGGCTGAGTCTATGATAGAGTAATAAAGATAGTATATCAAACTCTAATTGTGACTGTGACACAGATAAAAATTGAGAAAAAGAGTTTTTAGAGAGTATTTAAGGGCTTTACTAAAGGACTTTAGTGGTGGTGAGCATTATTGAAAGCCCTGGGTGCAATAATTATCTGTTGGGTTACAATAATAACTACTACAATACTGAAGGTTAGAATTATACCTGATTATGTTCCAATAGTATAACTGTTTCAGACAGTTGTAATATGTAAGAAGCAAAGAGAAGGATAGGTTTCCTCTTTTGGGAAGAGATAAAGCCCTTTTTATGCTGAAATTGGGTTGAAAGGCCCTCTGGACCACTTCACGTGGAGGAAGTAAATATTTTTTCACTTAAAGGTACTGGCTTTGGGTTTTCACATGGCTTGTATGCTCTGTATTGGGCTCATATGTGGTTTTGAAACCACATCTGGACAGTTTTCCCCAATACAGGGTGAAAACTTTCATCTGGTGACCATACAGTCCTCTTCTGACATGTATGAAGCAGAGAATGCTGTACAGAACATGTATGGGACCCCATTATTGAATGAAATATGAGGTATTGAAGTATAAACAAGCTTCTTTGTCTGTTTGACACCTCATAATCATAGTTATGGGGAAGTATCCCACAGTAAAGGTGTATTGGCCAAACTGTGGGATTTTGACCTTAAAGCTGCTATAAATTTGTCATTTCTCAAGAGTTGAGCTCAAAGGTGGTTGGTTGTGTAGACCTGGAAGGGATCTATACAATGATACCTCATTTTGTATGGATAAAATTATATATGGAAAAGTTATGCCATGTTCAATATTTGTTATTCAGATTTATTATTTTCTCAAAATTTGTATGGAACTTATTTGTCCCATAACTTTTGTTCTAGATGAGATATGGGAAAATGGATGACACCATCAGGTATCCTTGATTTTTCTCTTTCCAAAAAGACACCACTTCAAGTATGTTACACTAAAGCTGTAGGAGCTAGATGGGAGGTGAGTATTTTATTCACCCTTATTTGATCTTATTTTGGCCACAAGCTCTGTACTTTTGGTTTTATCTCGGTTTGGCTAGTACCATTGAATATCCCTGACTTAGAGCTTAAATTTGAATACCAATTTGCCAGGGTCAAGCCTCTTCCTCTGAATTTGAGATGAGAGGTGAAAATTAAGGTTTATGCTCAGAAACTTCTTTGAGTAGGAATAACAAATTTATTCTTTGTCCTATGGTAATAGGACTTGTATATCTGAAAACAGGTGAGTTTCCTCTTCCTTTTGATCTTATTTGAGCTGTTTTGGCTCAGCTCCATTTTTTGGTGGTATTTTGCTCTACCATTGGTTTATGGTGTTTGGCTTTCAGACTTGTGCTCTGGGTTTGAGTGAAAGGCTGACAGTACACCTCAGAGGACTCAGAAATTAGGGTACCCTTTCTCTCTCTGATATCATTTGGCCCCCTCAAATAGCAATTTAGCTTCAAATACTGATATCCACTTGATCTGTGTTTATCAAAACTGTATGTAATGATACAGTAACTTTAAGCTCCATAAAGATACATAACAGTGAAATTACTGTAAACATGACATGGGAATTGTAACAATCCATTGTTTTGGCCTGAAAATGAAAAAAAAAACATTTTAACAATTTTCCTATTTTGTATTGGTGATTTGGAATTTGATTATTTTCAATATTACCAACTTACAGAGTTTAATGAACCTTATTCACCCTATGTAGCTACCCTAGGTGAATGTTTTTTTGGAGAATACAGATCCAGGATTACGCTCATGGATTTACTTACTCAAAAGAGGTTATCCATATTCTTATTTATGAAAAAGAATAAGTCTTGAGTATGTACATCATTTATGGGCTTTGAAGTATTCAAATTTCTTTTCAGAGCTATTTGTGGAATATTAGAGTATTTGAAACCTACCTCAAGGTTCAAATTCCCTCCCACCAAAAAGTGGGATTATATGGAAAAATTTTAAGAAAGCTAAAAATAAAAAGTGTCACAAGGGGTTAATTTCCACTGTCCAGCCTTTTTGTAACACTAATATCAAGCAATCAATTCAGATTCATAGGCATATTTAGGCCTTTCTTATGCCTTCATCTGCTCAAACATTTATCTGAGTCAAGTATGTGTTATTCTTCCACCTTTTCATGTTCATACACTGAATTTCTATATATTACTAGATATGGTTTTTTATTTTTACCCCTAGGCCTTTTTTATTTAAAATTTTGTCTACATTCTGTTCCACTTGTGGTGCATTGAAAATGTGGGGTGTTGCTTATAGGAAAAAGTTCCTTGTTGGATGGCTGATTTGGCTTAATCACATTTACTGAGAAGTTTGAGTGCTTTTTTTCTAATGTGCCACTCAATTCCACTTGAAATTCAGTGATTCCATGTAAGGAAACAATAAAAATTGTCCTACATAATAATATTTGAGTCCCTTTGGTCATTTAATGCTATTATAGTTCAAGGTTGAAACTAAAACTAAGTCCCCTATGTTGAAGTCCAGCACTTTTTGACTTTTGTCCCACTGCTGTTTAGAATATTCAAAAAACTCATCAATTCTTAGTTTCAAATCAGGTTTCACTTTATCAAGAATCAAATTGAATCTGGAAGCTGTTGGATAAATATCAATTAGGCTTTACTCAGTGTGTCTTCTGGAAGTCTTGGATTCCATCCTTTCACTAACATAGCAGAAGTTTTTCCTGTGGAAGAATGAACAAATTTCTTGTATTCCATCTCTTATTTAAGTATCAAGATATACAATTAATGGGTGAAACCATCTGAATTTTTTGAATTTTAACCCATAGTGACAGAATATTCTTATCATTCCTTATGGAATTTGAATAATCATCTCTGCTATTCCACCAGTATGAGGGTGGTACACTGTGGGAAATGATAGTTTAGCTCTCAAAAAAACAGTGAATATTGGGCCACACTTCAGATGTAAATCTGTGGTCTCTGTCACTTATGGTATTCTTGAATAAAATTTTACAATAAATAACTCAATTACATAGGAGGAGAGCTGTATCCAAATTAGTGCCATATTTATGACATAGTAAGAACATTGGGGTTTTGCTATCTTTTTCCACTATTACTAAACAAGAATTTCAACTTCGGGTACCACTTTGAGCTAGTCCTGTGACCCAAGCCATGTGAGCTACTTCTCAGGGTGCCTTTGGCTCTTATATGTGGATAATAAATCAAAAATTCTTTCCTGTTTTTTTCTTTTATTTTTGTCATCTCGGAAAATTGTGGCAATATTCATTATCTCTGGCCTCCAAGATTTCCACCATGCACAATTCTTGAATATTTAAATTTCCATATCTTCTGGTAGGTGTCTAAAGTATATACCATCATGGGATTCATGAAGAATGGTATTGATTTAAAATCTAATTCATAATTTAATCACAAAAAAGTGATTAGTTCTATGATATATATTGCCATAAAACAAGTGAAACCCTCCTTCAAAATAGGAGTTTTTCCATACTTAATGAAAGTAGTTTACAAAATATGTGATTTTACAGTATTTTTTCAATATTGATGTTAGGATATAGATATTTTGTCTTTTTTATATGATTCTATGACCTCCTTAAGGAATAAAGTCCCAAATTGAGCTATTTTATTTCCTTAAATTGGGATGTATGTTCCTTTTATCAGGTCTGTTTTCCAATGCTCACCTGCTAAGCCCATCAGAATTCTTGTGTATATTTCCTGACTTATGTACTATGGTCATATCTTCTCTAAATCATTTTATGTCTATTTTACATCTTGAAATATGTCTTCTGGGTTGTTTCATGTTCAGAAGTGATTTCACTGCATTAAAGTCCATTATAGATTTGAGAGCACATCCATCAATAAAATAGTGTAATTTCTCAATATCACACATCAAAAATAAGAATTAATTCTGGCTTCTGTTGGTCTTATTTGTTTTTAGACAAAAATAACAGGTCATTCTATTTTTCTATCATCAATAATCTGGACTTGGTGTAGGGATTTCCCTAATTCATCTCAGCTTTCATAAATGCAAAGCTTCAAGGGTAGATTCAAGTCAGGAATGAGAGGTAAAGGAACTTCTTTAAGGTATTTCTTTGTTTTCTCATATGATTAAATTCATTCCTGCATCATATAAAATAATTTCTATTGATCACAGACTCTGAAAATTTACCCTTATAGAATTTAAACGTCTTGCAGGTGCTGGCTGTAATAACTGGAAAATATTAGAAAAACTATCATTTCTTTCTTATTCACAGATATAGGCTTAAGAAACACCACATATACTTTGCTTTTTTCAATACACAAGCTTAATCCTGAAACAATATTTCCAAGTGCTTTGGGTTATTCAAAAGCCAAAATTGTATTTCTCAAGTGAAGCTTTCATATTGACTTTTGAAGATTTTTATAATAATATTATCAGTATTTCAAGTTGAAAGGACCATGAGTCATAACATATAGTGATAACTGAATATAAATAATGAGCCATTGTTAAGATATCTCTGTGAAAAGGGTGGTATTCATCACTCTTTGATAGTGAGATGGAGAATTTCACTTCTAAAGGGCTTCCTCAGATGTCAATATGTACCTCAGTGAGTGATAATTCTAAGCAATTTCCTGTATTTTTCAATAAAAACCTTCTTATGAAAGACTTGAGATTTATTCATTGAGGTCTTATACTCACATTTGGAATTTTGGGTCAAAGTCTCATTAATTATAGGAACTTGGCACCTATCTGGAGCTGTATAGGTATACAATTCTCTCACATCAACAACTATAATTGGTTTCTCATTGTTCCAAGAAATAATAACACAAGTTTTGACTTAAAATTCCTCATTATATTCTACTTTCCTTACACTAAGTTGAATTAACTCTTTTATATATTCTTCCAACCCTTCTATAGCTCTTGTGTTTGGTGGATAATCTGGTCTCCTTAGTACTGAAGGCTCTGGAATATCAATATTGAGTATAGGTTCGACTTCTTGCGCTCTGATTTCACCTAGTGATTAATTATATTAAGAAAAGGCATTCATATATGTGTTTGAAACATCAATGAGATATTAATTCAATATTGGTAAAAAGTATGGATTAGCTTTCTCTTAACCAAGTTTATTTGACAGAGATTATTTCTTATTCTTATCTTTAATTGAAGCAATAACTATTATTTTTCTGGAAATATTGGAAAGGGGATATTTGTATCTTTTGTTCTCCCCATTTGTAGAATATATGTCTTTATGGTTATTAATTCCAATACTACAAATGCACAAGTAGTTATTAAAAAAATCTTTCTTCAAAATTATAATTAAATTTATACGGCACTACTATTGCTATCCTAACGAACATAATTCCTTCTTGGTGTGGAGATACTAGGTTGGAATCCAGTATACCTACGGGTCACATGCTATTATTATCACAGATAATATGCACACTTTCTATTGGTAAAAGATGTTCTTTCCGATACAGAAGTATGATATGCAGGTAGTCTTTCCCCAAACAAGTGAGAAGTGCCCCTGTGTCTAAGTTGAACTTGGCTTTTACATCAAGAAATAGAATTAATGAAATATAATATGCTCCAGAAGTATAACCTTTTCCTCTAGCAGGTTGGGTTTTCTGCATTATGGAATGTTGAATGTTCATCAAGCTAGATTAATCCCCACTATATTATGGCAAGTTATTATGAGCCTCAGTAACTTCAAACAGCTCTGGAATATTCTCAATAAGACACTATTCCATTGGTGTCTCAAGAGAAATTGAAGAATATTGGGCATATTCCTATTTTTATTGAGTTCAATAGAATTCTTAAATGACTTTTAATTAATCCATTTAGGTCTTCTTAGTACAAGTATTGGCTTAATTTGATGTGCATCCACATTTTTAACATTTAAAAAAAGGTCTTTCAGTCCTCTTTTCCTCTCTTGAATTTTTGGGCATATTTCAGGGCTCAATAAGGGTCTTAGTCCAGACTTTACCAATTGTGGTTCTATTAATGATATCCTCCATTTCATCAATTGAGCTCTCTGTTGAACAGTTTTCTACAAATCTCAATTCAAAAGCATGTTCTAATTATCTCTCATACTTTCTCAATATTTTCAGGTTAATCATTTAGTCAGAGATTTTGTCTTTTTCCTTGAGGAACCAAGTGCATGATTTTTCCTTTTCAAAATCAAATATGGCACTTTCAAAGTAAAATTACATTAGAAACAGCCAGGAATTATTAGAGAGCCTGGTTATCATCTCAGATTCTCACCAAGGAAAATTATTTCTGCCATTTTCTTGTCTCTTTTTTCTGATACCACTTCTTGGAATTCCTGGTAAATAAATAGTAAAATATTTCTGCTACGAACTCAACTAGTAAGCTAACGTCTTCTTGCAACATGTATAATGTCCTGATTAATTTACTCTGGTTGTATTATTCCTCACTGGAGGATTTAGACCATTCATCCAGTCAGTGCATTTCCTTTTCAGTAAATGAAATTCATCCAGAGGTATCTCTTTGAAATGGGCTTATACTTTCTTTTAGGGATAGTTTCCCTCCATTCAAAGGTGTGGGATATCTGGGAATATGTGAATTTGGTTCATAAGTCTTATTATGCATTTTATTCAAATTTTAAATAATGTCTTCTCTTAATGTTTTTCTTCCCTTATTACTTTTTTCTAATTTTTCAGAAAAGAGATTTATTTTATTAGCTGTGTGACTCTCTATCTTCAGAATATGAGTTTTCAAATAAATAAGCTGTTCATTCATATAATTAATGTAATTATTATACAAATCCTCATTTTTCTCTTCCAATATTGTCCTCTTACGATCAATTCTGTCACTTGTTGTTGAGATTTCCTCAATTCTAACAGTTATCACTTTAACTCATTAAGTGAAAGATTCTATCATTCTTTCTTAATTAGCTAATATTAGATGTTAATTTCTTTAGTTCTTTATGATAATTGTTAAGTTTTACCTCAATAATAAAACAAATTCGTTTAATTAAATTAATAATGTGAATGGAATGGTCATGATAAGAATTTCTTGTTCCTTGACTGTGAATTCCATAAGATATATGGACATATCAAACACACTTTCCACAGCTTATGGCTCCAATTTGGGAATCCTGTACTCTTGTTAGTAAGGTATTTTCCAGTTGTATTTTTATTTTATTTTTCTGTTGATTCTTCTGGAGAATTTCTTGTTTTCTCTGGGGTCTCTTTGGTTTGTTTTTGAGGAGTTCATGTGATGGTTGACACTAAAGGTCCTTTCTTGTTCAGATCTGGGTTCATCTTTAGTTCTTCTGATCCTCTCACAAAAGACTTAGATTCCTGTCAAAGTTCTTGATTTTCTTGACTTTTCTTTGAAAGAAACTGGAATTGAACCTCCTAAGAGTGTATGGTTGTCTCCTGAACCAGAAATCTGTTGATGTATAGGTAGGAGTTTATAGCCCCCTCTCAAAGTCTTTGGCATACTTCCCATTCTTCCTTCTTGGCTTCTCTGAACAAGTACTTCTACTGGAAGTGATATATCTCTATGGATGACACTTGGAAGTGGTTCATCCCTCAATATAGTACTCTGACTCAGCTCTGGTTCATAGTTCACATCAAAATTTGTGGTTAAAGACCTTACAGAATCAGGGGTAAGGCCAGAACCACCCAAATATGCTTTTCTTGAGTATTTTATACCTTATTTGGCTTTGATATTCCCTCTCAATCCTTTTCCAGCTCCATATGGCTGTACTAAATAGTTTATTCTATTTCTGGTATGCACCATCTTCACATCAGTATGAGAGACATAAAAGGAGAATAACAACACAAAACACACCCTTTGGTGGTTTTTTGGCTAGGTATCTTTGCAAAAAATTGCTTTCTTGGAAATATGGACCTTCACCCTTTCTTCAGATTTTTTACTAGTACTAAATCTCTTACTGAGCTGCTTACCAGATGTATTAGATTTGATTAAAAAACCAAAAATGAAAATTTTAGAAGAAAATTATTCATTAAATTGTTATTTCTTGAGATATTCTTTAAGATTTTATTATTTTGTTAAAAAATATATTCCTTTGTGGGAAAAAAAGGATAATATCAATTTTTTAATTAAACTTATTTCAGGGTAGCTCAAAGAAGAAGTTTACAAGTTTTTGGATGAGAAAATACACACAAAACAGTATGAAATTAATTCAAATTCCACCATAAAAAAAGGAACATTTTTAAAAAAATAAAGAAAGCTTACTTCAAATGAAAAAAAGAAACTATCAATTTTATATATTATTAGGGAATAATTCCAAGAATATTTAATTAGTTGTTGGAGGTTCAAAAAACATTCCCAGGCCCCCAAACGTAAGATTTGTATTTGAAACCCTTTGTGATTTTACTATTAATGAAGAGTGCCATGAATTTCCTTATGAAAGATAATGAATGATTTCTTAAAACCAAAAATGAAGAGTTAACTTATTACAGTAAGCAGTAATTGTCACCATAATCAATTACAAGAATATTTAATAATAGAACTTTTAACTGATATGATATAAACTTCACTTGATTAATAATTATGTCTTTCAAGAGGAATTGGTATAAATTTGTGAAGAAACTCCACAATCTGCAAAAGACTTGAAGAGCTTGATGAATCACACACTAATCCTTCAAATAGACCTATAAAAGCTTGAGAAATGGGTATTTGAGAGAGCATTTGTGGATTTAAGGAATCAAAAGCTGATTGAAAGCGGTAATGCAAAATTGTAGCTAGAATACCAAAATGACTAGTAATTATTTCTTAATTAATCTATTTATGGTTGATTTGAAGATATAAAACAACTGACTCATAATAAATAAATAATACTTACTGAAGTTAGTAGAGATTGAATTATTTAGGTAAACAATAATGAAAAATATTGGAAAAACAGGAATAGTAGACTCTTTTTACGTCTACAACAGCTCATAGAGGGATTTCATGGATAAAACCAAGATAAAAATGTGTGAAAAACCAATTACCTTTTTTTGTATCAATAATTAAATCACCTGTTGGCATGTAGGGTTGCCATAAGTACCTAATTAACTGATTTTACCTGAATACCAACCCATTTTCGTGAGAAAATAATGAGGTTACCTTGGTACATATTTTTTGATATAAAAAACAGATTTTTTTATCAAAATTATCAAGATAATTGAAAATTTAATCACATTGCATATTTTGTGTGAAGTTTTGAAAATTGAATCTTTTACATGGAATCATCAAAAATGAAATTTTAGTAAAATCTTTAATTTGAATTAGGAATTTGTTATTATTTTTGGTTTTAGTTTCAATTATCCCATTCCCCATTGGTCTTATATACTTGAGGAGTATTTGTTAAGTATTTCATTTGTAACCAATTTTTCAAAATTTACCTCATTTCCTATGTAGTACAAGTAGATAGTATAGAGGCTTCTGGTTTCCATGAGCTAATTCAATGGACACCATTCCAAAAATGGGCTTTAATTCCACCCTCTTTGGGATAATCCATAGAAAACCATTAAGAATAGACAGGGCTCCAGGAATTAGAGATTCTCATTACCTTTTAGTCATGTCAAAATAGATCATTATTTGCCAGTCTCTCATGATTTAATGGTACTTAGCCTTAGCAAAAATGCTCACCCAAGGTCTCAAGTCACTAATTCAGTCAATATCAGAAATTAACTAAATCTTAAGGGCTATCTATGACTCAGAGGCTTCAGAAATTTGGATAACCTGACTCTATTCTGATTTCCTTTCTCCCCCTTAGCTATTTTGACAACTAAAATAGTATTTGAGGTTTAAGGACTGATATAAACTATGGGTGTGTCAAACCTGTATCAATAAATACAGTGACTTCAAGTGCCATAAACATGAATAAAATTACTAAAAGTATCTATGTAAAATGGGGTCTCTAAGAAACCCATTTTTTTGGTGTGAAAATTCGAAAACCAAAATCTTTTACAATTATTTTATGTGGTATTTATTATGAGTTTTTGAATCATTTTCTCTATTAAACAATAATAGAGTTCAATCAAGTTTCTTAGCCCTATTGAATTACCATAGGTGAACGTTTGTGTAGAATCCAGGTTTCGCCTTAAATACATGGATCTACTTACTACAAAGCTGTTATCCATATTTCTATTTGTGAAAAGGTATTTATTTTTGGTATGTAAATAATTTATGGAGTAAAAAAATTCAATATTATTTCAGAGTTATTTGTGGCCTATGTGGGTATGCACAAAATACCTCAAGGTTCACACAGCACATAAAAAAGAATACATAGATTGAGGTAACCTAAAAGATACATTTATAGGAAATTATTTAATACCCTTAGCATTTTATTTTAATTTTAGCCCCTATTTTTCCCCTATTGAAGCAATCCATTATGTTACTTTAAGAAATTAATAAGTTAATCATATTTTACATAATGCGGTTTGGAAATTGAATTTTATTTGGTTTCAAATAATCATACTTATATTTTTTAATTCCTTTTGAATACACTTATATATTATTGATGATCCATAATTATTACCTTATCTCTTCACCTCTTCTTGGGATTTGAAAGATATATCAAATGCTAATAATAAGCACAAACATAACCCCAATTATTACTACTAATAATTTTCAAGTGAAACCAACAATAAATGTATGTGTGTATATAAGATTCAATGCACAAGAATTACCAAATATCATAGTGTGACTGTGATGAAACTCAAAATACACTATTTTGAGAAAATTTAACTACCATTGTATATTTTTAATTGGAGGATAAATATTCAAAATAAAGATGAGGTATAATTTATCTTTGTATGAATCAGGACAGATTATTTCTAGAGAAAAATACCAGAAATCTCCCAGAGAAACAAATTGTTTTAGAATCAATATGTCAAGACTATTTCTATTGACATAGAACTGAAAACATGAGAAAAAGAGTCTAAATTGAAGGCCAAATACTTCCTCCAAACAGAGAAAAATAGTCATAACTACCATTGATAAGTCCTTTATCTAGTGCAAGAGGAACATAAGGTATAGAAGAAGTTAACTTAATGAAGCATTTTTTTGTGAGAACACTGTTGTGACATGTAACGTGTGGATATGAAACTTTGATTAAAATTCAAGTACTTTTCCTGTCCTCAAAATTTGTATGAGGTAAAATTCAGTTAAAAATAGTATGAAATATTATTTTTAAGAGAAAACACGCCAATTTTATTGTTTATAAATTTATTAGTATAAAACAATGATATTATAAAAATTTCTTGTTTTACCAACAATAAAAATATATCCAAAAAATACTCTACAAGAGATATTTTAAGGCTACAAAAGAAATTTCTTCAAGAGCAATTTCAATTGGAATTAATTGAGCAAAGAACTGCCAGCAATTAATTAAAGAACAAAGTCTTTAAAAAGAATATTAAAGAGAAAACACGCCCAAAAGTGACCAGAGTGAATTTGGAAACAAAGTGACAAAGTTTACAGTGATGAAAGATGCTTTAATTCACTTTTGGGTTGGTTCAGGGGTAAAAATGATTATAAAGGTTACAAACAATGATTATAATCATTTTTTCACGTGGTTAAAAGGTTTAAAATGATTTAAAAAGGGTGGTTGGAATCTTTTATTGATTGGTTTAACAATGTTTAAACTAATTATAAAAGGAAAATATTCTAACATGAAGAGAAAAGTGGGGCAAAGAAGACATTCTTTTATAGCCATCAATTTTCTTACTCCAAAAGTAAAATTTACTCTTGTCAGTCGTGAAAAACAGTCTGACAACAGAAAGGCCAATTATGACATCATTGTACCCTGGTTTAGACCAAAAAAGGGCTGGTTTAAGCCATTTTAAGCCATTTTTAGCCATTTTAGACCCTTAAATCAGCCATTACTATAGCAATACCAGGCCTAGAGCCTTCAAAACACGTCAGAATGTGTGTCAGTGGCGTAGAAACCAGTTAAAACTGTTTTTACTATGATTTTTTTATCTTAAGGGTAGTTTTACCCTCTTGGCAACAGCTAAAACTACCCCAGTTGGTATCAAAACCACATCATTAATTGAGTCCACAGACCCTGTAACTCAATTCCAGGCCAAAAGTGATGAAATTTTGCGTGAATTTTGACATCCCACGCCTGTCAGCAAGGATTTTGGGGGTCTAGCTCCCCCTTAGAGCTGGAGTTCCTTTTCCCCCCCAAATTTAATCTTTCCAATTTATTTTTCCTTTAATTCCTCATCATGTATTATACTTATAATTTACATATGTAATTCAATTCAATTGTACGGTACAATACAGTAATAATTGACACCTCATATGTAAATCAAAGTTCACTTATGTAATACACGCGCACATTTTGACATTTCAATTGAATTCAATTGAAAATACTTCAATTCCTCATAGCTTCTAAACTAAACACAACACTTCAATTTTAACACAAAAATTGATGGTTAACACCACATGTGGTGTGAATTAAATTAACGCTTTGAGGATTTTCAACTTTTGTATTGAAAATACTAAAAACTTAATTTAAGCTTATTTAGAGTTGAGTTACAAGAATTTCACTCAGAGGTGACCCCACCTGATTTTTTATGAGGAATCCAATGGTGAAACAATTTTTATCTGTTTATTTAATGGATAAAAAGTTATGATAATTTTTATTCAACTTTTTTCCAAATTTTTTTATGTTTTCACAATTTTGTTAAAATTTCATTTTTGCTTAATTTTTTCAAGTATAAATGTAACTTTATACTTACAAAATTTAATGTATTTTTGTTTTTAAATTGTAATTAATTTTTTATTTTTAATATAATTTTATATTTATATTTTGATTTTTATTTTAAGAATATAAATTTTATTTATATTAATATGTTATTTTTGTATTTGTGGTCTTCTTGGTATATGAAATTACCTCTAAGGCTCACATGACAGGAAATTCACTTAAAGGATAGAAATATATCCAATGCCTTTTATCAAAAAAAGACAATATCTATAAATTGAAATAGTTGTCATTTTCTTTGAATAAATTTGTGTAAGCTATGAAGCTTAAAAGATGAATTAGTCCTATTTTAATATCATTAATAAGACAAAACTCGATGGTGAGGGATATTATAATGTTATATAAATTTTTTCCATATATAGAAAGAGTTTGAGCTCACAAATAAACATAAAATATATCTGAAGAGAGAAAAACAGTATCTTTTGTGACTCAAAAATGGCATATAAGTGGAGATAAAGTTCTAAGGAGCTATTATTATAGAATATAGGGCTATGTTTATAATTAGAAAAGGCACTGGGGCCATAATTAAAACTTAATTTTTGGATTCAGAGCATGGCAAGATGTGTCTATAAAACTCTTGATAATATTACTATTAATCAAGACTACTATTACTGTTTCTTATTAAATATAATAAGAACCGTTTATCATAACCACAAATAAATAAAAGATTAATTAATTATTTCTTTTACTTGTTATACACTACTAGTGATTATAGCACTAAGCAGTAATTGTCTACTAGAATCAATTACAAGTATTAATGATAAAACGTCTTTATTCAAATAATATAAAATTATTTTTATTTAGAATTATAATTCTTCAAAAAAGCTACAATTAAAAGAAAAAAATATAATAATTAAAGCAAACACTCACCAATATCCCCAAAAATACCTTTAAAATAATTGGTAGAGTGATTTGACGAATTATTTGTGGATTGAAAGGATCAAAATTTGATTTATAGAAGTAACACAACAATTTATAGTTAAACACTATTGAAAATAGCTTACTTATATGTTCTCATGTCTTTCTGATTGTTTCTGAAAGATTCAAAAGAATTAAGAAAATAATTAACTAATGCTTACTTGTGTTACCAAAGATATAATTGGATATTAAGATGATTTGGAAAAAAACAGCAAGAGGAAACCCCTTTCAAGTCAATGACTTCTCACATAAGTGTTCCATGGAGAAAACTTAAAAGCCAGTGAGTGAGAAACCATGAATCCTCTTTGGATAATTGGCTATATCACTTGTTGTCATGTAAGATTATCATAATCACTTAATTAAGTCATTTCATGTGACTACCAACCTATTTATGTTTAAGAAAGAAAGCAGTTACAAATGTGATTATTTTTTTATCTTGAAAAATTATTTATTTCTCAAAATGATCAATTTTATTGAAAATTTCATTATAAATTTTATTTTCTGTCAATTTTTGAAGCTTCAGGGTTTCACATGGAATCATCAAAAATGGACTGTAAGTAAAAAGTTTAATTTTGATTATGGATTGAGAATTTTTTTTGGCTTCTATATGTGTATCCCTTTCTGAATCGGTCCTGAAGGGTTTGTAAGATCCATTGAGAATAGTATTTCTGATGAACTTTGAAGTTTTTACCTTATTTCTACATAGAATTGCAAATAGCACAGTTGTAGCTGGTTGGCATGAAGAAAATGCAAGGATATTTGTCCAAAAAGGGTTTCAGATACTCTTTTAAGGTTTATCCATAGAAAATCATGAAGAATTGACATGGTTATAGGAGTCAGAGTAGCTCATTACCTCCTTGTCACATCAAAATAGCAGCTTATTTTCAATTTTCTTATGATTTAATGGGACTTGAAATTGGTAACCAAATTCCCAGAAGTTTTTTGTATACAAATTTGTGAATTATCAGCCATTGATTCAAGATTTATATCCATCCATCCTTCAGAGGCCTCAGATGCTGGGTACCCTGGCTCTCTTTGATGTCTTTTGTCCCCCTTAGCTATTTTCATGTCAAAAATGGTAATTCAGGCTTCAAAACTGATATCCACTATGGGTTTATCAAAGCTGTATGTAAGAATACTGTAATTTCAAATGCCATAAACATGCATAACACTAATCGTAGTGTATATGCAACATGGGATTTCTCACATTCCCATTATTTGGGAATGAAATTGCAAAAAAAATCACAGTTCTTTTATGTGGTATTGATGATGTGGTGTTGAATTATTTTCCATATTATCAAATTTTAGAGTTTCCTTGAGCATATTCACTCTATGGAGCTAGCCATGGTGAGGTTTTGTGTAGAATCCAAATCTAGCCTTAAATTCATGGATTTAATTATTCACAAGAAAGTTTTTCATCTTCTCTTAAATAAAAAAAGATAAATTTTTGACATATGCACAACTTATGGGTTATTTGTAGTTCAGAATTTATTTCAATATTAATTGTGGCTTATTTGGGTATGTAAACATACCTCAAGGCTCACAGCATGCATGGTAGTAATCTGATGAAAAATGAAGCTATAAACTAGAAAAAGTATTGCAGTAATTTGTCAGAATTACTTTACACATTAGTAATATCAATGATATGACTTGGAGCGTAACATTCAGTTGATTTTTTAAAATTATTTAAACAGCTCTGCTACTGTTTTATAGTGTTAATCAATCTAATGAGAAACCAGGCTATAATGCTTCATAATGGTATCATAATAATAGCCATGACATAAGCAATATTAACATATTCCAAGTGGAAATTTCCCTTTTAAACAAGCCTAGGGTGACTCCTCACTAATTTTTAATATAATATAGTGAGGTATTTTTGGAATTAGAAAGGACCTTATTTTAACTCAGGTTTTTTGAAGAGAATTAGTTTTAATGTTAATTTCGATGAAATAATGAGATGTATTTCAATCATCACACAAATGCACTCTATTGAGGATTATATATGATTATCTTCACATATATCGGGAGTTATTTCCAGTTAAGCTTAGGATTATTCCCCTCTATATAATCAATTATTTCAAGCTAATATTTAGGCAGAAAAAGATTTTATTTATACATCTCTGGAAATCTTATTTTTCAAATCATCAATAATTAAATGATAAATGAAATCTCTGTTAATTAAAGGCTGATAATTAAATTACTGAAGCAACTCTCCCACAATACAGTACTTTACATATTTATGTGGTATTTTAGCCAAAACTGTCTTTCGTAATATCAAGTATTCGAAAGAAAAAACGTCGTAATTGGATCAAATGATAACAACAAGTATTCTCTAAAGAATTTTGAAAAATATAAAATATTTTGGTTTCATTAACCATGAGGAAAGTAGCTACACCTAAAAGAAGGTGTTGCATTTGAAACTTGACATGAGAGATACATTATATGCATGTGGTAAATGGGGAATGAATTTTAAATTTGAGGTTTTGGAAGAAATTAAAGCCCCATATGCAATCAAAAAATATGAAATTTAATTCCCTGAATTTCATTTTTTGGAAGGGATTTTCAAAGCTCAATAAATCAAAAATGCATGTATGCCCATTTTCATTGCCTATCTCTTTTACTCTTTTTATTTATTGATATCATGTAATGAAAGAGGAGTTTGAAATTGAGGTATTTTTTACATTATTTTAAATTAATATTAAAGAGACAAAAACTCAGTTACAGATAACCTTAGAATAAGAATATTAAAGCTAGAACGACTGTATTTTGAAATCTTTCAATTTATAAGACATGGTCTCAACTACTTGAGAATTTTCTCAAAGTATAAATATTGTAAAATAATGGACCTAAAGCAAAATAGTTTTCTTTCATGGAATTACTTACTAAGTTGGGTATAATATCCTTTATTTTTTTCCTCTTCTTACATTGAGATCACTCATTTTAAATTGAAAAAACCTCAATATTAATTACAAAGGATTTATCTCAAGGAGGTGTTACAAGAATATTTTGAATTATGATTGAATATTACCAGTACTTCAGTTAATAAATCTCTGTAGAGGGAATTTGTTCACTTATAGCTATGAAGTATAAATATTGAAATAGGAATATCTTCCTTTAACCTTATTATTGAAAAAAATTTCTTGTGAACTTCCAACCATCTTTATATTCAGAAAATAGCCATTGATTTATCATAGCATAGCTAATATAGTATTCTTCTCAAACATAAATCTCTTTAGTTTTCTGTACCATTATATTTTTTCTTTTTGAATACAAATTCATTTATTTATTGATATATATTGCTGTTAGAATATGAAGTCTTTTTGAATCATCATATTGTAGTGGTTTAATTCTAAAATATTTACAAACCAAAGTTAATATTCTTAGCATTTATTAATTTTATGAGCTATAATTTCAAGAAAATTAATTTGAAAGCCTTATAAAGAATTGGAATATAGGTCTAATAGGTAATATGTACAGAGCTGATATAAATCCAATGCAAGTATTCCTGTTAGAGTTGAGTTAATCTTACCTTTTCTTATTAATATGGTTAAGCTTAATTCTAAGAAATTGTTTTATTCAAAAATATTCTAGTGATATCATGTTTAATGAATTTTACTTTTGAGCTATGTTTGCTGTACTTCATAGGAATTCCTTTTTTTGGTTTTATCAGTTATGAATAAATTTTTTAAAAATTAGGATGTATGCAGAGTTCTCCAACCAATTAGAAATGGAAGTTATATTCTATTTGTTCTTTTGATAAGCTTACTTATTACAAATCCATTTTTTATTTTACTAATATTAAAAGGGAGGAAATTAAATTATTGAATCCAATTGCAATAGTAGTTTCCTGATTTCTCTACATTAATTTTTCCTCAAATCTAGGGAGGCCACATTTGCAGATTATTGACATAAATTAAGTCAAATGTAATATTAATATTGGCTATCCATAGGGAATAACTAAAAAAATATTGAGATCTATCTGATATTACAATAAAATGATTGCCATGAATTATTTCTCTTACCAAATTGTTTTATCAATTTCTATTTAACCAACTTCTTGGTGTTTCCAGAAGTTATGCTTACTTTTATTAACTTATTCAGTCTGGTAATATAGTAAACATGTAATAACAAGCCATTTATAAGGTGTGCTTAGTAGAATTATATATAAGTATCCTTTGCGTATTTCCAAGGGAACATTGAAATAGGGTTCCTTGCGTGAGATTCTAGTATTGATGTTCAGTAATAACTTGCAACACTCACTAAATGAATTCTTTTGATTAAGGAACACTAGAAATAGGTTGGAAGCTCTTTGGAAGAAATCCTGAAGTGATGCAAATATCTTTTCAGATCCCCATATATAAAGCTTCAAAACATGGTCTAAATCAACTGTGAATCTCTCAACCTTCATTTTTGGGAACTTCCTAAGGAATTTACCCAGAGTATTATCAGTTTTGGATGGTAAATTACTTACATTTTTGTGTCAGAAATATCAAAAATCCAAGAAAAATTCTTTTTCATATACTGAATTGATCATCAATCTAATTAAAGAGCTACGCAAAAATTTGGAAAGCTATATTTTTGAGGATCATAAAATTCGTGTCAAGATTTGAAATAGTATAGAACTATTAATTTGAATTTTGACTGGATTTCAATGGTATTAAGCTGAAACCAAGTTTTTGAACCATATTTTGACTGAATAATACAAAAAATATATGCACATAACCCTCTGAGATTGAGTTACTTGGTCCTCATCTATTGATATCCAGCGTAATATTGAAATTTTAAATCAGGCTTATCAGTAGGATAGTTGTTTTATATATCTCCCATCATCACTGACCTCAAAATACAAATAAAAGTGCCTATACTCAGGATATATATAGAATAAAATATTTATGGTTGTTAATGGCTTAATTAAGATGAAGATATGATTAAAAGAATTATTTTTAAATTCAAGTCTCTTCATATATTTCATATATTATAGTATATATTTATTCTTTAGAATTAATAAATGGAAATTTTTAAATATTTGCAATGTTCTAGTGACTTGGAATTACCTGGAATATCAAAAACAATTGGTAGCCTGGGTGAGAAAAATCTCAGAGGAAGAATTGAAGCTCATTCTATTTTGAGGCAAAGCTATTTTTTAAATGAAACAACTAATTTCAGATGCAGAAACGTTCCTCATGGCGCTTAAAGCTAATCTATTCAAGCTTGAGTTTTGTTTTAAGTTCTATAAAAGCTTCATTTTCTCATCTCAAGAAAAAAAAATAGAATAAGATATCTCCATAATACATGATTCTGAGCAATAATTGTGGATAGGATTATTTTAGATCCTTCAAAAATATTATATTTCTTGTGTTTTGCATCAATAATGTAGAACCTGGACGAAATTTGAAAGTCATATGTTTCATTTTCAGCTAAAATAAGCTTGTATAATATCTTAACATCTGTTATTTTGATTAAAATAAATTTTACTCACTAAAAGCTTGGAGGAAATAATCCACATGATGAGCCTCTCATAAATTTCCAATTTTTTATATGAGAGTTTGAATTTAGGGTTTATTTTTTCATAAAAATGTGAGATACCCCCCCTTTGATGAAGCTATGAAAGTCCTCTGTCATATATATTCTATGGCCGTTTGGCCATATCCATCATGCTTGAAAATACTTCCCATCTCATTATCTGTAGGTAAATGGGCCATATTCATTATGAACATCGAAATTGACCCTTTAAAAATTCAGGGCCAACTTTGGACCATTCTTTTTATTTAACCCTTTCTGGAATCTTGAATCACCTAACGGATATTTGGAACAAATGGATGCATTAGTAAGTTTAGGCCTTTGATTCATCTTTGCGTATCTTTCATATACTTTTCAATTATTCATATTGTGAAAATCTTCCCAATAAATAAGGAAGATTGGGCCCATATGAATGGATTATATTGGGTCATTTGGGTATGTTTTTTCTTTGTTGGAGAAGAGTGCCTAAGTAAAGCTTTAAGCCCTTGTACGTTTTGTTTGTACAAAAAATAAAAAATTGGCCAAAAAACAATAATCTTCCATGAAAAATCAGAAAGTCAATCAATCCATTAAAGTCAATTTTCTCTCATTGTCCAAGTAAGTTCTCCAGAAGACTTTTTTCCTCCTTTTCCCTTAAACAAGCATAAGTGCCATAATTGGTTTTATACACAATCATGCCTTATTTCACCAGAGATAAAATTTGAAAAGTCTCAAGGGGCCAGCTTTATGCATGGAATATATTTTCAGACCTCAAGGCATTTTTCAAAGGAAGTACTTGGGTCAAACATCATTCTCAGGGGAAAATCTTTCAAGGTATTACTCTCAGGGTGAAAGAACTAGTCTTATCATACAGAAGACTCATCCAATCCATCAAGGATTGGTTATTTCCAACCATAAATTATTTCCCCCAGGGAATACCAGCAACAAACTTCAAGAGAGATTCAAGAGGTAGGTCAAAGTAATTCTCCAAGTGTGAAAGCTCCATGAATCCACCTTGGCCATCATAATCACCAAATACCAACTTCTCTCATGAAATCATGTATTTCATGCACAGAACCTCGGAAGAGTATTTATCCCAGCTCCTTTACAAACTTGAAAAGGTATTTTTCTCAAAGAAGTCAATAGAGATACATGAATGGCACACAGATCAATCTCAGTTACCACGTGATCAAGCTCTCAGATCATCCGATATACCAGCCTCATTTTTCATTCTGGGGAGGTTTACATCAGTTTATTAATTTACTTATAACTATTGTAACATTTATTCTATTTCATATTCATATTTAAAATTGATATTATTAAGTTAGTCATTTTTACCCCTTCGAGTGTTAAGTGTATATTGATGGTCATATCCCTAACTAATTACTTTCATTTGAGTACTTATGTGGTTGTCTCTTTGCAATTAGAATTTTCTATTCTGCATCTTATTTTTACTTTCATTATTCTTATTAAATAAATATATAATTTTCCTCATTATATTTGACCCTCTGGGGTCTTCCAAGTGAGATACCTGATTACTGAGTTCCAGACCACCGTTTCCTACCAAGCTCCCCTGTGATATCTTGTCAAAAAATACCTCCAATCCCTATATCTTTCTCCCTTTTTAACCAATATAAATAAGAATTCTCAGTTCTTTAATATGGTAGTTTTATCCTTCAGTAAGCCCCATAAAGGATCTTTATATGTAAGCTAATTAATTTCTTTTGATTTTATTTCTTCTTTGATTGCTTCAAGAACATTTAAATAGTAGTCTTTTCTCTTCTAATTTAATTCTATAATTTATGGTTCTTTTTTGCTTTATTATTTTGATTTATTTTTACAAAAAGGATGTAATATTTTCCTCCAAGACTAATTATCTCTTTATGATAGATGATTGATATAAAAAATGGTGCAAAATTAAGACATAAATTGAAATTTTTTTTAAAATAAACAGATGTATTTTTAAGGTTTCCAATCTTCTTCTTTCTTATTTTCTATATTTACCTTGACCAAATTTCTTACACTTATCAGCTTATTCCGATATTCCAGTAATACCCTCATTATTGGAAGGTTCCAAATTCCCATAAACACTATTCAAAAATGAAGGATACCCCTCAGATAATTATAGCAAAAGCCTTTTTTACTCAAACCCTCACAGATTATTTGAAAATAGCAGAAAGAATTAGAGATAAATTGTCTTCCTAATTAAACGGAATAAATAAAGTCCCTTACAGGTGAGCACAATTAATTTCCTGATAATGCTGAAATCACATCATTTTTGCCTAAAAAATTCATAAAATATTTCCTCTTGATCAATGTTTCACAAACTTTCTCCAACCCAAGATCTCAATTCAATTCATCTTTTTTCCTTATATTTACATGAGGAGTATAGATAGTTTAGAAATTCTATAATAGTTCAGAATAACTTTTCGGAAGATCTATATCAGCATAAAGAGCTTTATAAGTCAAACAAATTGAAATTAACTATTTTTAGAATGACTCTATTATATATATCTCAGATATTAAATGAATGGCTTTGAGAAATATAATTATTTTTCTTAAAATCTTAGTTTGAAACCTATTTTTCTTTTCAAAAATCATTTTATAGGACCACATATATTTACATGGCTGTGGCGAGTCTACTGGGACCTGAATCCACAGAGCAAATACGTACTAATATCAATTAGATATATCAAAAGGTTTAAATTTAAAATTTTAATTATTTGATTATCAATAATAATACTAGAAACAGCTTACCAATATCACTGAAAGTTCAAAAATGAATAATGAGATGTAAGATAAAATTCTTGCTTAATTTTTTAAGGAAAAAACTGGATTTTTTTTGTTTCTGGGGTATGTGTGATGGAATATTCCCTCATAATATAGACTGAAGACTCAATATATGATTCTTTGAAGGTTAAAGTGTGGTTCAAGTCCTTTTATGTTTTTAAAGGGGTTTCATTTGCCATAAAAGGGTTTAAAGCTTCATTTTCTCAAATGACAGATGTGTTGGGATGTGTCTATTATATAGTAATAAAAAAGCTATGAAAGTGGGTGTGAAATGAGATTAAGGGTTACAAAAATACTAAACGTGGTATACTACACTAATAAAAAGCTTATGAATTTAATAAGAGACCTGGTTACAGTTCTTGGAAGTCTTAAAATTATAATAATCACCAGAGAATGATAATTCTCATTTGATTTGATTGGTTCTAATACTATCACTGTTTGTGAAAGTGTTAATATGAGATCATTTCATAAAAAAATATTTCTATTTCTCATTTTATTAAGGAGAAGACCTTCTGATATCATTCCAAGGTAGTTTTAATTTGTTCAGTTTTTTACAAAACCACATTTTCTAACTCCTGTGGATCAGGTTTGGTCCCAATGTCCCAAGGAGGTCTTTAATTGAGATTAAAGCCACGAGTTATAATTTTTACCCCCTAAAAGGGAGAGAAATTTCTCCTATTATTGGCTTCAAGCTATGAAAAAGTGATAAGAGGGTGATTAAAAGCTTAAAATAAGACTGTGACATGTAAAAAGAGTATTATCATTAACAAATTTAAAGGGCTCTACTATTTAAAAGTAGTGGAAATGAGTCTGTTAAAAGCTCTGGTTTCCCTAATTATCTGTTGGGTTACAATAATAATTGGAAAAATAAATAAGATTACAGTTATATCCAATATACTCTCAGGGTTACTTCTGTGTAAGACAGGATAACCATATAAGAGTAATCTGACAAGATTCTTGGGGGTTTTCCTAGGGAGTGAAGCCTCCTTTTATCTCTAAGAGAAGTTTGATAGAAGTGTATAACCTCTCTCCACATTAATAAAATTGAAATTCCCACTTATTTTATTAGCTTATGGCTTAAGACAACCAAAAACCACCTTTATTTAGGCCCAAATGTGGTTTTAAAACCACATCTCAACCTTTTGTACCTACCTAAGGTGAAACATTTGACTAATGGAAAATAAGGTGTGTTATACAAGCCAGGATGTGTGAAAGTATGTAAAAATTGTGTCCGGGACCCTTATTAGTCACCTTATTAGTCATCAAAATAAAAAGGAAATTGAATGGGTTTGAAGCCTCATAGCTCAATCTTTTGGGTAAGTCTACTACAGTTCTATTCATTATAGGCTGGAGTGGAGCTTTATTTCCTGTATCATTTGAAATAAATGCATGAAAAGCCTTTTGGTGGCTTTGACAACTCAAAATCCATGTATATGTGATAATATTTCACAATAACGCTTGGTTTGGTATTACAGCCTTAAATGAATTATATATTTGCCAGTTTTTATGATACAGAGCTCAAAAAATGTCTCAAATTTTAGCCACAAGTGATATTTTCAAGATGGCCCTATGTAGACCCTCCTTAGATTAATTATGCCAATTTAACTCAGGTTCAAAGCATTTTACCTCCTTATGCAATAGCATCTTTCTTGTTTTAAGAGAAAAGTACCAATAATTCCTGAGCTGTGTCAGATACAGAAATAAGGGTTACATTTTTAGGTAGTTTTACCATATTTATTTTGGAAAATATTTTGACAGGTGTCTTATAGAAACTGTGGAAGCCTGATGAGAGGCTAAGAAATGGTGTTATTTTACAAAGTTGTTTAAATAGTATTTGTGTTGTAATTTCTGATCAAGTTGTTCTACAGTATTTGAGCTGGAAGAATTTTATATCCCTAATTGAGATATTTTCTAAATTCCTTCACTTGGTTTTTCTGTGATTCAAACTCTGGATTTGAAATTAGGGGCGAAGATCAAGGTTTATTCCCATAAAGAGTAGACAACCTTCAAAAATTGGCTAACTCTTATTTTTTTGGTAATAAGAATAATATTTTCTGGAAGGGGAATTTTTTCCCTTTCATATTCTCACATTAACAGGCTAAACCTGATATGTTCTATATTCTGCATTTGTGGCTTTATTGTACCTTTATTTTGTTTAACATGGGTTAAATGTTTGTATTTCACTCCTTCTTGTAAGCCATGTTTATGATACTCTTTGATTTTGTAAGGTTTGACTATGAAACAATAAGTAAAAAATTACTAATTTATTACTTATTGTACTCTGAATGTCCTTATAATTAAAGTAAATAAGATTAAAATAATAATAATAATAAAGAAATATTATTATTATGGCGTAAAAATATTATATTATTAAATAAATATAATAATATAAATTAATATTATATGAAATTATAATATTATAAATAATATATTAATATAAAATAATTAATATATTATAAAGCTATTTATTATTGTAACCAACAAATAATAAAGGCGTAAAAAAACTGTTTTTTATAAATAAAAAACAATTAATAACAATAATATTACTAATATTAAAGTTATATATTAATATAAATACTATTTATATTAATTAAGAATTATTAAGAGTAATAATAAGAGAGAAATTATTATAATAAGATGAAATAACCTACTTTTAACACTTAAAATAATAATTTTGAGATATTTTACGCCAAAAGAATATAATACAACTTTTTCAAATTGTATTTACAATAAAAAATAAAGAAAATTACTAAATTTCTTGATTTTACGTGGAAATGAGTTTTTAGAGAGATTTTTAACAAAAACAATTAAATAAATGATTTAATCACGTCAAAATAGATGATTATAGCAAGGTGGTCTTTGGTCTTTAATAATATAACAGTTTTATATATAAAGAATAAAGAAATTACCTTTGATTTAATTGATTTAATGTTTTTGATGCGTCTGAGGGGGAAATAGAGTAAAAAGAGCTCTATTTATAGTAAATACCTCCCTCCTAGAGTCCAACAGGCTTCTAGTAGACGTGTACTGATCATATCCACTGGAATTGATCAATATTTTAAGGTTTGAGGGTGATTACATCATGATCAAACCATATTGCATCATTATTACACCATTATTTAGAGTTATCACTGTAACTCTAAGTTTGATGACATCAGAGGCTTGGCAGAACCCCAAATTTCGTGGATTTTATTAGTTTTAATCATGAACTAATAGTATTCACCAATTTTATCACTCTTAAGACTGTTAAACTTAATTTAAGGTTACAGTATGTGATCATAATAGCTCAATTTAAGCTCAAACTTTGATCCTCAATAACCTTTAAGGTTTTCACGCTACAGAAATTCAGAGAGTGAATTCTGATAGCCTGACATAACCTCATTATGCTGCCAAGAGCTTTTTATTACATCATCAAAACTCTAATTTTGATGATTTTTCTTGTAACTCATCTTTTCTGTCAAAATTCAATATTTTAAACTTCAAACCTTGATTTCAGGGGGTTATACCCTGAATTTAATAATAAAAATTACATCATTCTTCACGAATGAACTAGGAGAATCTAACTGTGTACTTTTTTTTAAGTTTGGAACACTTTCACAACAAAGTGGTCAACAGCTCTGTTGATTTTTATCAATAATTCATCATAGGTTTTAACCTTGTTTATAATTTGTAAGATAAAGCTCATATCTGTGTTCTTACAGTAATTACGTGGTAACTTTATTTTTGGTTCATCATTCTATCATGTATAGTTTAGAAGATATTAGCTATGATCCTTGAATATATGCGTTGACCAAAAAAGTGCATATATTCAGGATAATTCCTTAAGTATTAACATTGGAAATTAGCTTATTAATTGTTTTATATGTGGATTTTTGTGGGGAATCCACTGGTACAATTTATTTCACATGTTGTTTCATTATTTTCTGAGATAAATAAGGTTTTATGATTTTTATAAGGTATTATACCTTATAATTCCTTAAATATTGACTTTACAGATATGCCATAAAAGTGGTATATGTGTATTTTTCCATGGGGAATCCAATGGTGTAATTTATTTCACATGTTCATTCATTGGTTTTTAAGTTAAACCAATTTTAGTACCAACTTATGGTATTTTTTGTATATTTGAGTAATTATTTTTAGTGTATAATTATTCTAATTAATTTTAATATAATTATATTAAAGGTATAATTATTATTAATCTTTTTTGTGACCTTATTGGATATGTGGTCATATCTCAAAGGCTCACATTCCCTACCACCAAAAAAGATTGTACCACAATCTGATATATGTGATTAGGGTATCATCCACTGTCCTACCTCTTCAATAGACTTTTGTTAGTCTTGAAGCTCAATAATGCTTAACTTTTTATTTTTCAGGTTTTCTTTCATGTCTGAACCTTCTTAGTAATTTATCAGCATTTGTTATATCTTTCTCAAGTAGCCATTCATCTTCTTGAGTTGAATTTCTATACCTTACAAGGTATTCCCTTTCTTTTTTGTTTCTTGTCCTTCTTTCTTTAAGGACTTTTACTATTCTCTTTTCCTCTCCTTCCTCCAAGGGGGGAATTTCAAGTGGGGGTTTATTTCTTAGTGGAAATAATTCCTTGTCACTTGAACTGTAAGGTTTTATCAGACTTACAGGGAAAGCTGGGTGTTTGTTCATTAGTTCACCTGTGAGTTCTAATTGCACAGCATTGGGTCCATGGAGTGCTTTTATCATAAATGGTCCTGCAAAGGAATCTTTCAATTTCTTTGGGCCTTTTATGTTATTGAAATTAAGGGTTGATACTAAAACCAAGTCCCCTATTTTGAAGTCAGGTGGTTTATGAGTTTTATCCCATCTTTCTTTTGCATATTTAAAAGAATCTTGCATGCATCTGTTTGCATGGTGTCTTGCTTTGTCAAGCATTATCTTGAAACTGCTTGCTGTTGGATGTATATCCACTAAGTCCTTTTTGAGGGTGTCATAAGGAAGTCTTGGATTCCAACCTTTCTCTAGCATTGCTGGTGTTTTGCCAGTAGAACAATGGATTGATGTCTTATATGCCAGTTCAAGTGCTGGTATTAGTGTACACCAATCATGGGTAAAACCATCAGAATCTTTGAATTCTAGCCCATAAGCACAGAATCTTCTGATCATATCCTCTAGGGTCTGTATCATTCTTTCTGCTAAACCATCAGTTTGAGGATGATAAGCTGTTGAGAATGATAACTTTGTCCCAAACAAGTTATGGAGATTTGTCCATAGTGCTGAAGTGAACTTTGGGTCTCTGTCACTTATAATATTTTGGAATAAGCCTGTGTGGCTAATGACTTTATTCCATATCATTATGGCTGTATCCATAGCTGTGTCATCTTTATGACATGGTAAGAACATGGGAGTTTTACTGTACCTGTCAACTAACACTAGACATGCATTATAACTCCTGTCTCCTCCTGGAGGTAAGGCTGTTACCCAATCCGTAGGAACTATTTCCCATGGGGATTTTGGTTCTTGGATTTGGATCATCATTCCAAATTTCTTTCCTGTGGCTCTGTTGGCTTTTTGACATCTGTCACAGGTTTGCCAGTACTCTGCAACATCTTTCTTCCAATTTGGCCACCAAGAGCAGGTTTTCACCCTCTCTAGTGTCCTATCTTCTGAGAGATGTCCAGATGCAACAATATCATGACACTCATGTAAAATAGTGTTTATTAGTGTTCTATCTGTTAAGGCCATAACACATGTGTGTTTTGTTCTATGGTAAAGGATTCCATCAAGGAGGTGAAATCTTCCTTCATCATATGCCTTTTTCCATATTTCATCTAGTTTTGATGAAAGTGATGGATCTTTGCAGTCTTTCATTAGAAGTTGGCTTAAGATATGGCAATTTTTGTCTGTCTTATAGCTCTCTTTAACTTGGTTAAAGAATTCTGTGCCAATGTCTGTAACACATATTCCTTCTATATGGTGCTCTTCTTGTGGTACCCATGCTGGATTGTCAGGGGTATTTGCTAGAGCCCATCTGCTAAGACCATCTGCATTTTTATGAATATTTCCAGATTTATGAACAATAGTCATATTTCCTCTATATTCTTGGATAGCAATTTGCCATCTCAGCATATGTCTATTTGGAGTCTTCATATTTAATAGTGATTTCACAGCATTACAGTCTGTGATTACATCAACTACTGTGCCATCCAAATAATAGTGCAGTTTTTCTAAAGCCCATACTAGGCATAAGCATTCCATTTGGCTTGCTCCATACCTTGCTTCTGTTGGCTTTATCTGCCTTGAAATGAAACAAATTGGTCCTTCCACTGGTTTATCATTGATAATTTGTGTTTGGTGAAGTGCAGCACCTAGTCCTTCTCCACAAGCATCAATGTACAGTTTGAAGGGTAGTTTCCAATCTGGCATCAGAAGAAATGGGGCATTTGTTAAGGAATTTTTCAATTCTTCATATGCCTTGACTCTTTCTTCTGTCATCTCATAGACTGTTTGTTGGTCACATAGCTTATACAAGGATTTAGCAATCTTTGCAAAGTCCTTTATATGCTGTCTATAGTAACCAGCAAATCCTAGAAATGATTGCATTTCTTTTTTGGTTTGAGGCATTGGCTTAAGTAGTACTGCTGCTACTTTATTTTTGTCTATGCCTAGACTAAGGCCAGATACTACATGTCCTAGGGCTTTTAATTCACTATATGCAAAATGACATTTTTTCAATGAAATTTTCATATTTACTTGGACTATTTTCTGTAGTACCCTTTCTAGTCTTGTCAGGTGATTTTCCCAAGTTTCTGAGCAAACTATGATATCATCAATGTAGATTATTAACCATCCTTCTGATAATTCTTCAGGAAATATGGTATTCATCATTCTTTGATAATGGGAAGGTGCATTTTTTATCCCGAATGGCATTCTTAAGTATTCAAAAATTCCACAATGGACTATTATTCTTAGTAGTTTCTTGGCATTGTCTGTTAAGACATTTTGATGAAAAGCCTTAAGAGCATCCATAGCTGTGATGAACTTAGCTTGTGACAATTGGGTCAATGTCTCATGGATTCTGGGTATTGGATATCTGTCTGGAAATGTATAGGTATTCAGGGCTCTGAAGTCTCCTACCATCCTTGATTTTCCATTATGCCAAGTTATAATGACAGGTGTAGTAACTTCTACTTGCTCATTATGTCCAACCTTTCTTAATACTCCAAGGTTCATTAATTCTTTAATGTGCACCTCTAAGGCTTCTCTAGCTCTTGGGCTGGCTGGATAAGCAGGTCTTCTTAATAAAGGTGGGTAAGGTTTTTCTACATTAAGAATTATATCCACTTCATGTCCAATTATGGCACCTAGTGGCTCTTTGTCAGTTGCAAAGGCATTTTTATACTTAAATAAGAGGTCAATCAATTTTTCTTTCATTTTTTCTGTTAACTCTTGATTGAATTCTGCCTCTCTGAGTTGTTCAGATATAAAAAGTTCTTTTTCTGGAATTTTTTCCTCATTCTTAATAACTGTGATTTGTTTTTTGTTATTTAAGAATCCAAACTTTTGTCTTTTATTATCTCCTATGGTAAAATATCTATCCTTTTGGTTGGAGATATCTATACCATAGATTGATAAGTAGTCATTTCCAAGTATGAAATGATTACTAGTACAGTTGTCCATTACTACAAACTCTACTTTGATTCTGACACATTGTGAGGGATGAGGGAAAATTAGTGTTAAATCAATTATTCCAAGGGGCTTCATGCTCTCACTTGCACTACTAAATTTGACACCTTGTATTGGCATAAGTTTTTCTTGCCAGTCTGGGACAATGGTTTTTAAATAACTTTTGCCAACACAAGTGCAATATGCTCCTGTATCCAAGTTAACCTTTCCTTCTTGGTTATCAACCATAACAATACTAATACTTGATTTTCCAGCTGTATATCCCATTCCTCTTGCAGGTTTGGTTCTATACATTTTGGCATCTTGTATGTTTGTCAGATTTGTGTCAGATGTTCCAACTTGTGGCAAGTTTGAGTTAACATCCAGTACTTCATAAATTATATCAATATTATTAATTTGCGCATTAATTATATTGATTTCATCACTTTCAGAGCTTTCTGACTCTTCTGTCTCTTTTTCAGAGTCAGATTCTTCTTCTTTGTCATTGTGGTTTTCTGTTTCCACAATTTCATTAATCTTTGCTTTTTTAAGGCAATTATTGGCTAAGTGTCCAATACCTCCACATTTATGGCATTTTCTTTGCTCATTATTGTTGGATGTATTGGGCTTAAAGGATTCTTTTGATTTATCTTTTTTGATAAATGGTTTATTTGGGCTTTTAATGTCCAATTTTTTCCAAGTCCTGCCAATTTTTGTCCTTGTCACTATATTTTCTAGTGCATTTATATACTCTTCTGTGGAGCATGGTTCTATACACCTGCTTCTTAGGGCATGTTCTAGTTCCCCTCCACATTTTTTAAGTATTTTCATATGCACCATCTTCTGTGACATTTCTGGGTACAGTGCATTAAGCCTTTCAACTTGTTTTAAGAACCAAGTTAAAGGTTTATCTTTCTCTGGGTCAAAGAAAGAGTTTTCAAATGCATTTTCTATCTTATACCTCCAGGCATCATTTGCCCACTTGGTGATTATTTCTTGTTTCCACCAAGACCAGGTATTTTTACCATTTGTCTGTCTTATGCCATAATACCATCTTTTTGCAGATTTCTCAAATAATGAATGTAATCTTGCAGTGATTAATTCATCTGGTATGGCATAGTCTTCTTGTAACATGTCAATTGTTTTAATAAATGACATGTGGTCATATTCACCTTCTCCTGTGAATGTTGGCCATTCCTTCAATTGAGGTGCTTCCTTCATTAAGACTTGGTTATTGTCTTGGTGACTCAAGTCTGTTATGAAAGGATTTGACAATTCCTCTTTTGTTTTTATAGGGCTTCTTATATGGGAAAATGGTGTTGATAACTTTGGCATATTTAAATTAGCCTCATTAATTTTATCCATTTTTTCTGTAATAAGCCTTATTTCACTTTGAATATCATCTTTTAGATGCATTCTTGCTTCATCACTTTTTTCCACATGGTCCAAAAGTAATTTTTGGTGTGATGAAGTCTTTTCTTCAAATTTTTCTACAGAAATACTTAATTTATTTAATTTTTCTGTAAGGTTGTCAATACTCACATCATAATTGATTGTCAAAGTCTTGTCTTTGATATCTTTTATGTATTTATACAGTTCTTGTTGTCCTTGTATTAATTTTTGAGTATTGTCAATTAAATTCTTTGGTTTATTATTTTCAACAATAAACTTAATGTTGTCAATTTCTTTCTTGTTTTGTACAACAATTTTTGTTAAAGAAGATAAATTGTTATTTATTTCTTGTAGTGATAATAAACTGTCTTTAATTTCTTTTAGAGGTAATATACTATTTTTAATTTCTGTTAAAGTATTTACAACATCTTTGGACAAGGTTATTTCTTTGGGAAATGAGGTTGTCTCATTCTTTGCTCTTCCTTGTCCTTGAATTCCATCAAGGTTCTGGCCATGTTGAAGACATTGTCCATGGCATCCTTTTGGATTCTTGGGATTCTGTAGCTTGGGGAATATGGTTTCCTCCAATGCTTTTTCTTGTTCTTCTTCCCTTCTTGGGGAAGTGGGTTGGCTTGAGGCTTGCTGGTAGAAGCTACTGGGGCTTCTTCCTTGGTTGCCTCCCTCTTTTTGGCATGATAATCCTTGATCTTTTTGATTTGAGGTTTGGATGACAGTGGATTCCATCCATTGGAGTATTTCACTATCTCCTCCTCTTTGAGGAACTTTTTCAGGATGTGCCAGGAGTTCATCACTCCTTGGTGTATTTGAGGCAGCATTTCCCTGTCTTTGTCCTTGTATACTGTGTAATACTGCTTGTACTGGCTCATGTAGATGTCTATTTGAGCCCTCTGAATGTGATTTGTACCTGTTTGAGTTACTCATACTTAGTTCCAATTCAGGCTCAGATATCATGGGCATTTCTGGGACTTGCCTTTGGGATAAGGAACTTCCTTGTGTGGATTCTGTTCCACTGGGGATATTGCCCTTTCTTTTCCCTTTTGAGGGATCAATTCTACTTCTGAGTCCAGCTCCATCTGATTGGATGGAGTATTGGGAACCTCTTCTGGTAGTCATAATTAAAGAATAAGAAAAAATAAAAGTATTTTAGAATAAAATTCTTTTATGGCAATTTAAAAAGAGGTGCTCACCTTCAGAGTCTTGAATGGTGGGCCCTGGAAAGTCTAATTTCTTAGCTTTCTTTCTTTTGGTGATAACTGGTGTTGGAGAACTTTGACAAGTTTCTTCCACCAATCTCTCAACAGTAGCTTGGTTGTCTTCTGTTGGGTTATCTTCAAACACTAAAAAAGACAAATAAATATAAGTCTTTTTATAAGAAGTGTTATTTTTGGCAAGATATGGCAATTTTCCACGTAGAAATTGCTTTTATATCTTAAAAAAAATGAAATAAATAAAGAAATGAATAAAAATGAATAAAAATAACTTTTTTTATTGGTTTTTAATATTTTTTAATATTTTTTATGTATATTTTTATTTTTAAAGAAAAATAAAAAATGAATATGATTCTTATAAAACTAAATTATAATAAAAATTATTTTTAATTTATAAATTATCTTTTTTAATCACTAGAGTCACTCAAAGAAAGTTCTTGCAAGTCTAAGGATGTGAAAAACCACGTGTAAGACAGTACAATTGCTTTCCAAATGCCTCAATAGCTTTTAAAATCAATAAAATATAAAATTATTATATAATTTTATGATTATAAATATAATTTATTATTGGATAAACCCAAATAGAATCTTTTTAAAGGTCTTTTAAGTAAATATCACGGCCAGGCCCCCAAATGTAAGGTTTGACTATGAAACAATAAGTAAAAAATTACTAATTTATTACTTATTGTACTCTGAATGTCCTTATAATTAAAGTAAATAAGATTAAAATAATAATAATAATAAAGAAATATTATTATTATGGCGTAAAAATATTATATTATTAAATAAATATAATAATATAAATTAATATTATATGAAATTATAATATTATAAATAATATATTAATATAAAATAATTAATATATTATAAAGCTCTTTATTATTGTTACCAACAAATAATAAAGGCGTAAAAAAACTGTTTTTTATAAATAAAAAACAATTAATAACAATAATATTACTAATATTAAAGTTATATATTAATATAAATACTATTTATATTAATTAAGAATTATTAAGAGTAATAATAAGAGAGAAATTATTATAATAAGATGAAATAACCTACTTTTAACACTTAAAATAATAATTGTGAGATATTTTACGCCAAAAGAATATAATACAACTTTTTCAAATTGTATTTACAATAAAAAATAAAGAAAATTACTAAATTTCTTGATTTTACGTGGAAATGAGTTTTTAGAGAGATTTTTAACAAAAACAATTAAATAAATGATTTAATCACGTCAAAATAGATGATTATAGCAAGGTGGTCTTTGGTCTTTAATAATATAACAGTTTTATATATAAAGAATAAAGAAATTACCTTTGATTTAATTGATTTAATGTTTTTGATGCGTCTGAGGGGAAAATAGAGTAAAAAGAGCTCTATTTATAGTAAATACCTCCCTCCTAGAGTCCAACAGGCTTCTAGTAGACGTGTACTGATCATATCCACTGGAATTGATCAATATTTTAAGGTTTGAGGGTGATTACATCATGATCAAACCATATTACATCATTATTACACCATTATTTAGAGTTATCACTATAACTCTAAGTTTGATGACATCAGAGGCTTGGCAGAACCCCAAATTTCGTGGATTTTATTAGTTTTAATCATAAACTAATAGTATTCACCAATTTTATCACTCTTAAGACTGTTAAACTTAATTTAAGGTTACAGTATGTGATCATAACAGCTCAATTTAAGCTCAAACTTTGATCCTCAATAACGTTTAAGGTTTTCACGCTACAGCAATTCAGAGAGTGAATTCTGATAGCCTGACATAACCTTATTATGCTGCCAAGAGCGTTTCATTACATCATCAAAACTCTAATTTTGATGATTTTTCTTGTAACCCATCTTTTCTGTCGAAATTTAATATTTTAAACTTCAAACCATGATTTCAGGGGGTTATACCCTGAATTTAACAATAAAAATTACGTCATTCTTCTCGAATAAACTAGTAGAATCCAACTGTATACTTTTTTTTAAGTTTGGACTACTTTCACAACAAAGTGGTCAACAGCTCTGTTGATTTTTATCAATATTTCCTCATAAGTCTTAACCTTGTTTATAATTTGCAAAATAAAGTTCATATCTGTGTTCTTACAGTAATTACGTGGTAACTTTATTTTTGGTTCATCATTCTAGCATGTATAGTTTAGAAGATATTAGCTATGATCACTGAATATATGCGTTGACCAAAAAAGTGCATATATTCAGGATAATTCCTTAAGTATTGATTTTGGGAATTAGCTTATTAATTGTTTTATATGTGGACTTTTGTGGGGAATCCACTGGTACAATTTATTTCACATGTTGTTTCATTATTTTCTGAGATAAATAAGGTTTTATGATTTTTATAAGGTATTATACCTTATAATTCCTTAAATATTGACTTTACAGATATGCCATAAAAGTGGTATATGTGTATTTTTCCATGGGGAATCCAATGGTATAATTCATTTCACATGTTCATTCATTGGTTTTTAAGTTAAACCAATGTTAGTACCAATTTATGGTATTTTTTGTATATTTGAGTAATTATTTTTAGTGTATAATTATTCTAATTAATTTTAATATAATTATATTAAAGGTATAATTATTATTAATCTTTTTTGTGACCTTATTGGATATGTGGTCATATCTCAAAGGCTCACAGATTTCATTCTTTTGATCTAGCTTTGAGTAAAATTCTGAAATACCCTCGTTTTAAAAAAATGCTCATCATTTATGAGATTGTTCTGTCCTCCTGAAGTGGATTTTCCCATGAGGTATGTCTTTTCAGGAAGACATTTATCTTTGTTTCCTTTCCTGGTTCTTAAAGCTCAAAAGGTATTGTTTATTGTACTTTCAATTGATATTAATTTTCCTATCTTTGAGTATTTCCTTCACTGGTCCAGTTGAATCATGCTCCCCTACCTTCCTTCGTCAATGGCCTGCTTTACTTTTCCAAAATCTTTTCTCATCTATTTGATCATAGGGATTGATCAAAGTGATTGGAAGGAATTTGTGTTTCTTGGAGAATTACTCAGTAAGTTCTCCTTTTACTTCATTCATCTCCACCAGTCTCATTATGGTGAAAAGTCCTACATAGGAATCCCTTATTGTCTTGCGTCCTTTAAGGTTCTTGAATATGAGTGTTGAGACTCCTTAAATATTTAGTAATATCTCTGTTTTATATACTCTTTGTCCTATTTTATGAATTTTTCTTAATTATCATAGGCCTTCTTTCACATAGGGAGGAAGTCATTAGCCTTAGGGTGTAAGCCTAGTAGTTTTTTTTCAAAGTAGTCTACTGGTAATATCTAAACCCTTCCTTTCTCAAGTGCAGATGATGAGCATACTGTCACTGAGTGCTCAATGGTATTATAGATAAGTGGAACTGCAGGGAGGAGTGTGATCTAATCATGGCTATACCCATCATGGTCCTTATACTCCATCCGATATGAAAACAATATCTATGTAGCTTCTGCCATATTCTGGATCATTCTTTCTGTTAGGCCATCTTTTGGTGGATGTTAGGATGTAGAGAAGGCCGGATTGTTCCAAAACTCAGATATGAATTTGGAAGCTCTATCACTTATGATGATCCTGGGTACTACACCGTGTGCAATTATGTTTTTCCAGAAGATTATTACTGTTTCCATAGATATACTTCTACTAAACCTGTCCACAATTATCTGGAAGGAATTTAAATTATCATTTTCCCCCAGGAACAAGTCTTTTAACTCAGTCTATTTCAATAATTCAACACAGGGCTTTGGGTTTTTCAATATTCTTCAGAAATCCATATCTGTTTCCATTTCCTTCTCAGCCTTTTGGAATATTTCACAAGTGCTGATGTATTCATTCTGCTCTTATTCAAACTTTGGCCACCATGCTGTACTGGAAACTTTTTCTTTAATCCTTTCTTCACTCATGTGTCCCATTCAGGCAAATTCAATGAATTCTTGTAGGATAATCAATATCTGATCACTATTTATGATCAATTAAAAAGAAACTATTGTATTTTAAATGGCTGGCCCATGATTCCTCCACTTTGTTTTCCATTTCAAATCTCCTTTACTTCTTTTGAGGTAAGTGGATCAATATTCTTCATTGTTGACGCCTTGAATAGGCTATCTACTGACATCAAAGATTCTTTATGAATTTCTGATGCGCTTATCCCTAATATAGGGGTCTCTATTCCTGATTGTAACACTCTGCTTTTTTTAGTCTCAACATTATCCCCAGATCAATGAAATAGATTGACCTTTGTTCTTCAATCCACTTGCATATACTTTATAGGGTCTTTGGTCCCTATATCTGGGTTGGCATATGGGTTGGCTTTATTTTTATCAAGTGGCCATCTACTCAGGACATCTTCATTTTTATAAATTTTCACTTCCTTGAAGATTATAGTCATGTTTCCATTATAATCCTGTATTGTCATTTTTACATATCAAAATTCTGTACATGATTGTAAGGTGTGAATATGAAGTTTTCATTTAACATGAAGTAATATTCCTGACCTCAAAATCTGTATAAGGTAAAATTATGTAAAAATTAGTAATTCCAAGATTTTTAAAGAGAAATAATTCCAAAATTTTTGTGTTGGAACTTCTTAGTTAAAGAAATTATGTTGTAAAGGTGTATTTCTTTACCAAAAATAAAAATTTATCCAAAAAACTCTAAAAGATATATTTATTCCTACAAAAGAAATTTCTTCAAGGAAATTTCAATTGAAATTAATTGGGCAAAGAAATGAAGGAAGTTAATATAAGAAAAGAGTATTAACAATGAATATTATGAATAAAACACACCCACAAGTTACCAGAGTGATAATTTTAATAGTGATAAATGATGCTTTAATTAACCTTTGGGGTGGTTCAAGGGTACAATGATGATAAAGAGTCAAAAACTGTGGCTATATATTACTTGTTCACTTGTTTAAAACTTTTAGATTTATTCAAAAATTGTATTTAGATTATTTTAATAATTTGTTTGACCGGGATGAAAATAATTATAAAAGGAGAAGATTTTTACATGAACAGAAAAGATGGGGTAAACAAGAAATTCTATCATAGCCACCAATATTCTTCCTCCAAAGTGAAGATTTAATCTAATCACTTATGAGAAACACACTTAAAACATAAAAACCAATTATAGAATCATTGAGCTCTTGTTTGGACAAATGAGGGTTGGTTTTAGCCGCTTTAGTCCTTGAAACCAGCTATTACTATAGTAATACCTGGCTGTTAGTCCCAGAAACACATCATGAAGTGCTTACAAGAACTAAAAATAATTACAAATTGGCTTTATGGAGTTTTTTCAACTGAAGGGTAATTTGAAACTCTTGCAAAAAGTTAAGACTTTCTTAGTTGGTATCAAACCCTCCTCATACATTGAGTCACAGACCCTGTGATTCAATCCCAGGCCAAAGTAAGGAACTTTTGTGTGAATTTTCACATCTCATTCCTGTAAGGAAGGAATCTGTGGGAGTCTGGCACATTTGGAGCCAAGATTCTTTTTCCCCAAAAAATTTCATATTTCCAAACTTTTTCTCCTTTAATTTCTCATTATGTATTATATTTAAATTTCAACACATGTAGTTCAATTGGAGAATTACAGTACACCATTTTTCTTCTTTACTCCTCATATTAAATTTTAAGCTCACTAATTTAATACACATGCACATTTTGATATTTCAATTTAAAATACTTCAATTTCTTGTAACTTTTAAGCTACACACCACACCTCCATTTTAACAAAGAAATTGATGGTTAGAACCATATTTTATTTGAATTATATTAAAGCTTCAAGGATTTTTATACTTCATTAAATAAAATACTAAAGACTTAATTTCAGCTTATTTAAATTTTAGTTCAAGAAATTTTACTCAGAGGTCACCCCACATGAAATTTCATGAGCAATCAAATGGTGAAAGAATTTTCATGAATTTATCTATTGGAAACAAATCTAGAATAGCTCTTATCAACCTTTCTTCCAAAGACTATTTCCACTTCATTGTTCAATTGAAGATACCCTTTTAATTTATTTTTTAAATTTTTATCTCAATTTTTGGCTTTATATTTATGAATGATTATTATTTATTAAAATTATGATCTTTATTGAGCTTTTTGTCGTCTTCTTAGTATATCTAAACTCCTCTGAGGCTTACATTAGTGTTCATGTTTAGCATGTACTTGAGTGCAATTCAATCTTTATATACTTTAAAAACTGATATCTCCAAGGAGTAGTGAGACTTTTTCAGTTCCCATACTAAGTAGAAGAAGTCTTTTTTGTGTTAATTCTTACCTAGATTATGAGTTTTTCATATATCTTTGAATATGACATATGAACCTTTCTTTGAGTTCACAATACACTATTTGCCTGTGGTGGAAGGCTTCTTCCAGTTGTTGTCTTCATGATGCATAAATGTACAGCTTGAGTGGTATATCAAAATCTCAAATGAATAGAACTGGTTCATGTGTTATTTTATATTTAACTCTTCATAAGCATCTCTTCTTTCCTCAGTTATTTCAAAAACTACATCTTTTGAGAACACTTTTTAGATACTACTGGCAATGTTAGCAAAGCTCTTGATTTTGCTTCTTCAGTTGCTTGCAAGCCCTAAGAAATATTACATTTGATTACTACTCTTAGGTACTGGTTTATGGATTAATTCTACTTCTTTTCTTGAATATATGGCTAGGCTTAGTACTTAGACTTTATGTCCCAGTTCAAGGAGTCCTTTGTGTCCCAACTTGCACTTCTTGAGAGAAATCTTCAGTTTTATTGGTGTGAATTTCCCCAAACCTCTGCCTAAGTATTTTAAATGGTCTTCCCATGTTTTCTAGTAGATAATAATATCATCAATCTACACAGCCATCTACTTCTCCAATATCTCTTATTCAAAGTGATTTTCCAGTATCAAATGGAAATGGGATGGTGCATTCTTACTCCCAAAGGCATTTGGGTGTACTCATATATGGCTATTTGGCATACAATTCTTAGTTACTTAATTGAGTTTCTTTAACTCCATTTGGGTGAAAAACTTTAATCAAATCAATTTATCCAATTCATTAGGTAACCTTGGTATGGAATACTTATATTCATTTGTTTAGTTTTTCAGTGCTCTGAAATCCAAATAAGCTCTACAATTTGCCTCATTCCATGTGATAAGTACTGAAGTAGTGACTTACAATATTTCATTATTTACTATATCTATAATGAACTCAATTTCAAGTAGCTCATTGGTTTTTTTTGAATTTTCTCTGTTTTAAAGGATTTCTGGGTAGGGGGGTCTCATAACCATGGGTGGATAAAAGCTTATACATTGAGCTTCCTTAAGTTCCTCTAAGAGATTCTCTAAGGAAAGACCTTTTTCAATTTTTATCATTTGAACATAGAATGAAATTCTTTTCTCTCTTTCTTTCCAAAAAAGTCATATATGTGTTTTTCCCAGTACAGATGTGTAAGGTGTGGATATGAAACTTTGATTAAAAACAAGTAATTTTCCTGTCCTCAAAATTTGTATAAGGTAAAATATAATTAAAAAATATTATGAAATAGTGTTTTTAAGAGAAAACACGCCAATCCTATTGTTTTTAACTTGATAGGTATCAATCAATAATATTATAAAGATTTATTGTTTTAACAACAATGAAACTTTATCCAAAACAACTCTACAAGAGATATTTAAGGCTACAAAAGAAATTCCTTCAAGAGCAATTTCAATTGAAATTAATTGAGCAAAGAACTGCGTGCAATTAATTAAAGAAAAAAGTCTTTAAAAAGATATCTAAAGAGAAAACACACCCAAAAGTGACCAGAGTGAATTTGGAAACAAAGTGACAAAGTTAACAGTGATGAAAGATGCTTTAATTCACTTATGGGGTGGTTCAAGGGGTAAAAACAATTATAAGAGTTACAAACAATGATTATAATGATTTTTTCACATGGTTGAAAGGTTTAAAATAATTTAAAAAGGGTGTTTGGAATCCTTTATTGATTGGTTTAACAGTGTTTAAACTAATTATAAAAAGAAAAGATTCTAACATGAACACAAAAGTGGGGCAAAGAAGACATTCTTTTATAGCCATCAATTTTCTTACTCCAAAAGTAAAATTTACTCTTGGAATTCGTGTAGAACACTCTGACAACAGATAATCTAACTATTGCATCATTGAACCCTGGTTTAGAACAAAAAAGGGCTGGTTTTAGCCATTTTTTGCTATTTTTAGCTATTTTAGACCCTTAAATCAGCCATTACTATAGCAATACCTGGTCTAGAGCCTTTAAAACACCTCAGAATATGTGTAAGAGACGTAGAAACCAGTTAAAGCTGTTTTTACTAACATTGTTTTAACTTAAGGGTAGTTTTACCCTCTTGGAAACAGTTAAAGCTGCCCTGGTTGGTATCAAAACCTCATCATTAATTGAGTCACAGACCCTGTAACTCAATTCCATTCCAAAAGTAATGAAGGTTTGCGTGGATTTTGACATCCCACAGCTTTCAGCAAGGATTTTGGCGGTCTGGCTTCCCCTTGGAGCTAGAGTACCTTTTCCCCCCCAGAATTAATCTTTCCAATTTGTTTTTTTCTTTAATTCCCCATCATGTAATTGTAATTTACACATACAATTCAATTAAGTTTTACAGTACACAACTGTAATAATTGATACCTCATATGTAAATTACAGTTCACTTATGTAATACATGTGCACATTTTGAGATTTCAATTGAAAATACTTCAATTGCTCATAACTTCTAAACTACACACCACACCACAATTTTAACACAAAAATTGATTCTTGAAAAATTAAATTAAGGTTTGAGTATTTTCAACTTTTGTACAGAAGATACTAAAAACTTAATTTAAGCTTATTTAGAGTTGAGTTACAGAAATTTTACCCAGAGGTGACCCCACCTTCTTTTTTATGAGGAATCCAATGGTGAAGTAATTTCCTTAACTTTATTTATTGGATCAAAAGCTATAATATATTTTATGTAATGCTTTACCAAAAATATTCTAATTTCATTAATTTTATTAAAATTTCATTTTTACTTAATTTTTTCAAGTAAAAATGCAATTTCACAATTTTAAAATTTAATATAATTTTTATTTTAAATTATAATTAAATTTTCAATTTTGTATATAGATTTGTATTTATATTTTAATTTTCATTTTGATAATATAAATAAATTTATTTTATTTATATTTGTATCTTATTTTGTTATTTGTGGTCTTTTGGGTATATGAAAATATCTCTAAGGCTCACAAGATGTCTATACCATAAATCCTCTGGTATCCCTTTACTAGTCTAAAACCTCTTACTTGTGCATTTTAAAGTACTACTGATCCTGGTTAAAGTGTAACATCCCCTTTTTTGTGGGTTATGATGAATTTCTCGGTAATTGCCTCAAGTGAGTCTTTTTTACCTGATGTACTGTTGATGTTGTTAGATTTAGTGGGTAGGCTTTCTGTACCCCAATTGGGAAAATGAAAATCAAGTTAGTGTCTGGCCACTACAGAGAAGCTTGCTCATGTGACAATAATCAGTGGTATTTTCTTGCCATTAATAAAACACTGACATTATTGTTGCGGTTCCATTTATGTACACCATCCTCTTCTTATATTTCTGATTTTTTCTCTTCTTACTCTACTGTGTATTTTTCAAATGCTGGTACTCACTGTGGTATCAATTCCTTTGGCCATGTCCCATGCTGTAAGAGTCTAATTTCTCTTCCTCTTCTGAACCCTCTTCATCTATGGACTAAATATTTCTCTTGGTTTTTGTTTATTTGTTTTCAAAGTGATCGGATTATATACCATTGTGGAACACATTCCTTTCCTTTGGTTCCTGAAACCCCTTGTCTCTTATTTTTTTGTTTGACTCTGGAACCCAATTATTCCTTTCCCTGAAGTTATTCATCTTATAGTCTTTATTTCTTCCTGACTTCTTGTAAGGTATCTGAAATAGAATCCAGGTTACAATATTTGCTGAACTTGAATTTTAACAAATTCTTAAAGTCTCCTGTTAGCTTTTCCGGTAGCTTTTGGTTCCTCATTTATTTTGAATTTCAGGTACAAATGGCTTTCAGCCTGTTTTATTTCCTTAGGCACACCTCAAATTGATATTCCTCTGCTGTTTAGGTCTAATTTTTAAAAGGAATTTTCTTTTTAAATATTCAGGTTCCATTAGTTTACCTCTGGATGATTTGGTTTTTCCACAAACCCCATCTTTACTTCCACAGATTTACTTCATTCCATTCTACCATTTTTTGGAATTATTATTCAAATCAGTTTCAAACCTGGAAGTGAAAAATTCATCATTAATACTCAGTACTTCCATCAGAAGACTATGATTGTAGTCACGCAGCTCCATGTGTTTGTATTCCCCTGTAACCAAGATCTTGGTCTGATTAGCCACTTCTTAGAATCTCTTAAGGGATTATCTTTCTTAGCAGATAATACCTTCCCCTTCTTTGTACACAAAGTCTGGATTCATTTCAGATTCATGTATTCTGTAAACTAATTCCTCTGTGTTAGGTCCAAGAGGGGTTCTAGTTTTGTGGAGTCCTTCCATAATAGTATTCTTTTGAATATTTTATTTATTTGATTCCATTTCTCAAAAAAATTGATAAAATTCTTTCTCATCTTTATCTGCTTGGTTATGGAGTCTTCTGATGCCCCTATTGTAAGGTTTGACTATGAAACAATAAGTAAAAATTACTAGTATTTTACCTATTGTACTCTAAATGTCCTTATAAATATAATAAATAAGATAAAAATAGTTATAATAATAAAGAATTATTATAATTAATGTGTAAAAAATAATTATATTATTAAATAAATAAAATAATATAATTTATATTATAAAAAATAATATAATAAATAAATATATTAATATATTTAAAAGCTCTTTATTATTGTTACCAACAAATAATAAAGGCCTAAGAAATTGGTTCTTGTTGATAAAAAACAATTATAACAATAATATTACTAATATCAAAGTTATGAATTAATATAAATATTATTTATACTAATTAAAGAATAATTAAGAGCAATAATAAAGAGAAATTATTATAATAAGAGAAAATAACCTACTTTCAACACTCAGTATAGTAATTTTGAATAATGTTATGCCAAATAATATAAATATAGCTTATTTATATTGTATTTACAATAAAAATTAAGAGAAATTACAAATTTGCTTGACTTTACATGGATTTGAGATTTTAGAGAGAAATATAACAAAACAGAAGAACAATTGAATTAATCACGTCAAAAATGATGATGATGATAAAGATTATCTTTGGTCTATACTAATATAAAAGATTTATATATATATAATAAAGATTTTACCTTTGGTTTTAATTGTTTTAATGTTTTGATGCGTCTGAGGGGGAAATAGAGTAAAAATAGCTCTATTTATAGTAACTTCCTCCCATCTAGAGTCCAGTAGGCTTCTAGTAGACGTGTACTGATGGTATCCACTGGAAATGATCAGTATTTTAGGGTTTAGTGATTATTACGTCATGATCAAACCATCTTATCTCATTATTACACCATTATTTAGAGTTATCACTATAACTCTAAGTTTGATGACATAATTGGCTTGGCAGAAGCCTAAGCTTTGTGGATTTTATTAGTATTAATCATAATCTAATATTATTCACCAGTTTTATCACTTATATGACTTTTAAACTTAAAATAAGAGTTCAGTGAGTGATTAAACTTTGATCATTAATAACTTTTGAGTTATACACACTACATCTATTCTGAGAGTGGATTCTGATAGCTTGGCATGTCCCCATCAAGCTTCCAAGAAAATTTCATTACATCATCAAAACTCTATTTTTGATTATTTTTCTTGTAACTCATCTTTTCTGTTCAAATTTAATATTTTAAACTTCAAACCATGACTTCAAGGGGTTATACCTTGAATATTATAATAAGAATTACATCATTCTTCACGTATTAACAAGTAGAATCTGACTGTCTCCTTTTTTTAAGTTTGGACCACTTTCACGACAAAGTGGTCAACAGCTCCATTGATTTTATTCAATAATCCATTACAAGTTTTAACCTTGTTCATAACTTTTGAAATAAAGCTCATATTTGTGTTCTTACAGTAATTATGTGGTGAGTTTATTTCTGGTTTATCTCTCTATCTTGTATATTTCAAGAGATATTAGCTAAAAACCATGAATATATGCATTGACCAAAAAAGTGCATATATTCAGCTTAATTCCTTAAGTATTGATTTTAGAAAAGAGCTTTATAAATGTTTTATATGTGGATATTTATGGAGAAGCCAATGGTCTAATCTTCTTCACATGTTGTTTCATTGGTTTCTGAGTTAAATAAGGTTTTATACCTTTTTTATGGTGTTATTACTTATACTTCAGTAATTATTTACTTTTCAGATATGCCATAAAAATGACATATGTGTATTTTACCATGAGGAATCCAATGATGTAATTTATTTCACATTTTTACTCGTTATTCTCTGATTTAATTCAGATTTTGCACTTATTTATGGTATTTTTGCTAGTCTTTGAGATAATTATTATAAGTATAATTATTACAGAAATTTTGCTGTGACCTTTTTGGATATGTGGTCAATCTCAAAGGCTCACATCTATTTGATTGGTGTTGTTCTTCCAAGCTCTTGTTAAGTTTCCTGCCAGTCAATCCAAGCTCTGAACATCTCCTGTCTGAGTTCATTTCTAGAATTTTGGATTCTTTGGATCTTAGATAAGCTTATTCTTCAAGTTGTGTCACATCTTCTTTAATTATTTTTATACTGGTATATGTTCATTCCATTATATTATTCATAATGAGCCCTAATGTGTTACTACGTATCTCACTTCTGGCTGGCTCTGCAGTTGGTTTACTCTGAGTGGGGACTTCAGTATTACTATAGAGTGATGAAGTGCTAATAGTATCTGTACTATTTTTAAAATTTGTCATTAAGATCACTTCTTCTTCTTGAATACCTCTATTACTCATTCTGTGAGCCCTGATGAATATTTCAAATTCCCGAAGGACTCACAAAAATAGGTACCCAACGTTCTAGATCTTAATAAAGTTGGTTTTGAATTTGGAAAATCTTGATTAAGAATCATCAGCCCAAAAAACATTAAAATGAGCTTTTAACTTCAATTTTTGATCGAACCATCATAAATAATATAAAATTAAAGTGTATTTAATTTTGAATTAAGATTTAAGCTTAAAAACCCCACCAAATTGAAAATTCGAAGTAAAAACTCAAATTTTTCCCATAGGTATAAATTTCTTGTTCACTTATGGATTTTCCTAAATATCGAATACAGTGAGGGTTATCTTCCAGCCATTACCCACCCAAATTTCCAAAGAAAAATACAGGAAATTGAAGACATCTCACCTATAGTGAAAATGAACTCATTACCTGATACAGTAAAGTAAAAATTCAACGTACGTCATAAGTTAACCTTTTAATTACTCATGAAAATTCACCAACCATTCACAAGTCCTATTTTTAGGCTTATATGAATACTAAAGATAAATTTGGGGTGTTTGAAATGAAAATTTAAAAGTTTTTCTCATTATGAAGAATTGAATGAGATTTAAAAATAGCACTAAATCTTGAAGAATAGTGTTATAACTCTAAGAAAAATCAGTTTAAAAAATTAATTTAAGCTTTAAAATGATATAATAATCTGTAATAATAAATATTTATGAAATGCTTCTATCAAAGAAGCTTTTCTTGGCCTCATAAGCCTTTAAAATAGCCACTAAACCATGCTATAAGATCAAATTTGATGTTATTCAAGTTTAAAGCTCTACATTAAAATTATTGACAGTATTCTGGACGTTTAAATCGATAGTGGTACTTCCGAACAACTTGGAGGAGTTTCTTTTATATAAAAAGACCTCCCGATACCATCAAAACCTCAGAATTCTTCCCAGTTTGAAATAAGATATAATAACCGTGATACATTATTTTTATTGTAATTGAAGAAAAAAAAATCTTGTAACGTGTTATTTTTAGATTAAAATTGAATTATTTCATGATGAATTGTTAAATTAATTTATATTATTAGAATTGTTTTTCTGTCAATTTGATCCACTCTTATTTATAATTTTGAAGGTTTCACTCATAAAATGTCTTTAACGTACTATTTTTTATGTGTTTTCATAATAATAATAGTTTTCATGAACCAGTAGGTATTTTTCTATCACTTCTTATTTTTTATTATATCAGTTTATATATTTCTATTTAATTCTTATAGTTTTTTATGTAGAAATAACTTATTTTAACGTAAAGTTACTTCTGGTAAAATGATTTCATTATTATTATTTCTATAAACCTTAATAATATCTATTGTTACTATTATTATTATTGAATTAACATACATTCATTATTTACAGATTCCTTTTTATGAAATTATGTTTTCATTTTGTTTTTTAATTTTAATTTCTTATTACTATTAGGGTGGTGCTTTCACAAAATAAGAACAGAAATAATACAAGAATAGCCATGAAAAAACTGGCTACACCTGACAACATGTTTTGCATTTTTAAAATGGCTTGAACACAGCTTAGTCTGAGCTTTGACCTTTATACTGAGCTAAGTTGAAACCATAGCTTCATAGTTTGGTGATATCTCAAGCCTTTCTCAGACACTGGATGGTTTCAGAATTTTCAAATTGCTTTATTCTTTTTTATTCCATGAAGTTGGATACATTGTCTTTGATTCTTATTCTACTGTAAATTTGAGATATATAGGAGAGCATTTCAGTTTTTTTAATATTACTCACAGTGACAGTTACATTTAATCTTTAATTACAGAGCTGTATTTTTATTCTAGAAAATAATTTGTTTTTTGAAGCCCTGCAAACAGAAAGACCCTGTTTCTATCTCATCCAAGCTTTTTATCACCTTATACTGATATATTATCCTGAAAAGACTCTTCCAAGATTTTATAGACTTGAAAAAGGTCTCATCAAAATACCACTGTTTTGGGAGATCCTTTCGGCTTTTTTTATTTATAATTTCACTTTTTCCCATTTTTTCACTTGGGATTTTTTATGTTGAAAAAAAAAAAAATTTACAAAATTTACTTTTTTTTCAAAAGTTCCTTTATAAAGTAAATAGCCAAATATCTTCATCATTTTACTTATTAAATTTCTTTTTTTCAAAAAAAATTGATTTTAATTTTTTTTGAACTTGAGAATTAGGACTTATCAGTCGTAAAATTGGTGTTATTATTACTGTTATTATAACTGTCATGTTTTTTTTCTTCATTTCCTGATTTCTGATTTTGTAACTTTTCTTTGATTTCAATTATTATTATCCTTTTCGAAATTGTGGAATTGTTTTTTAATTTTCACTTTTTCATATGATTTATTTCTTAATATTACAATAGCATGTACCAAGGCTGGCTAGTTGGTACCAAGTCAGTCTGTACTCACAAGTTACATTAGCCCCCTAAAGCAAGGATTTGATGCCAGATGGCTGAATCCACATGTACTCTTCATGACATTGATAGAGCTATCAGACACATTCTTTTTTATATATTTAGGTGTTCATTTTCGTAGGCTTTAAAATGTGAGTACAGACTAACTTGGTACTGACTAGCCAGCCTTGGCCTGTACAGTAAAGTGTGGTACTGTAATTTTTTGACGATTTTCAACAAATTTACATTAAGAGGATCTACACAAATCCTGCTACTGTAATTTTAAAAAGGAAAAAAGAACAAAGTTCAATTTCATAAACTCAAATGATAGTATTAATAAGAATAATTAAATAACTTATTCTCATAATGAAAATTAGTAAAATCAAGATTAATCATAAGAAATATCATAAGGGTATTGGTAAAAACACGTAAGCAAATTGATAACAACACGTAAGAGCTTACGTGTTTTTACTAAAAACTTACGTGTTTTGGCCATAATTTGGTAAAAACACATAAGGGGTGCCCTGGGCCCATTTTTAATTAAAAATGAAACACCATTGGGCCTGTATTGGGCCAAAACATGCCCAAAAGAGGTTTTTTCCCCACAAAACCTCTCTAACTCCAAATTGTTTCAGATTTTTTTGCCCAGCCCCCCCCCCCCCAAAAAAAAAAAACAAGCTCAAACACCCCAATAATCCACATTATCCCCACCCCAAACCATTGTTCTTTTTTTGGAAAAACAGTATTACCAAAGCCATTTTGCAAAGCTTTTCACACTTTTTTTTCTTTTTTTCCCCCAAAGACTGCATTTTCCACCACAACAACCTGCTTTCAAGCCTCTCAATTTTCAATTTTTTACCATCCCTCATCTATCAATCCCACATTTAAACCACTTTCTGTCACTCTTAACCACTTCTGTTCATTTTTCACACCTTTTTTCACCTCTTTTTCACATTTCGAAAGGTTCTTACCCCATTCCAAATCCCCCAATTCCCCCTTTTTTTTACTTTTATACATAATTTTCATTAAAAAAATGCTTCAACCCCCCACTGAAGGTGAATTTCAGACCCTTGAGCTTCTTTGGCAACATGTGCATAATGTTGCCAGGGCTCAGGGGTATGCTGTGTCCACCTTGAGGTCCAATATGACCCACAACCAAATTGAAATATGTTGTGACAGGTCTGGCACCCCAAATCCCAACAAAAGCCCCTCCAAAACAGTCACCTCAAGAAAGCTTGACTGTCCTTTTAGACTTTATGCCAGGAAATATGCCAAGAGTACCACTTGGACTCTTAAAGTCAAAAATCCTGAACATAGCCATGATGCCACTGAAAATATCATGGCACATCCTGCTTTCAGGAAATTCAATGAGCAAGAAACATCCCAAATTGCTCAAATTTCTGAATCGCTGCTCATGCCAAGGCAAATTCAGGCCCAATTATGCAGCCAGAGGGAGTCTGACAGGCCTGTAATCCTTCAAGACATTTATAACCAAGTCAAGAAAATCAAGAAAGACAAACTGCAAGGCAGAAGGCCCATTGATGCTCTTATTGACACTCTCAAAGAAGAAAATTTTGTTTGGTCCTCTGCAAGGGATTCTGAGGGACACATTACCTCCTTGTTTTTTACTCACCCCCTGGCCATAAAACTTCTTCATGGCTTTCCTCATGTCATTCTTATGGATTGTACTTATAAAACCAATAAGTACAAAATGCCCCTTTTTCATATTGTTGGATTCAGCTCAACAAATAAGACCTTTTCTGGGGCTTTTTGTTTGATGAAGAATGAAAATGAAACTTCATATACTTGGGCATTAAATCAATACATTGAAAAGGTCCTCAACAACACCAATCTTGTTCCCCCTCCAGTTATTGTTATTGACAGGGATCTGGCCTTGAAAAACTCTATTAAGAAGCTCTTCCCAGACTCCAAAGTCATGCTATGCATTTGGCACATCAACAAGGATGTATCTGCTCATTGCATGAAGAAAATTGGTCATGGAACTTATTTTGAAAATTTTATGGGCCTTTGGAATCAAGTAATATACTTCTTCACTTTATTTCATTTTATTTCACTTTTTTTCTTATTATTGTCTTTATTAATGACCTTGGGATTCTTTTCTCAGCTTATGTATTCACCCACTGAAAAGTCTTTCAAAGACAACTGGAAGAAGCTTCAAAAGCAAGTTAAAAATGCTGAGGTCTTGCAGTATTTGGAAAATACCTGGCTTCCTCTAAAGGAGTATTATGTGCCAGCCTGGACCAACCACCATTGCCACCTGGGTGTGGGATCCACCTCCAGAGTTGAAGGTGCCCATGCCATGGTTAAACTGTGGCTCCAAAGGTCCACTGGTACTCTCCTGGAGGTAGTCAGGGCACTCCACATGGCATTCAGAAAACAATTTATTGAAATTATCAACAGAATATCCAAAGAAATGATTGTCCATGTCAAGAATTTTCCTCCACACATCTGTGCCCTCAATGGCAAGGTGTCTCATTATGCTCTTCAGATTGCCTTTGAAAATGTTAAAACAAAATTTCCTCCAAATGAAAAATGCACCAACAAATACATTAATTATAAAGGCATTCCTTGCAAGCATAAGACCCAAAAGGCATTTGCCAAGCGCCAAAGGCTTGAATTATCAGACTTCCATCCTCAATGGCATTTGAATTTGCCTGTGAGGGTTTTTTAATTTCTTATTATTATTATTTTTCTTATTAACTGATTTTATTTGTCATATTCTTCTCAGACTGGTTTTCAAGGTGATGATCAAAGTGTTGAAAAAGAAAGAAAGAATGAAGCCAAGAAAATATTTGAAGACATTGGGGAAGACCTGTTCCAAAGACCAATGGCAGAAATCACTCCAATACTCCAACATTTTCAAGATGTTTTGACTGGAAAAGTCCCATTTGATCAAATTCCCAAGAGTCAAGAGGATGATCAATATTATGAAGACCCTCTAGAATGCAAGAATATCCGTGGAAGACCCCAAGGAGCCAAGAATAAAAACAAAAGAGAACCTTCAAGATTTGAAATTATTGAAAGTCAATCCAAGAGAAGAGGAAGACCCCCATCAAAAGTGACCAGCACAACAACTTCAAGATCCCAGTCAAATGTCCCCTCTCCAATTATGGAAGTGGACTCATCTGGATATTCTGAAGATTCTGAGGACTCATTATCTAAATCCATCAGTTCATCAGATTCACTACCCTCGGCAACTGAATTAAATAAATCAGAACTAACCCTTAGAAGGTCAAGAAGATTGGCAATTGGAAGAAAAACATCACAAAGAAAATCACACAAGCCTGCCACCAGTTTGAATATCTATGATGCAATTGACTTGACCTGTGAGCATTGTCAAAGCAACTATCACACAAGTGATGAATTCTCCAAGCTGTTTGTGAGTTTCTGATTCTTTTTAATGTAATTTTATGTTGTTTATTTTGATATTTATTCATTTTTTGAGCTTATTTTATCAGATAACTGGCTCAGAAGACTTGCCCAAGTTTATATTGAAATACACCTTCAAGGCCATCAATGTCCAGGGTGATGGAAACTGTGGCTACAGAACAGTATCCCACTTCATTTACAAGACTCAAGATCAATGGGCTGATGTCAGAGGTGACTTGGCTGAAGAAATTCAACAAAATCAAGACCTTTATGAAGCCATGAACACCTTAATTCCCTCAGTATCCTCTTATTTGGAAAGAATTGAATGGTATGAAGATGTTGGCCAGGCTCCAAAAAGCAAGTGGATGTCCATGCCTGACATGGGGGATCCAATTGCAAATAAGTATAAAAGACCAGTTTTCTTTTATTCCACAGCCCAATCTTTTTCTTTTTTCCCTTATTTCTGTCCTCCAAATGATAATCCCCCCATTTTCATCTGCTTCATGAATAGTTGTGCTCATTTTGTTCCTTTGGACATCATCATTTCTAAAGTTTATCCAGTCCCCCCCCATTACTGTGAACTGGGAGATTCATGCCCAACCACAAGCCCTGGGGTGGGCTGATAAATTTAAGAAACACAGAATGTTGTATTTGTCCAATCTTCCTCCCCCCTCTCAGAAAAAACCCACTATTTTGGAGGTTGATTCTGATTGAATGATTTTTGTATATACAATTTATGCCAATTATCCCCCTCCTCAGTCATATTTATTGCTTAAATCCCACCTCAGTCTCATTTTTTATCAAACATGTGGAACGTTTTTACTTGAAAATAGTCGTATTACACACAAGAGAAAAAACAGTTAAAAAAACACTCATTGCGCCTTCACTTGTTGTCCCACCCAAAAATTTTTCCCAATTCATGAGCTTCTAGTTCTTTATTGTCCAGATTGAACCCTTCAATTTAAAAAAAATCAAGGAAATTCATAAGTGGGAAGTTATTAAATTCACTTTTTAAAAATAGGCATATTACAATGACGGGAAAAAACATTTGAAAAAAAACCCTTTTTGCGCCTTCACTTGTCCACCCAAAAAAAATCCCAAAATTATGGGATTCTGGTGCTTTATTCTTCACATTGAACCCTTCATTTTAAAAAAAATAAGGAAATTCATAATTGGGAAGATTTTAAATGAATTTTTGAAAAATATATGCCATTTTGGCATATTGGCCAAATTTGTGAAATTTGGCAAAAAAAAAATTTTGAAAAAATTTGTGCTTATTGACATGCCAAGTCGGTAAAAATATGGCAAAAGAAAATTAAAAAAATCCTCAAAACTGAGCCTGAGGAATTGTTTTTGAAAATTAAGGTCACTTACGTGTTTTTACCAGAAACTTACGTGTTTTTACCATATATTGGTAAAAACACGTAAGTTTTTACTAAAAGTTTATGTGTGTTTACCAACACCCTATCATAATTTCCAGGGAAACAAAAGTTTGAAAATATTTCTATTTTATACAGCAGAAGGATATCAAATACCTCTACTATGCTTAAGAAAAATAAAACATGAATTCAAAAATTGAGTTTCTCAAAAAGAATTCTTTTAAAGCAATGTGGGAATATAGGATAAATCCATAGAAGAGCATATTCAGCAAACCGTTTCAAAAAATATGGGGTTAACTTAATATATTTTATTCAAAGATTGCTTTGAATTTTCTATTTGAGTATTTTGAGTACAAAAAGAATTTTTTCAATGAATTTTTTTCATCTTTTGGATCTTTTTCACTCACATCTCCATCAGATGAAAATTTCAAAACTACTGGGTTGTAAACCTCAAAGTTGTTTGGAGGTCTATTAGAAAAAAAAATCTATATATTAATCATTATAAGGTCTTTGGGCGTCAATTTTTCAGTTCAAATGAGCAGCTTAAGGTCAAATAAATTTGATCATACACAATTTTTCCCAAACTCTAAATGGGATGGACCAAGAAATAAGCTAAAAACTGATTGTTCCGTCATTATTATAAAGAGTAAATTAAAGAATATTTGTAAAAAAGGAATTAATATTCAAATTATTCAAGAAAATATGAAAACCTTTCCAAAAGATATCATTCAGAAAGATAATTATCTTTCATTTCCTCTAGCGCACAAATATTCTTTAAATAAAAGAAATATTTATTTTATAGGCAGTAGTTTCGATGGTATCTTGAGAGATAGTGAAAAGGAAAATTATAATAAATATAAATTCATGTATAACACAAACTTAATTATATATTTTCGGTCTTTTTTTATAAGTGGAGTGAAGGCTTTGGAAAAGAATTTAGAATTTAATTGGAAAACAGATCGCTATTTCTCTGAAGTGATATATGTACATGATTGAAACCTACCTTCTAAATCATCTCTATGTCTTCTACTTGAAGAATATTACTCAAATTTTTTCTTTTAGGTCTTTATTAAACATTCATAAAACATAAATCTGGAAATCTATTTTCCCATACTATATTTTGAAGTTATTTAAATAAGCTTCAGACATATTCTAATCACCTCAAGCCTATAATATCAATCCCGTTCCTCTCTTCTCAGTATAGTTAGCTGAAAATACCTTCCAATTTCACAAAAACAAAAATACGTATGAAAAATGAATACCAAAAAAAATTGAATGAAAATGCATACTTTTACCACTTCCATTTTCAAGGCAGCTTCATTATTGAATTATTCCAAAATAAATAATATGAAGTCTACTTTTTCTTGAAGAATTATGGAATTCATAGCTTTTTTCTATGTCTATCCAAAATTAATACTCCTTTGGTATTTTTATCTAGATGCATAGCTTCCTCACTGTTTTCAGGAAAATTTATGGCAGAAATTATAATATTATTTTCTAAATTCCTTTGAGATTTATTAATTTCTTCACTTTTCCATATTTCTAAAGGAAGAGTATGACTCTTGCAATTGGATTTCCAAATTACTCAGAAAACTAGGCAGTTTTTTTTAGCTAAAATCACATATGTGCCTTTCAATTAATGATAATATTTCATCCTAAGTTTTGATACAGAAGCTTGAGCGCACTTTGTATAATCTGAAAGAAAATGAGTCCATCAATAATTATGTATCTTACAGTTTTGATAAGATGGTTTCAAAAGGGAATATATTGAGCCTATGGAGAAATTCGAATCAGTTTTTCTCAAATTTGACATGCAAAGTTGAACTATTTTGACAGATAATATTCAGGATTTAGCTAGTAGAGCTGAGAAATAACCATCTGTATTACTTGTTAACCTCATTTTATTCCTATTTTATTCCCAAAAAAACAGGTATAATGAAATCAAAACTATTTTGGCATATCATATCCTTTAATCATTGTTGGAAAATATAAAGTGAATTAAGCTGGAAAATGTTTTCACAGAAAAAATTGCCAAAAATAGTTGTATAAATATCTGATTGGAAGGAAAATATCTGTCTGTGTAGCAAAGATCAGATAAAATTCTCCTCTATTTGCATACATTGGAACTATGCTAAGATCCATAAAAATTCAAAATCTCAAATTCATGAAAATTTTAGCTTTATAGCATGAGAATACAAGAAAAGAAAATTCCTGAATTTACAAATGAAAACACCATGTATGTTTTTTATTCTTACATATATTTTCTATAAGCTACAAAAGCTATTTATAAAAGCTTCTCAGATTCAATTCCTGGTAATATCTATCCACAATATAGTATATTTCAAGAAGCTATTTATTAAGGTGGTATTTCTCTAGTAAGATATCAACATTTTATTTTTCATCTCCAGATTTTTTCTATTTTTCCAATGTGGGAAAAAGTAAGATATATAGCTTAAGTCTCATTAAATACTTTGAAGAGGTAAAATTTCAATTACAGACTTGTGTTGAATTTCTTGTAAATTTGAGGGAAGGCTTGGGCCATTGAATTATTTGTTGTTTTAGTCAATTTAACTCCAAGAAAAGAATATAAAATACTCATATTATTCACTATCTTTTTACCAAAAAGGAATATTAATAACCTCTCTATAATCTTTAAATGAAATTCAAAACTGCTTTTTGGTCAATAAGTTGTAATAATATGAAAATTACTATGCATAAATGATGGTCATTTCTTTCTCCTCTTTAGGTATGAAGATTTGAGACTTTTTCCAAACACTGATATTCAGAAAATTGAATTGAAAGTGTGTGGGTTGCATCTTTAGCTTGAATTTCTTCCAAATATCTTATTTTATAGTTTTATTTCTTTTACTTATTGAAGGTTGTATCCAGCCTATATCCCATGTAATTTTTGAAATGAAACACCTTGTAAGGTTTGTCTATGAAACTCTTGATAATAGTAACAAATATCAAGAGGACTGTGACTGTCCTCAGTAGAAAATATTTTATAATTAAATATTATAACCACAAATTTATATAATTATTAAGATAATTATATATAAAAAGAGAAATTTAATTATTAATAAATAACTTAATAATAAAAAGATTATTAATTATTACAATAAATTATAATTATTCTATTATTGTTATAGTCACTGAGAGTTATAACGATAAGAAAGACAAAGCTCTTAATGAGACAATTACACATGGAAAATATTAATATTTATCCACTTATAAATAATATAAGAATATTGTTTATAAAAGAAATTATCACACACACTGTGTAGAGATAATACTTATAGAAAAATTCTATAAAAAAAACTAATACTAGATAAAAAAGATATAGAGCTTTAAAGAAAACTTACTTATATTATTTATTTAATACAACAAGTCAAACAACAACAGTTATTATAGTGAATAATGATTATAATTTAGAAACACAGCAAAATACAATATTTTCAAATATAAAACAGCTTTTTATGATAAAGAATATGATTAAAGAGTTTTGAAGATGAATTTGTGGATTTTAAAAGATATTTAAGAGAATAATTTCATATAATAAGATATATTATTGGTTATTACAAATAATACACTGAATTTTATGTTTTCAATTCTTCAAATTTGAAATTAACAAAGAGTAAAATAACTTAAGAATTACTTGAATGATAATATTTTATATATTCAATAAAACTTTACCCATTTAAATGTCTAATAGGAGTGTAATGATGATGATTGATAGACAAAAACAGTCATGAATAAAATATTTTTATGTCTACAAAGAGGCTCTCACAATTAATAATGGATATAGAGGGCGTTCTCAAGTAAAAACTTCAAAACCATACTGAAAATAAGGCTCTTAGCTTAAGGTAACTTGTTTTTAATTCCAATTTAAAGCTACCAGTGTTATTCTTAAATCCAAGTAACTTTAATCATATTTTGGATTAATCATTTTAAGTTTTGATATAAATTAGGTTTATTCAAATTAAATATCATAACATGAAAGCTTGAAAATAGATTTTCAAGCAAAAATCTCTTGAACTCAGTTTTTAATTAATTTTTGAAGAAATCTTAATTCTCTATAAGTATAATTAAAAGAGTAAAATTCCAGGCTGATTTCCAATAAAACCTGTTCATAAAAGATACTTAAAACTTTATTTATACATTAATCACAATAATTTGTAATCTGTGTGAAAATTTCAAGCAAATCCATTAAGAATTGGATTTTTGATGAATTTATGAAGTTATTGCTATTTTACATGAAAGAATATCAATACACACAAAAAGTTAACTTTAAATAAGGTTTAAATGCTTGTAATTTTAAAATTATAAGCTTATTTAAGCTTTGACAGTTCTTAAAGACTTGATTTAAAGCTTGCATATTGGGATTTACCCTTCAGAAGCTTGAATTTCCTGTCCAATTGGGATAAAACCAGTTTAAACTTTAATTTTGAATCAAATTATAATCTTAAACATTAAATGAGGTTGAAAATCCTCAAATACAGGTGGACAACCTTCATTTAATCCTTGAAGATCCAAAAAGCTGGGTACCCCAGCTGTGTTTGGTCTTTTTCCTTTGTCCCACCTTTTTGTGTGGATTTTGCCCTTTTATTTATTTAAATCCATACTATGGCCTTAAACACCTTTAAATTGAGTTCACGCAGTATTTAAATTCTGTATTTCAAATCCTTAGCCAACTCAGTAAATCTACACAACACCTTAATTTTAACTAAAATTGTGGTAAGTTTGCATAAACTTTATGCAACTTTCAATTTAAGATTATCTAAGCTCAAATTTAACAATTTTAAAAAATTATCAAAAAGTTTCAATCTTACTTTGAGACTCTTAAATCTTCTAACAAAATAAGAAATGATCATTTTTGGGTATAACACCCTATGGGTCTAACCTAGGTTATTTTTGGAGTAGAGCCCAAAAATGACATACTAACTATAACTTTGTTTATCCAAAAAAACTTATACTTATTTTTTGTTATTTCATATTTTAATTTATTTGATAATTCTTTTTAAGACTAAATCAACTGTGTATAATATTATTTGTGGCCTTATGGGTATGTCACACATACATCACAGGCTCACACACCTTCTATCAGATGTAGCCACTTAGCTCATGGTTAATTAAATCACAATTAGTTTAATTATTAGTTTAATGGGAAAATCTTACAATTTCCATCATTCTTTGAATTGGTGGATCATTCTATGTCCTTTTTTTGAAGGAGGTTTTGTTATTCCCCTTTTCCCCTTTCCTCACTTGAGAATCAGCCTGGGATTAAAAGGAATGGGTAGTTTTGGATAAACTTTCCCCTCATTTTTGGGCTCCTTATTGGTGTGTAGCTTGTGATTTTTGGTGTTCTTTTTCTAAAGGAGTACCTTCCTGAATAATATTTTTATCTTTCCGCTTTTGTTCCGTTACTTGTGTGGTTTCCTGATTCTATTTGATTCTGGATATCCTCTCCTCTAGAAATTTGTGCTGTCTTTTGGATTCCCTCCATTCATGCTATGAATTAATTATACTTGGTTCATTTCTCAGGGACATATTTTCTGGTTTGTGGTTCCAAATTATTCAAATTGGGCTTCCAAGTTTAACACAATCCTCTCCATCCCCCATTGGAGAATATTCTTGAGAAGTTGATTGATTTTGAGAGGTTGGTACAGGTCTGTCCAATCTTCTGGTTGCAGAACTCTGTTGGAATTAGGCTGAAATGGAATGGTTGGGAGATATTTCTCAAATTTTCACCATCTTTTATCACTATGTTAATTCCTAGATCTTCTTCCTCTTCTAACTCTGCTTCTTTCTTCTGGCTGGTTCCTCAGGATTTCAAGATCTCTGAGGTATTCAGGGGACATTTTAATCAGTTTAGGGCAGGCAGTCAAAAACCTATTTTAAAGGTTATTTACCTTTGACTATGCCTTGCAAAAGCTTCTGCTCTACTTCTTTGAAAAATTTCCCTTTAGAGGTTAAGATAGGCTTAGTAACAGTTATTTCTCTTTTTCAAAGAGTCACAGTTGGTAAACCTACAGTTATGCTTCTGGTTATTTTGGACCTTGGTGTGGGTCTAGGTTTCAACTTCTTGTTGGTGATGAGGACTGAACTGTTTTGCTTGCTTTTATTATTCTTCATGTGGTCTCTTTAATCAGAAAGGGTCAAAGAGGGATTTCTATGCGAATTTTTTTAAAGTGGGATGAAGGTTTCTTCCACTATAGGGAAAAATATAAAAATCCAAAGTCAGCTTACTGGCTTTTTTTGCAATGTAAAAACAAAGGAAAGATATATGCTTATAAATTCAAGAAATTGAAGTTTTTAATTTTTTTCATTTCAAAAATAAGAGAATATATTCTCATAGTAATATCTATGAGTTAAAATAAATTTCGATATGTTTAAAATTCAATTTGAGATATAAAAATGAACCAAAAAATTGAAAATAACAGTTTTTATGTCAAAATATGAATAGAAATATCTTTTAAAGTATGCTTTATATTTTGAATTGAATTTTAAATGTAAAAATGATCCAAAAATTAAAATTATTATTTTATCATGTCAAGATATGAATAAAAATATGTGTGAATATATTTTTTATGACTTGAAAGAAGTCTTTAATATAAAAATGACTTAAAAATTAAATTTATTCATTTTACATGTAAAATTACAAAGAGAAAGAATATTTCAAGTTATTATTGATAGCTTAAAAGGAGTTTCGAATTGCAAAAATGAGTTAAAAAATTGAAATTATCCATTTTTACTTCAAAAAATTAATAAATAGAATATTTTAAGATACTCTTTATAGCTTAAAAGATAAAATTCATCTTTAAAAACAATATTTAAGTATGAAAATGACTCAAATTTAAATTAATAAATATTTCAAACAAAAAATAATGACATACAAAACATTAATACTCAATTGGGTATTATTGAAAAAATATCATATTATATATATATAATGATTTATTTTTTATAAAAAAAAGGAATATTCAAGATAATATAAGTATAAATATTAAAAAAATAAAAAATAAAACACCAAACCCACTTTAATTCTTTCCTACAGAGAAAAAACCTCCAAAAACAAGGAAATTGCTTCTTCTCACCAATGAAAGCCTGCAAAATGCTGTAATTTAATCCAAATTATATTAAAATCACTTCCAGTCCCTGAAAATGTTGGGTTGGGTATATGAATAATATCTAAGAGGGTGATTGAAAGCTTAATATATGAATGTTACACATAACAATAGTATTATAATTGATTGAAAGATCTGTAATACTCAAGAATAGTGGAAATGAGCTTTTTGAAAGCCTTTGTTTCTCAAATTGTCTTCTAGGTTACAACAATAATTGAAAAAAATAATCAAGAATATAGCTATATCCAATAAAATTCAAGGGTCACTTCTGTGAAAGACAGGATAACCATTTTAGAATAAGCTGAAAAAATGCTGGGGGGTTTCCCTAGGGAGGAAATGATCCTTTCATCTCAAAAAAGGGTGGTTAGAGGTGGATAAACACTTTTTCAAAATTGATATAGTGAAAATCTCGACTAATGTGGTTGGATTATGGTTTAAAACAACCAAACGACCTGTATTGGAGCCTAAATTTGGTTCCAAAACAACATTTGAATCTTCTGAGCCTACATGAGATGGGGAATTTTTCCAATGAAAGGTCAAGGTGTGTTTTAAAGGCCAGGAGGTGTTCTACTATTTAAAATTAACATCTGGGGCACCCTATTAATTAGTTTATGAGTAATAAGCATAATGATGCCAAATCAACTCAGTTGACACCTCCTAAATCAATTGTATGGGGGAATTTCCCACATTATCAGTCTATACCATGTGCAGTGGGACTCCATTAGCTTTATTCTGAGTATTCAACAGGTAAAAAGCCTTTTGGTGTCTTTGAAACCTAAAAATTTAATCTTTAGGGAGTTTATTCCACAATCAATAACACTATCAGGGTTTGGGATACAACCCTCAAAGGTAGCTCAGGTTTCAACCAAAAGTGAGTCCTACAAGATGGCTACACTTATTTTCCAGTTTTTATTAATCATGAAAAAGCTATACAGGTTCAAAGTATTCTTCTTTCTTTAAGAGAAGAGTATCAATAGGTTTCTTACTGTTTAAGATAAAGGACTAAGGATGTAAGGTGTGGATATGAAACTTTGATTAAAAATCAAGTACTTCTCCTGTCCTCAAAATTTGTATAAGGTAAAATTCAGTTAAAAATAGTATGAAGTATTATTTTTAAGAGAAAACACGCCAATTTTATTGTTTATAACTTTATTAGTAGAAAAAAAAAATAATATTATAAAAATTTATTGTTTTACCAACAATAAAAATTTATCCAAAAAAATACTCTACAAGAGATATTTTAAGGCAACAAAAGAAATTTCTTCAAGAGCAATTTCAATTGAAATTAATTGAGCAAAGAACTTCAAGCAATCAATTAAAGAAAAAAGTCTTTAAAAAGAATATTAAAGAGAAAACACACCCAAAAGTGACCAGAGTGAATTTGGAAACAAAGTGACAAAGTTTACAGTGATGAAAGATGCTTTAATTCACTTTTGGGGTGGTTCAGGGGTAAAAATGATTATAATGATTTTTTCACGTGGTTAAAAGGATTAAAATGATTTAAAAATGGTGGTTGGAATCTTTGATTGATTGGTTTAACAGTGTTTAAACTAATTAATAAAAGGAAAAGATTCTAACATGAAGAGAAAAGTGGGGCAAAGAAGACATTCTTTTATAGCCATCAATTCTCTTACTCCAAAAGTAAAATTTAATCTTTTCAGTCGTGAAAAACAGTCTGACAACAGAAAAGCCAATTATAGCATCATTGAACCCTGGTTTAGACCAAAAAAGGGCTGGTTTAAGCCATTTTTAGTCATTTTCAGCCATTTTAGACCCTTAAATCAGCCATTACTATAGCAATACCAGGCCTAGAGCCTTCAAAACACGTCAGAATGTGTGTCAGAGGCGTAGAAACCAGTTAAAACTGTTTTTACTATGATTGTTTTATCTTAAGGGTAGTTTTACCCTCTTGGCAACAGCTAAAACTATCCCAGTTGGTATCAAAACCTCATCATCAATTGAGTCCACAGACCCTGTAACTCAATTCCAGGCCAAAAGTGATGAACTTTTGCATGAATTTTGACATCCCACGCCTGTCAGCAAGGATTTTGGGGGTCTAGCTCCCCCTTAGAGCTGGAGGTCCTTTTCCCCCCCAAATTTAATCTTTCCAATTTATTTTTCCTTTAATTCCTCATCATGTATTATACTTATAATTTACATATGTGATTCAATTCAATTGTACAGTACAATACAGTAATAATTGACACCTCATATGTAAATCAAAGTTCACTTATGTAATACACGCGCACATTTTGACATTTCAATTGAATTCAATTGAAAATACTTCAATTCCTCATAACTTCTAAACTAAACACAACACCTCAATTTTAACACAAAAATTGATGGTTAACACCACATGTGGTGTGAATTAAATTAAGGTTTTGAGGATTTTCAACTCTTGTATTGAAAATACTAAAAACTTAATTTAAGCTTATTTAGAGTTGAGTTACAAGAATTTCACTCAGAGGTGACCCCACCTGACTTTTTATAAGGAATCCAATGGTGAAATAATTTTTATGTGTTTATTTATTGAATAAAAAGTTATAATAATTTTTATTTAACTTTTTTCCAAATTTATTTATTTTTTCACAATTTTGTTAAAATTTCATTTTTACTTAATTTTTTCAAGCATAAATGTAATTTTATACTTACAAAATTTAATGTATTTTTATTTTTAAATGGTAATTAATTTTTTATTTTCAATATAATTTTTTATATTTATATTTTGATTTTTATTTTAATAATATAAATAAATTTATTTTATTTATATTAATATGTTATTTTTTGTATTTGTGGTCTTTTGGGTATATGAAATTACCTCTAAAACTCACATTCCCTCCCCCTAAAAAAGAATATTACTTTGTAATATTGGTGTTTCTAGTTTTTCTGAATCTCCTGAGGAGTTTGGTAGCTTCTTGTATATCCTTTTCTTCTAACCATTCATCTTCACAAGTTGGGTCACTGTACCTAACAAGGTATTCCCTTACTTTCTTGGTTCTTAATTTCCTTTCTTTAAGAACTTTGGTAATTTTCTTAGTACCAGATGTCTCAATAGGTGGTATAACTTGGGGAATCTTATTCCTCAAGGGAAATTTCTCAGCATCACTAGATTTATATGGTTTTATCAAGCTCACTGGAAACATAGGATGCTTATTGCTAAGTTCTTCAGATAACTCTACTTCAACAGCATTTTCTCCATGGAGGGCTTTAATCACAAAAGGTCCTGCAACGGAGTCTTTTAACTTTTTACATCCTTTGATGTTATTGAAGTTGGTGGTGGATACAAGAACTAGGTCCCCCACTTTGAAATCTGGAGTTGCCTGTGATTTATCCCATTTGTCTTTAGCATATGCAAAAGAGTCCTCCATGCACCTGACTGCATGATTCCTAGCTTTGTCTAGCATTCCTTTGAAGCTAGCAGCTGTGGGGTGTATTTCAATTAAGTCTTTCCTCAAGGAATCTTGGGGTAACTTGGGGTTCCATCCTTTTTCTAGAATAGCAGGAGTCTGATTGGTACTGGCATGGATTGATGTTTTATATGCTAATTCCAGTGCTGGCAACAGAGTACACCAATCATGGGTAAATCCATCACAATCTTTGAATTCAAGGCCATATGCACAAATTCTTCTCACCATTTCCTCTAAGGTTTGGATCATCCTTTCAGCCAGGCCATCAGTTTGTGGGTGGTAGGCTGTAGAAAAAGACAGTTTAGTGCCAAATAATTGGTGAAGATTTGTCCATAGTGCTGAAGTGAATTTGGGATCTCTATCACTGATGATATTTGTAAATATCCCAGTCCATGACACTACCCTATTCCATATCAGAAGAGCTGTATCCATGGCTGTATCATCTTTGTGACATGGTAAAAATATTGGGGTTTTACTGAATCTGTCCACAATTACTAGGCAAGCATTATAGCTTCTGTCACCTCCTAGTGGTAGGCCAGTTACCCAATCCATATGGACAATTTCCCAAGGTCTGTTTGGTTCTTGGATTTTTAGCATATTTCCAAGTCTTTTGCCAGTGGATTTATTTGCCTTTTGGCATCTGTCACAGGTTTTGCAATACTCTGCAACATCTTTCTGCCACATTGGCCACCATATGCAGGTCTTTACTTTCTCTCTTGTTCTGTCTTCAGAAAGATGTCCTGAAAAGGGACTATCATGGCATTCTTTCAGTACAAGATTGATTAATGACCTGTCTACAACTGTCATGACACATGTGTGCTTGGTTCTGTGGTAAATTATACCATCCAGTAGGTGAAATCTTCCTTCATCATAAGATTTTCTCCATACTTCATCCAAGGCATGTATTAGAGAGTTGTCTTTATAGTCTTTGTTAAGTAATTGGCATAAGATGCTACAATTCTTATCCTGAGTGTAACTACTTCTGAATTCTTCAAAGAAGGTGGTGTTCAAGTCTGTAACACTTATTCCTTCTATTGGAATCTGTGGTGAAGCTTCTTCTGCAACATAAGCAGGATTATCAATATTATTTGGTAATGGCCATCTGCTTAGTCCATCTGCATTCTTATGAATATTCCCATCCTTATGAACAATAGTCATATTGCCTCTGTATTCTTGTATGGCTATTTGCCATCTGAGCATGTGTCTGTTGGGTGTTTTCATGTTCAAAAGTGATTTGACAGCTTTACAATCTGTTATCACTTCAAAAACACATCCCTCTAAAAAGTAGTTCAATTTCTCCAAGGCCCAGACAAGGCATAGACATTCCATCTGACTTGCTCCATATCTGGCTTCAGTTGGTTTGATTTGCCTGGATATGAAACATATGGGTCCTTCTACAGTTTTATCATTTATGATCTGAACTTGGTGAAGTGCAGCACCGAGTCCATCCCCTGATGCATCAATATACAGTTTGAAAGGCAGTTTAAAGTCTGGCATCAGTAAGAGTGGAGCAGTGGTCAATGCTTCTCTTAGAGACTCAAAAGCTTTGACTCTGTCAACAGTCATTTCAAATACTGTGTCTTTGTCACACAACCTATAAAGTGGTCTTGCTATGGATGCAAAATCTTTAATGTGTTGCCTGTAATATCCTGAAAAACCTAAGAATGACTGAATTTCCCTCTTATTCTGAGGCATGGGTTTTAACAATACTGCTGCAACTTTGTTTTTGTCAATTCCAAGGGACAAACCAGATACAACATGTCCTAGTTCTTTAAGTTCTTTAAATCCAAAATGGCATTTCTTCAAGGAGATTTTCATGTTGACTGATTGAATTTTTGTCAAACCTCTGGACAATCTGTACATGTGCTCTTCCCAAGTCTTGGAACAGAAAATAATGTCCTCAATTTAAATGATTAACCATCCCTCTGAGCGCTCTTCAGGGAAAATTTCATTCATCATTCTTTGGAAGTGTGAAGGTGCATTTTTAATACCAAAAGGCATCCTCAAGTATTCATACACTCCACAATGAGCTATAATTCTCAGGTATTTTCTTGCTCTTGGTGTCACCACATTTTGATGGAATCCTTTAAGGGCATCCATAGTGGTTATATACACTGCTTGAGATATTTGAGTAAGGGCAATTTGGATTTTTGGTATTGGGTATCTGTCTGGAACAGTGTAAGTGTTCAGAGCTCTAAAGTCCCCAACCATTATGGATTTTCCATTATGCCACACCACTATGACTGGTGTAGTTATTTCTACTTCTTCATTGTGGCCTACTTTTCTTATTACACCAAGGTCCAGAAGTTCTTTGATATGAATTTCTAAAGCTTCTATTGATTTTGGACTTGCTGGATAAGCAGGTCTTCTTAGGAGTGGTGGATAAGGTCTCTCAATGTTAAGAATGATGTCAACTTCATGACCAATAATTGCTCCTAGAGGTTCTTTGTCTGTAGCAAATGCTCCTCTGTGGCCATACAAAAGGGAAGAAAGTTCATTTTCTTGTTTATCAGTCAGATGAAGGCTTATTTCAGCCTCATTTAACTGTTCAGACTTGAATTTCTCTAACTCTAAGTTGACTGGTGATACTTTGTTTACTGTAATTTGTCTTTTAAATGGTAAAAAGGCAAATTTTTGGTGCTTATTGTCTCCAATAGTAAAGTATCTGTCTTTGTTATTATGTGAATCTATCCCATACATGATTAAATAGTCATTTACCAATATAAAATGGGTACTACAACAATTTTCCATAACAACAAATTCAACTGTGATTCTTAAATTCCCATTTATGTGTGGGAATATGACATTGGTCTCAAAGATTCCTAATGCTTTCATTGGGTTACTTGCACTGTTGAATTTTATACCATCAATTGGTAACAATTGGTCTTCAAAATTTGGTACACAAGTCTTAAGAAAATATTTTCCAACACAAGAGCAGAAGGCTCCTGGGTCAAGCAAACGTTTGGTGGGCTTGTTATCAATCACCACCTCTGTTATACAGGAGTTACCAGCTGTATAAATTTTCCCTCTGTTTGGTTTTGTTTTCATAAGTTGTGCATCTTGAACTTTTGATAAATCAACTTGACCATTTCTCAATTGTGGTAAGTGGGAATAAGATTCCATGATGTCAAAAGTGGCATTGATATTTTCTATATCTTTTGAAGATTCAGAAAATACGGATGACTTATCATCTGAATTGTCTTCAATTATGTCTTCTTTTTCAACATCTGGTTCCTTTTCAATGTCAATTTCATTGATTTCCCCCCTTTTCGGACATTTATTGGCTAAATGGGTGGTGCTTGGGCAAATATGGCACTTTCTGACTGTATCTGCAGATTTATACTTAATATTACTAGAATTTTCTTTGGGGTTTTTGTCCACAGAATCTTTCCCAGGTGTATTAAACCTTGTTTTGAGATTCACCCTACTAGAACCAATTTTGGTTCTGGTGGTTACTTCTTCTAGTATATTGATAATATCGTCTGCTGAAGATTGTTCAGTAGTCCTTCTTTTGACAGCATGCTCTAAGTCACCTCCACATTGTCTCAGAATTTTTCTATGGATCATAAATTCTGAAATGTCAGGATATAATGCTGTTAATCTGTCCTTTTGTTGGCAAAACCATGGTAAAGCTTTGTCTTTATCAACATTAAATTTGGCAGATTCAAAGGCTGTTTCAACTTTAAACCTCCAAGCATCATTTGCCCATTTGCTGATGATTTGGGTTTTCCACCAAGTCCAACTCTGGTGTCCATGTGCTTGTCTTATTTTGATGTACCATCTGTGAGCTTATCTGGTAAACAAGGTGTTAAACCTGGCTGTTACCAATCTGTCTGGTAATTCAAAATCCTCTTTGATCATGTCAATACCTCTAATGAATTCCATATGGTTATACTCTCCTTCACCACTGAAGTGAGGCCATTCTTTAAGTTTTGGAACTTCTTTCAAGAGTGCTTGGCCCATTTATGGTTCCAAGTTATGAAAAGAAGTGGATAATTCATTTTTTAATTGTGAATTATCAGGATCCAATACTTGTGGATTTGGAATTCTTGTGCCCTCATCTTAATTCAGAGGTGTAGACATTCTTGGTAAGGTGTTCAGTATTTGTTCAATGTCATTCATTTTACTGTTGCTACCCCTTTGGGAATTTCTGCATTCATGTTGGAAGATTTGTATTAAATTTATGACTTCAATTTTATACATGTCTTCTTTATGTGTCAGTTCTTGCAATAACTCTGTCTGTCTTGTATTATCAGCAGTGACTTGATTCAATTTCATTCATAATTTTAATACTTCTTCTTTTGAAGCATCAAAACACTTTTTCAAGGCAATGGTATATGTCTTTACTGCAGTAAATGAATTTGAAATGTCATCAAGGACTTTCTTGTTATCTGTCTTGATAATATTTATGGCTTGTTTAATTCTTGTTTCAATTATGTCATCAATATTGAATTTAGAATATTTATCTGTTAATTCTTTAATAATGGTAGATTGTTCATTTATTTTATTTCTAGAAGAATTATCATTATTGGAATTTTTAATTGTTCTTAAAACTTTTTCAAAACACATAAGTGTTTCATTAATTTGGCACAGACTCAGGTTGTTTGTTTTAATGTTGTTACAAATGGTTTCATTTTTATCAGAAAGATGTTTTTTCACGTCATTTATAGCATCATACAACTCTGGGATGGAATCAAATATATCAGAAATCATTTCTGGAATCTTAATCTGGCTTCCTCCTTCTTCTGTAATTCCATCATGGTTCTGGCCACCTGAAATACATTTTCCATTGCATCCTGTTGAATCTTTGGGATTCTGTAGCCCTGGCTGTAAGGTTTTGGGGCTGGTGCCTTCCCTTTGCCCTTGTTTGGAGTTTGTGGCTGCTTTTTCATGTTGGAATTGCTGGTGCTGGCCACTGGGGCTGTCTTTGGCACTGGTTTGGGTGGTGGAGGGTTGTTTTTCCTCCATTCCAGTGTCAAAAGCATCATGTTTTTCTTCTCCATCAATGGATGCCATCCATTGAGCAATTTGCAAGTGTTGGGATGGCCCAGGAATTTTCTTACTGTCAGGTAAGAATTCATGCAATTCTTCCACAGGTCTGCAAGGATCTGGTACTCCTTGAATTGAAGTGCATTGTTGTATGCACTGTGGCTGGCTTTGTATATGTCCACAGAGGCTTGTTGTGGCGGTGTCAGCTCTTTGTGAAGGTAAAATAGTATTATCAGCTTCAGAATGACCCAATTTAGTTGTTTGGAAGTCATCAACTGACCCTTTTCCTTCTGTACCTGATTGGCCTCTGCCATAATCACGTCTAGAACCTTTTTGGGAGCTGCTTGAGGGGTTGTAGCTGGCTCCTGACCTGGTTGATGGCATAATTATGGTTTAAAAAGGCTTAAAATAGTATTTTTACGTCAAAAACTTACTATTGGCCAAATCTTTTGCTTTCTGAAGGGTATTACTTATGTCCAAGTTAATCAATTCAGAAGATATTGGTTCAGGTTGATTATTTTGAGTCACAATAACAGTACTATTATGGTCTGAATTAATAGTGCTTGCAGGAACAATGCTGGTGACTGTTGAGGCTGTTTCAATGTTTTCTTGTCTTACCACGTTGTCAGACACTAAAATTAATGAAAAAACCAATTAATTAAGTAAAAAAAAGGATATTTCAAAAAAGAAATAAAAATATAAGCCTTACTTATAATATGAAAAAAAAAATATTTTTTATGGATTTTTTGAATTATAAGTATTTTTAATATGTTTTTAAATTTTTCAATATAAGAAAAAAAGATTTAAAAAGAGTAAAAGAATATGTCACAGGTAAAATATCACGGCTGGGCCCCCAAATGGAAGGTGTGGATATGAAACTTTGATTAAAAATCAAGTACTTTTCCTGTCCTCAAAATTTGTATAAGGTAAAATTCAGTTAAAAATATTATGAAATATTATTTTTAAGAGAAAAAACACCAATTTTATTGTTTATAACTTTATTAGTATAAAAAATAATATTATAAAAATTTATCCTTTTACCAACAATAAAAATTTATCCAAAAAAATACTCTACAAGAGATATTTTAAGGCTACAAAAGAAATTTCTTCAAGAGAAATTTCAATTGGAATTAATTGAGCAAAGAACTGCAAGCAATTAATTAAAGAACAAAGTCTTTAAAAAGAATATTCAAGAGAAAACACACCCAAAAGTGACCAGAGTGAATTTGGAAACAAAGTGACAAAGTTTACAGTGATGAAAGATGCTTTAATTCACTTTTGGGGTGGTTCAGGGGTAAAAATGATTATAAGAGTTACAAACATTGATTATAATGATTTTTTCACGTGGTTAAAAGGATTAAAATGATTTAAAAATGGTGGTTGGAATCTTTGATTGATTGATTTAACAGTGTTTAAACTAATTAATAAAAGGAAAAGATTCTAACATGAAGAGAAAAGTGGGGCAAAGAAGACATTCTTTTATAGCCATCAATTCTCTTACTCCAAAAGTAAAATTTAATCTTGTCAGTCGTGAAAAACAGTCTGACAACAGAAAAGCCAATTATGGCATCATTGAACCCTGGTTTAGACCAAGAAAGGGCTGTTTTAAGCCATTTTTAGCCATTTTTAGCCATTTTAGACCCTTAAATCAGCCATTACTATAGCAATACCAGGCCTAGAGCCTTCAAAACACGTCAGAATGTGTGTCAGAGGCGTAGAAACCAGTTAAAACTGTTTTTCCTATGATTGTTTTATCTTAAGGGTAGTTTTACCCTCTTGGCAACAGCTAAAACTACCCCAGTTGGTATCAAAACCTCATCATCAATTGAGTCCACAGACCCTGTAACTCAATTCCAGGCCAAAAGTGATGAACTTTTGCGTGAATTTTGACATCCCACGCCTGTCAGCAAGGATTTTGGGGGTCTAGCTCCCCCTTAGAGCTGGAGGTCCTTTTCCCCCCCAAATTTAATCTTTCCAATTTATTTTTCCTTTAATTCCTCATCATGTATTATACTTATAATTTACATATGTGATTCAATTCAATTGTACAGTACAATACAGTAATAATTGACACCTCATATGTAAATCAAAGTTCACTTATGTAATACACGCGCACATTTTGACATTTCAATTGAATTCAATTGAAAATACTTCAATTCCTCATAACTTCTAAACTAAACACAACACCTCAATTTTAACACAAAAATTGATGGTTAACACCACATGTGGTGTGAATTAAATTAAGGTTTTGAGGATTTTCACTTACAAGAACTTCACTCAGAGGTGACCCCACCTGATTTTTTATGAGGAATCCAATGGTGAAACAATTTTCATGTGTTTATTTATTGAATAAAAAGTTATAATAATTTTTATTTAACTTTTTTCCAAATTTATTTATTTTTTCACAATTTTGTTAAAATTTCATTTTTACTTAATTTTTTCAAGTATAAATGTAATTTTATACTTACAAAATTTAATGTATTTTTATTTTTAAATTGTAATTAATTTTTTATTTTCAATATAATTTTTTATATTTATATTTTGATTTTTATTTTAATAATATAAATAAATTTATTTTATTTATATTAATATGTTATTTTTTGTATTTGTGGTCTTTTGGGTATATGAAATTATGTCTAAGGCTCACAAAGGATCAAATGTGTATGTTTCCCTGCTGTAGCTCTTCCATAATATATGCTATTCCACAGGTCTCTCATCAAAACTGTAGAATTCTGATGAGGTGGAAAAATTCTATTATATTTGCAAGGTTTTCAGATAGTATTTGTGTGGTAATTTCTAATCCAGTGGTTCTAAAATATTGGAGCTGGCACCATTGGATAGCCCTTGTTTAGATAATATATAAAAAGACCCCACCTGGGAGGTCTTTTCTTCAAACTCTGGATTTTGAATGAGAGGTGGAGATTAAGTTTTATTCTAAGCTATATTTTACACTCTTAATACCTTGGTTAATTTTTATTTTCTGGTAATAATAATAATATTCTATCAAAGGAGAAGGTTTCTCCCTTCATATGGTAACATTCACAGACTAACTTTATTATGTTCTTTGTTTTGTGTTTGGGGCTTGGCTGTAGAGTTATTGGCCTCAAAAAAGGTTGAAGGTGTGTGTTTCACCCCTTCTTGTGTGCCAGTTTTATGGTAATTTTTAATTTCATTTTTTTATCTGTCTTCAAGTCACAGTCTGAAAGGTATATACTCTGAAAATATTTTTATGCTTCTGATGTGTCCAAAACTTTAGATCACCTGTCCAAGTAATTTGCTTTATTTTATTATGAGTAATTAAAGTATAAAAAACCTTTTGTGTGGATAAATATCTATTCCATGACATTTCTAGATATATATGATAATAGAATTTCATAGGATTATGTAGTATTGTAATCTTGAATTCCTAATACATGTTTTAGTATCGAAGATATTGAGCCAAAACTGGCTCAGAGTTTAGCCCTCACTAGGCTGTAGAAGATTCTTACAGTTTTTAACCACTTTGAATTAACAATTACAAAGCTATACCTGCTCAAAGTATATTTTCATTTTTATTAAAGAGTTAGTTTCTTGTTTTAAGACAAAAACCTTGATATATACTGATCTGTATTTAGTACAGGTATTTTTTGTACTATCATTGAATAGCCCCCCTGTAACTCTTTTGGAAAATATCTTAAATTTGGTTAATATACCATCAAAAATTTAGAATTTAGATGAGAGGTTAGAAAAACATGTTTATTCCTAATGAAATTAGCCTGATAGCTTTTTATCTAGTTATTTCTTGGCCTTGAAATAGTACCATTAGATAGCTCTATTTCAGTCCTTCAAGAAAAAGACGGCCATGGTTGGAGTGTGATCCTAGCTACGACTTTTAGAGGAGAGGACAAAAATTTGGTTCATCCTCAGTAATAGTTTACATCCTTAATTTAATTTTTAATTCTTATTTTCCAGTGTTTTCAACACAAATGTACCTTTATTTTACTTGATATCCATAAAAAAATATATAAAAAATAAGAATAAAGGCTAAATATCTGTATGTTATTCTTTCTATTTGATACCATACTCTGTTTTATTTTTTTATGCTTTAGCTTAGTTTTGATTAAAAGGCTAGTAGGGTTTGTACATACATGATCATAGTTTTCATTTACTTGTAAAAGATACCCTCAAAGATGTAACTTCAATATTGTGCATCCCATTCCCCTTTGAAATTCCTCTCTCAATATAAATCCTCTTACTATCATATAAAGCCATAATTCAGAAGGATAGAAAAAATTGACTCTGACTTTAGTTATTGAGGATTTAACCCTTAAGATCAGCTAAAATTGATATTAAAGTGAAATTTATTCTTTCAAATTTGAAAAGAAAAGAAAAGAGTATTGGAAGACATAGTGATTTTGAGTAATATGGTAACTCTCAAGAATCAATTTTCCAAATATAAAAAATCAAGATTGTGATGAAAATTTTGGTTAGTTTAAATTACTTTAAATCATAATTTTCTTTCTAGGATATTGACTATCACCACCTCTATACAAAACTATGTTAGAAGGCTTTTTGAATTGATTCACTTGAAGATCATCTTATCAAAGAAAAAATTAACTAAATTTTCATTTCAAAATTCAAATCTAAGATCTATAAAAACTTTATTATAAAATGAATATTCCATTATTTTTATAATAAAGAACTTTCTAGAAAAGAAAATTTCAAAATATTCATTATTTATGAGCCTCATAACTTCCTTTAGATTTTATTCAAAGTTTTTTGATTTTATTATGGTTAATTTTAATTAAAACTTATTTTTTTTGTTTTTTGTTCAATAAAAAAAAATATTCATCTAATTAAAAATTTCAAAATTTATTTTAAATATTAAATTCAGCTTCTTAAAACTTTATTTATTAAAATATTTCATTTTTCCTAAAATTTCAATTCACTTTCTATTTTGTTTTTCTTAATAAAATTAAATATTTAATTTTTAAAAATTTTCAAATTTTTTTTGTTTAAAAGAGAAAAAATTCAATTTCTTTTTTTACTGATTCAATTTTTTTTTTCCGTTTTAATTATTTTTTTAAGGTTTTTATCACATAAAGAAATAGAATTTCAATTTAATCTACCAAGATTTATGCAAGAAATCATTTCAAGTGAAACCAAACCTTTTTTTAAAGTAATCTAAAAAATGATGATGAGTTTTTGATAATAGATAATATATTTTTTTCCATGAACCATGAATATAACTAGATATTTGAAAATATATTCCTTTATTTTTGGATCTTGAAAGAATTTAATTTTCATTTTTTTATATTTTTCCTCATCAATATTTTAATCTTCGGATCTATAATTAGGTAGATGATACTGATTAATTTTAGTTCAATTCAAGACTCTTTCAGTTCACTGATAGTAATATTGAATAAAAACTAAGAGATTTCTATAATCTTTAAACTATTCAAAATAATAAACGAACTTCTTAATTAATGTTAATTTACCATATGGTGAAGAGATATCTAGGCTTACCTTTTGATAATTGGATCAATATTGTGGTTAAACTAAATTATTTGAGCCTTCATCCTGTGAATTTCAAGAGGGAAAAGGAATACAATTTCTCCTTTCTTCAAATATAACATTCACTTCTCAAAAAAATGGTGAAATAGACTTAATATTTTGATCTATTTTGTAAATAAACTTCTTATGATCATCAGGACTTATTCCACCTATAGTGGTTGTTGAAAGGGGTTTGGATAGAATATATCTCTTATTTGTGTTTTCAATCTTTCACATAATCCTATTTCACTTTTATGTAATTGATTGTTTAGCCTTTTATCCAACTAATTTGCATATTTATCTAATGCATTCTGTTGGTAATAAAGTATCAATCCAATGAAGGTTGCTACTCAGGCTTTAAGACAAGAATCAAAGGTAGACTTCACTGATATATAATTTATCACACACAATCAATCTTTATTCTTAAAATTAGCTTATTATTTTGAATCAGATTTTATTTCCTTTTTTGCAGAGTTTTACTGGATGGAAGAGAATTAATTTTGAATTTAGGAATTAAGTTCTGATTAACTTATATAAAAGAATTATGAGTTTTCAGCATTGAAATTATTAAGAATTAAATATTAAACAGAAAAAAAATGAAGAATTTTTTTTGAAACATGACTTGAGTGAAAGCTAAGGGGAGCTCAACTGAAACAACTTAGTATTTTCAGAATAATAACCATGGTTTTTAAATCCAATTCTTCTTGTTAAGAATATTTAATAAACGAAAAAAGGTATTTTTCATATTTGAATCTCAATGATATTTAATTTTGAATCTAAAACTTATTAGGTTTCAATTATTAATTAGTGGAGTAAATTATTTCTATTCCTATTAAAGCTATAATAAACAAAATCTATATTTTCTTCTTTGAGAAGTTAAATTTCTAATCATAGTTTAAGCTGGGTTTTTTATTAATTAGGATATTAAATTTAATGAAAATATTTTTAAATTTCGATATTTTCAAACTTTATGGAAGAATTATTTTGAGTTAAGTTCATATTAAATCTAATAGTTTCTTTTTAGCTCCATTTTGATAACAAAAAACAAATAAAATTTAAATTTTGTCCTTTTAAAAGTAATAAAATGCAAGATAAAAGTAATTTGATCAAACACCTAGAGAAAAATAATAATAATAGTAATAATAATAAGCCATTCAATTATAAATAAAATAATAATAAGATAAAGTAAAATTTAAGACTTCAAGAATGAATTTATTTATTGATGAATTAACTTTTAGTAATACTTAAAATTAATTATAAAAAAAACCCTTACATGTTTTTACTTAAACTTTACATGTTTTTTCTATAAATTTTTTAAAACACTCAATTTTTTAGTAAAAGCACATAAGCAATTTTTTTCAATTAAAATGTAACTAAAAACCCTGTATTGGGAAAAAAGCCATTTATGGAAGAAATTTAATTTTTAATGCCATTCATGGCATTGTTATGTTATTGTTAGTGCCATAAATAGTAAGTTTATTACCATAAATTTCATTTTTAATGTCACTAATGCCATAAATTAAATTTTTCTTTCCATTAATTTCATGAATGGTATGTTTAATTTTACTAATTCCATAAATTCTATTGTTAATTCAATTAATATCATAAATGGAATTTTCAATTTATTTTCAAAAATGAATAAAAAAACATAAAAAAAAAAACATAAAAAAAAACATAAAAAAACACTTTTTGGGTCTAAAATTGTCCTGCCCAAAAAGATTCTCAAAAATATGGTCTTCTAGTTTTTTATTCACAAGATTTTCCCATTCTCCTTTGTCTTTAAAAAAATGGAATTTCATAAGTGGGCAGATTTTTAATGAAGTTTTGTTCAAAAAAAATTGACCAATTTTGAGAAATGTCCAATTTGGAGCAATTTGGAAAAAAAAATTGAAAAAATTTGGGAATCTTGACATATCATGTTGGAAAAAATATTTTAAAAAAAAAAAATTAAAAAAATCCTCAAAACTAAACCTGAGGAATTTTTCTTAAAATAAATTCAGTCACTTAGGTGTTTTTATTATAAACTTACATGCTTTTGGCCATAAATTTATAACCAAAGACATATTGGCTTACATTTATTTACTAAAATCATATGTGCTTTTAACAGAACCCTAAATTAATTTTGAATTTAAAATTAATTTAAAAATTTAAATTAAATTATTTTTCACATCTTTTAAAAATAATTATCATAGTTTCAAAATTTTTATTTAAACTTAATTTATATGTTTAAAATTAAAATTGAATTTTCTTTTCATGATTTTTTTCATTTAAGCTTTTAATAAATCATTTTAACTTTCTTGAAAATGAAAAATTATAAATTATGAATAAAATGGAACAAGAAGTTAAATGAAAAAAAAAGTCAAATTAGCCTAATTTCTTTTATTCTCTGTTTTTGATAAATAATTTGAAAAGGAATGTACTTTCTGTAAAAAAGAAAATGTAAAAATTTGAAAAATGAAATAAAATAAGACTTATTGAAATGGATTTCTATTTTTTTTTGTTGTTCAAGGGGGGGAGTGAAAGCTGAAATTATTTGGTTTTTTTGTTTTTGAATAACTAAACTTTATTTGAATTACTTCTTTTTTTGTTTTAAATGTAAATATTCACTTTCAAATAAAAAATTCAAATATTTCAAGAATAAAATTATTTAGTATTTAATTTTACTGCCTTAAATAGTTTTTTTAAAAAAAAATTCAATAATTTTAAGACAAAAATTAAAAAAAATAATAATAATTAAATTCTTGATTATTTGAAGAGATTTTTTATTCAAAGAAAAAGAAATTTAAACAAAAGTTTTTTTTAAAAAAATAATTTATTACTTGAAGAAAAAAAAATATTTTTTTTCTTTTGAAAAAAAATATACAATAAAATATTCAAATATTATTTATTTTTTTTATTATTTTTTTCTTTTCCAAGAAAAAAAATTAATAAATCCTAATCAATTGTTTCAATTTTAAATTTTTAACTTGTGTTTATTTTTTTTAAAGTTTTTTTTTGATTTCTTTTATGCGATTAATACTGAATAATTATTTGAAAAAAAAAACTCCTCTTATAAATCTATAAGATTAAAAAAATAAACATATACTTATATAAATATATATATATATATGTGTGTGTATAAAATATTCAAAACTGAAATTGAAATTTGAGATTTAATAGTTTTTTTTGTAAGTTGAAGATATTAAACTTTCATTTAGTTGAAATTTAACTTAAGCTCCAAATAAATGGCATGGAATTAAATTAAAGTTTCTAAATAAATTTTTATATATTTAAATATTGTAATTTGTTTTTTGAAAAAATACAATTTTCTTCAAGATGATGATAATTAATTTTTTGATTATTATTAGGGTTATTTCTTTTTAAGTTTAAGAATCAAAATATATCAAAAACTTCTTTTTTTTTCTCATTATTCAAGACAGTGTTATTCAATTTTTAAAAATCTCTTAAAGATAATAAACAAAAAAAAACTATGAGCTTATTTTTATCTTTTTAATTTTAAATTATTAATAATAGAATTATTTGTTTTTATTATTTTTACAGTTTTAATAATTTAAAGAAATAAAAAAAATTAACTTAAAAAGTATAAGTATATTTGCTTATATTATAATTTTTATTTCACTTATTTGAAGTTAAGAATTCAAAAATAACTTTAATAAGGAGAGATTAAAAAAGTTATCTTAAATTTGAAAATGATACAAATATTTATTAAAAGATTAAATTTAAATTATTGGAATTTTTTAAGGTTATTTTTTTAGGCTTTTTAAAGAAATTAAAAAATAAATAATTAAATATAGTTACTTATTAATTAACTTTAAAAGAAAAATGAAAGATTTAAAATTTTATGTTAAAATTTAAAGTAATATGTTTCTTCAAAAAATAAAATAAAAAACAATTCAAATATTTAAAAATTTTTATTAAAAAAATATTTATCATTTTAAAAAATGAAAATTATTACTTTTATTAGAAAGAACAAAATGTTAAAAAAGAAGAAAAAACTATTTATTTTTTCTTTGGGGGGGAAATATTTATTTGAATTGGATTTCTTTTTTTGTTCAATTTAGGTTATTCTTTTCCTTTAAATCATGAATTTGTTTATCAAAAGAAGAATATTGTCAAAAAAAACTAGGTTTTATAAAGATAATTTTCAGGATATAACCAAATCCTGAATTAAAGTGAATTTCAAACGGTTTTCTTTTGAGAATGGATGGAGCATTTTTTTGAGGCGCTGTATGCATTATTTTAGTTGCACTTACACAAATATTGTCGAAGCGCTCACTTGGTTTGCCATTTTTTCCCTCCGCTCTTTATGTTGGTCTTTATTTTTAATTATTTACTTAACAGAGTTGACGGCTTCTGAGGAAGGAACATGACTAGCAAATCCACGAAGCTATCTTTTTATAGCCTAATAGTGCTTTTGATAGTGCTCAATTGGTTTGGGCCTGATAAATCAAATTTGGCGATGAGTCCATTGATTTGACTTTGAGGAGTTGGGCTCAAGTTTTGTTTCTAGATTTCTGCCAACAAGCACGATAGAAAGGGATAGATAGAGCACAACTTTGTCAACTCCCATCTCAGCCAGTGAGATCATGGGAACCAGATAAATTTTACCTGAATATATTGAATTCTGTTGAATTCTGGAACTTTATTAGAAAAGCCAATAGAGAATGTGTGCCAAAGAGACTGATGAATTTGCAAGATGGCGGAGCAGGATCTTTAACTGGTCTAATGAATCCAACCAAGAAGGTCTCAATTGATATGAAACGAGTGTTGAGACGGTGACTAGGCCTAGTAAGCTGAAATTTTTACTCTAAAATGATCAAGATTGAAAAATCAGATCATAATCTATCACTAATTGAGCCTGCCATAGCAAAATACTTGATTTGGGCTCCTGAGTTATTTGAAATGCCAGCATGAAGTGTTGCTAATTTGCTAATTTACTTGTAATTTTTTAATTTAATACTCAAATTTTAATTTAATTTGAGGTAAATTTCAAGTAAATTTCAAGTAAATTTCCAGCAGAATAGGTAGAATTTACTCAAGGCAAGGAGTTCGAATTTCTAGTGCCAACTTGAGCTTGCTCTAGCCTGAATGGATATAAAAAATCTTGTCGGAGAATCTAAAAGATCAAGATCTCAGCGCCATCGACCACCGCCGGAAATTCAAGTGGGCTTATTTCAATTTCAGCCCTTGCTCTCCGTCTGAGATTATTTACTTCCAAGTCCCAACTAACAAGGCTTCTCACAAACTCAGCCATTGGGTCCGGTTCATTTGGAAATCTTGGCTCAAGCCTCTTCGAATTAAGACTTGAAATTGATCCCAAGACTTAAATTGCAAGTTTCCTTTGAGCACACTGATCCTGAGCCTGCTCCTCAAGTCATATCGCAGATTTCCAACCACTTCTCACTGAGCTGGAATTTTTTATTGATAAATAACTAAAATTGACTGCAGCCATTTCCACTCTCTTCATCGTTCCTTAATCAACTAGTCCTTGCTTGATTTCTTTGCATTTCAGTCTTGTCTGGCTGCTCTTGATAAAAATTTCTGCACTATAGTAAGCTTTCCTTGTTCTTAGATCCTTGGACAGCTGTTGGAAATCACCCTCAAGCGCCTCAGCTCTATGAACTACTAATAAACATATCATACATTATCCACACTCAGTTGAGCATGCAGACTTCCTTCAAGCTCCAACACCCTCCCAGCGCTAACCTCCCATCTAAGCCAGTCTACTCTTATCAGACCCAACCACCTCATTGTCGAGCAAGCCGTAGCTCTCGAAGACGGCATGACGAAAATCAAAGACCACACTGGAAAGAGCCTCGAGGTTTTCAGTATCACCAAGCCAAGTCCCTTCACCCCAGAGCAATGTCATCCTTGCCATATAATCTCCTTGCCATTCCTCCCTGCCCACCCCATCAACCCATCTTCAAGCTTGGCGCCCCCTTGGCCCCAAAACTTCCCTCATCAGCGCCCACCAAAGTCAAGCACCCAGCTTCATTGGCTCCGCCCTCAAGGGAACTGCTTCTTAAACCTCACATACCAGTTCAGAGTTTCTCCCCACCGCCATTAGTGCCTCCTACCTTAAGTCCTCATTCATCCAGTGGTGGCCTTTCAAGCACTATGACTCTTCATCAATTGGATGAATCATTAATCTCAACTATTCGTAGAAAACAAGCCGTTGAAAGAGTGCGTAAGGCGGTCTCATGTGCAGTTTTGCGTAAGATGAGTACAGAAGCAAGTCATCAACGGCTAAATGCCCCTCATCCATCTATTAATCATAACACACAAAACCAGCCATCTACAGATTGGGCCCTTTCGTCCCAAAAACACTCTCCAGAGCTTCCATCACCAGCATTCTCCCCTCGTCACTATATACCAAAGCCCCTTCTATTACCATCCAAGCTGGCTCGTAATAGCAATGCTCGTTCACCACCCCGACCCAAGGTTATCTTGTCTTCCCAACAACGCCCCCTTTCTTATCGCTTTTCCACTCACAACATCGACTCTTGCGCTATTCAATCTCATGGAAACTCTCTAGAAAAGGAGAATTGTTGTCAGTGCTTATCATGTTTGTATCTCGTTTCAGCTCAAAAGAACTTACACAAATATTCCTTTCATCTGACTTTAGTGGAAAAAATGAATGCGGAAAAGTTCCAAATCCTGGAGGTCTTACCACCTTCAGCTGATAAAGACATTTTAGAACCTTCTGATGAACCAGGAAAAGAAGAAGTTACAACTTATGATTCAAGTATTGATAGTGAACGCAAACCTGTGATAACCCTTCAACAAAGCCAGTCATTTCCTCCAGACCGTGTATCTAACAAGTCGATTACAATACCAGCCCAGGAAATTTTGTCTGAATCGGACCAGCAGCAACATTCAACATTGTCACACTTTGGTGGGAAGCAAGCTTTCATCAATAAAAAGTCACGTAATACTGGGACCGTCCCTCCAAACCGCAAAAGTTTTTTTTGTCGTGTTGGTACCCGCTCTCTGGAAGACTTATCGGGCTCACTCAAATCACAAGCATTTTCGCCCCTAGAAACAAGTCAAGACATGACTTTGTCAATTCAGAATTATCTTGAAGGACCCCCCATATTTATTCTTCCCTCGCAAGTCACGCGTACCGAGGTTTATGAGAATATTCGCAACCTTGCGTCACCGTCCTTTGCATTATGGCGACCATTGCTTCGCCGCATTGCTTCATTTTCCTTCGCACAGGCGTCATGATTTTTTAAACAGGTATACCTTTGAGAAACTGTGACATTATCTTTCACAAGATGGGATTTATTGCTGCAATTTGGATTCAATTCATTTAAGCTATTTACTCAGTTTCCTATTTTTGTCGATTCTTTTCATAAGAATATCTACACTCGCTTTAATGCTTAAATTAATTCTATCCTTAGTATAATATTGCAAACTCACTTCAAATGTAGCCAAAATCTTTAGAGCGTGACCTCATCAAACACTCCTGATAAATCAAATCAGCTCAACGTTTTACAAAGTTGATAACCCTGGAAAAACTGTCACAAGAATTTGTATAGTATATTAATTGAGATTAAATGCAACAAGAAAATTGTAGTGTTTTGATAGTGATAGCATTTAATACTGAAGCAAAATGAGTGAAAAGGCATCGAGAAAAAAATATGGACCATAAGAAGGTCATAAAAGCTCATATTGGTGCTCACCGTCCTTTCTTGAAGTCGTGAAGCATTTCCAAGTTTACATGGTTTGATCTTTCAACCTATAAAGCCAATTTAAAGAATTTTCCTTTTCATTCGTCAAAAATCCGTAAAGAAAAGCACAGTATTTGAATGACTTAGAGCCACAGGTCGGGATGCGCAAACCGCTTCCATTCCTTGATCGGATGAGGGGATTATGTAAGGTTGAGGCGTTGAAAGAATTGTGACTCTTAGGCAATTTGCAACAAGCAGTCAGATGATGGATTATGGAATCACTCAAGATTTTAAATTATGACAATCAAAATACTTGACTAATTAATAATCTTAACTCAAGGTATAATAAAAAAGATCAAAACCAAATCTTGAATAATTTTTAGTTTTTTATTTATTTATATCTGAAAATTAGTTAAGATTAATATTTCTTTGAAATAAATAAAATTAAATTGAAACTTATTGAAAACAAGGGTTTTGTTCAAAAAAAATAACAAATCATGTTTCTATTTATTTAATATATAAAACAATTGAAAAATAAATCATAAATAATGAATAATAAAGGGCTGTGGTAAACTCACATAAGCCCTTATGTGTTTTTACTACAAAATTACATGTTTTTTCCATAAATTAGTAAAAACACATAATTTTTTAGTAAATACACGTAAGAAATGCTATGGGCCCCTTTTTGAGTCCATAAATGGAATTTTTATGCCAAAAATGGCACTGTGAATGCCGTTTATGAAATTATTGATTTCATTAATGCCACTGATGCCATAAATGGCATTGTCAATTCCACTAATTCCATTAATGTAATTTATGACATTTTTGATTCTATGAATATCACTTATGACATTGTTGATTCCATCAATGTCATTGCTGATGCCCTAAATTTCATTCATGTCATTGAATGCATCAACAATGCCATAAATGGATTTTTCAATTTACTTACAAACATGAACAAAAAAATCAAAAAGACACTTTTTGGGAATATAATTTTCCCACCCCAAATATTTTCCTAAAAATATGGGCTTCTGGTTTTTGATTTGCAAGATTGAACCCTTCAATTTAGAAGAAGATTAAGAAAACTAATAAGTGGGAAGTTTTTCAATTAATTTTTTAAAAAGATTTTCCAATTAAGAGAAACTTGGAAATAAAAATTATGAAAAAAATTGGAGGATCTTAATATCCCACAATGGAAGTAATATGGCCAAAAAAAAATTAAAAAATTCCTCAAACCTTTTCCTAAGGAGTTTTTTTTTAACAAAAATTCACTTATGTTTTTTGGCCATAAATTGTTGAAAACATGTAAGGAATTATGTGCTTTTACAAGCACTCATAGTAAATAATATATTATAATACATTTTGGAAAAGAAATTTAAGAATTATATAAATTAATTAAAGATATATTATTTCAATTTATCTAAAATATTAATAAAATAATATAAAATATTTTATTTTATTTCATTAAAAATCCTATAAAAGGATATAAGATGAGGAATTTTAAAATCACATAAGAATTTCTATCGAAAAAAAAATAAAAATAAAAATAAAACCTGTATCAAGAAAAAAAAAACCTTCCAGAACACCCCCCCCCTTTAAAATATTTTTTTCAATTTCTTCTGTTCTTGAGAAATATTATTTATTTTCAAAAGTTTATTTTTTCAATTTTTTTTTAATTCTTAACTTAAAATAAATAAAATATAATTTTATAAAATCATAGTTTTGAAATTAAGAATTTTATTTTTTTTAATGTCTGAAAATTTATTAAAATTTTAAAAATTGTTAAAAAAAAAAAATTATCATATTATTCATAATTTATTAATTAAAAAAAAATATTTTTTAAAGTTTTTTATTTATTTATTTATTTATTTATTTATTATTATCTTTAAAAGATTCTTTTTTTTAAAAATTTAATGAAATTCTTTTTATTTTATTTTTTTTTATTTTTATTTTATTTTTTGAAAAAAAAAGGAGATATTAATTTCTTATTTTAAAATTCAAATTAATAATAAATAATAGAAAAACAGAAAAAATAAAAAAATTCAAAAATATAAAAAGGGTACTGATAAAATAACATAAGAACTTTAGTCAAAACACATGAGATGCTCCCTGGGCCCCTTTACAAGCAAAAAAGCCTGCCAAAACTCCCCCAAAAAAGGTCTTTTTTCACATCCCTTTCCCAAAAAGAATCAAAAAACAAAAAACAAATCTTTCAAAACATTTTCCCCTCAACAAAAACTTTCTTTTTCAAATAAAAATTCTAAACCAATTCGATTAATTCTGTCAAAATGATTTTTCTCTATTTTTTCCCCCAAAAATTCCTTTTTTCTAAAAAACTGCCTCCAAAGCAATTTTCACTGCTTTTTAATTTACCAATAACCCAACTTACCTCTTTTTCCCTTCCCTCTTCAAATTCACATGAAATTAAACCTATTTTCTTTCACTTTTCATAGATTTTCCCTCTTTTTTTAATATTTCAAAAGGCTCTTTCCTCATTCCATAAACCCTGAACTCCCCCTTTTTTTCATTTTTTTCAAACTCTTCAACTTTTCCCCTGAAAAATTCTTCAACCTCCCACTGAAGATAGATTTGAGACCCTTAACTTTCTTTATAATAATGGGAATAATGGTTCCAGGTAACAGGGGTATGCTATGTCCACCTTGAGGTCCAATATACACCACAATAAGTTTTAAAGAGGTTTTGATAGGTCTGGTACCCCCAATTACCCCAACAAATCATTCAAGAAAATAACTTCCAGAAAGCTTGACCATCCTTACAGACTTCATTCAAAGAGATATTCTGAGAATACCACTTGGACTCTCAAAGACAAAAATGCTGAACACAGTCAGTATGCCAATGAAAATATGATGCCACATTGTTGCTTTCAGTAAATTCAATGAGCAAGGGAAATCCCAAATTTTTCAGATGTATGAATCAGTTCCAATGATAAGGAAAGTTCAGGCCCAATTTTGTATCCAGAGGGATTCTGACATGCCTTTAATATTTCAAGATATCTACAACCAAGTAAAGAAAATCAAGAAAGGCAGAATTCAAGAAAGAAAGCCCATTAAGGCTTCTATTGACACCCTCAAACAAGAGAATCTTGTGTGGTCCTCTGAAAGGAATACATAGGGAAACATTACCTTGTTGTTTTCAACTAACACTTTTCCATCAAACACCTTCAAGACTTTCCCCATTTGATTCTTATGGATTGTACCTATATACCCAAAAGGTACAGAATTCCACTTTTCCATATTTTTGGATTCATATAAACCAATGAGACCTTTCCTGGGGATTTTTGTTTGATTAAAGAAGGAAATTAATTGTTCTATATTTGAGAATTAAATTAATCTATAAAGAAAATTCTTTGAAAATGCCAATATTTACCCCCTCCAGTGATTTCTATTAATGTGGATTTGAAATTTAAAAATCCTCTTTAAAAACTCTTCCCAGCCTCAGAAGTACTCCTATTCATTTGTAACATGAATAAATATTTATATTCCCATTTAATGAATAAAATTGACCATGTGACTTATTTTGAAATTTTTATTGGGCTTTGAAATAAAGTATATCAATTTCAATTTTTCATTTTATTTAAATTACTTTGGTTATTAATGAATTTGTAATTCATTTCTCAGGATGTTTAATCCTTAAATGAAAAATTGAAGAAACTTCAAAAGCAAATCAAAAGTCCTGAATTAGTGAAATATATGGAAAAAATCTGGCTTTCTCTCAATGAGTATTAAGTTCTAGCATTCAAAAACCACCACAACTGGGAATTGGTTCCACCTCAAGAGCTGAATTTTATCATTATATGTATGAAAATTGGCTCCTAATGTCCATTGGTACTCTCTCCTGGAAGTTATTAAATACCTTCACATGGATTTAAAGAATAAATTCATTTAAATAATCAACATAATATCCAAAGAAAAGATTTTGAAAGTCAAAAGTTTCCCTCCTCACATCTTTACTCTCAATGAGAAGGTGTTGCATTATGAGATTTAGATGGTTATTGAAAATTTCAAAAAAAAAATCCTTCAATTGAAAATTAATCAACAAATACAGTTATTATAAAGGTATCAATTTCAATAACAAGACCTAAGAGTAATTTTCCAAGTTCCAAAGACTGCAGTTATCAGAATTCCATCCACAGTGTAAATCAAAGTTAAATTTAAGGCTATTCATCATGAATTTCATAGTTTTTTCTTGCATTCACTTACTTTATTTTTTAATATTCTTCTGAAAATCTATATCAAGGATATAATTAAACTTTTTTGAAATGAATAAAGCATGAATCCAAAGAAAATATTTGAAGATATTTTCCAAGACTTTTTTTTTAAAGAAAAATGACAGAAAAAAATGAAATTATCTAAAATGTTTGAAATGATTTAACTCAAGAAATACCTTTTGAGTAAAATACCAATAGTAAATAGGAACAATAATGTTATCAAGACACAATTTATTTCCAAAATAACCATGGAAGACTTTAAAGGTCAAAAAATGGAGATTAAATAGTTGCCTAAAGGTTTTAAATGATTTCAGCTCAATACAAGAGAAGAGGAAGGATTCCATCAAAGCTCACAAGCACAACAACATTAATATCACAGTAAATCCTCCCCCTCAAATTATTGAAGTGAATTCATGTGAATATTCTGAAGATTCTGAGGTCTAATAATCTAAATAAATCACTTCATAATATTAAATTTCCTCAGAAACTTTCTTGAATGAATATGTAAAATAAGGAGTCACCCTCAGTAGTTTGAGAAAATTTTTTAAGACAAGAAGAACCTTATAAAGAAATTCTCAAAATCCTGAAACCACTTTGAAGATTATGATTCAATTAACTTAAACTGTGATAGTTTTCAAAACTATTATCACACAAGTTTTGAATTCTCCAAAACTTTTGTGAGTTTTGAATTCTCCAAAACTTTTGTGAGTTTTGAATTCATTTCAATGTAGAAATTTTTTGTTTATTTCAAGATTGATTGATTTTTTGAACTATTTTTATTAGGTACCTGGCTCAGAATACTTTCAAAAAGAGTTTCAAGATAAAAGTTTAAGCACATAAATGTCTATAGTGATGGAAACCTTGGCTATAGAGAAGTATCCAAGTAAATTTAAAAGACAAACAATTGATGGGATGATGTCAGGGGTGACCTGGATGAATTAATTCAAACAAACAAGAAATCTATGAAGGAAGGAACACCTTGGTACCCTCAGTAAGTTCTTATTTGGAAAGAATTGAGTGTGATAAAGATGTTTAACAGCCTTCAAGAAGAAAGTTAATGTGCATGCCTGATATGGGAGATAAAATTTCAAATAAGTATCAAAGACCAGTTATTTTTATTTAAAAGTCCAATATTTCTTTTTTTCACCTTATTTCTGTCTTTAAAATGAAAATATACCCATTTTAATATATTCTTTGAATAGCTTCACTAATGTTTTCCCTTTGTATTTCATTATTAATAGAGTTTTCCCTGTCAAAATCTATTACTTTTAATTGGAAATTTCATTCTTAAGCACAAGCCCTTGGATGGGAAGATAAATTCATGAAGCAAAGAAATTCATATTTTTCTAACCTCCCTGCTCCTTTTCAGAAAAACACCAATATTTTAGCGTTTGATTCAGAGTAAAATTATCTTTTTTTTTGTATATACAAGCTATTACAGCTATCCTCCAACTTCGTCTTATTTATTTGTTAAATACCCCCAAGTAAGTTGTTATTTTGTTCAAAATCTGGAACTTTTTTACTCAAAAACAGTCATATCTCAAAAAATGAAAAAATAATTTTGGAGAAAAAACATCTTTTTGGGCTTTGCTTATCACATCCAAAATAAATTCCAAATATATTACATTTTGTTTTACGTTTCTCAATATTAACCCCTTGAAGTTTGAAGAGAAAAATCAGGAAAATTCATAATTGGAAACTCTTTTATTTAATTTTTTGAAACTTTTTGGGGATCTTAATATACCATAAATTAAAAAATATGGCAAAAAAAAACAATAATAACTCAAATATTAGCTTTATGAATTTATTCAAAAAAAGGGAGCCCTTCCATTTTATTGGCTATAAATTGTTAAAAATACACAATGGCTTACATTATTTTACTAAATGCTGATGTGCTTTTACAAGAACAGTGTAAGATATCTTATTTTATTTTATTGGAAATCTGATAAGCTGATATAATATAAAATTTCCTATTTTAATTTCTTGAAATATTATAACTTGATATAAAATCTCTTATTTAATTTTATTAAAAAACCTATGAGCTGATATAATATAAAATCCCTTATAGTACTTTATAAAAAATCTTAAAGTTAATATATAATCTTATTTATAAATTCATTAAAAATCTTTTAAAATATTATACAATCTCTTATTTATATTTATTCAAAATATGAATAAAATAAAATGAAATATTCCCTGTGAGTTTATCATAAATCTAAATGAAATAATATAACATATTATGAGATTATATAAGATTTCTTATATTAAATTATTAAAAATCTTTTAAGTTTATATAAAATCCCTTATATCAATTTATTAAAAATTTGATAAGTTAATCTAAAAAAACAGTTTTCCTCAATTTCATTATAAAATAAGAAAAATTATTTAAAATGAAATTTTGAGATATTGATCTACCCAAAAGAAAAAGAGTAAAAACACAAAAAAAAAAATTCAAGCATAAAACAGTTTTCTCTGGAGCTTTTCTTTTTCTCAGAAAGGATACTTAGAAAGTTAAGAATTTTTATTTCAAAGAATAGATTAATTTTGATTGAAAGGAAATATACAAAAAAATCAAAAGCCTCACAAGTAGTTTTCATTGATTAATATTTATAATTAATTAATTTTTTAAAAAAAAAACTTAACCCATATATCAGATTTTTTTTTTATGAATTTTGAAAAAGAAAAAAAATAATGAATGAAATATTAAGAGGCTTGAATATGAAAGCCTATTAGATAAAGTTTATTATATTTTAAAATGAAGTGAATATTTTCAATTTTATGAAATTCTTTTTAATAATACTAGGTAATATTACTTATTTATTATTTATTTTTTCTTAAATATTATATTTCTTAATTTATTTTTTTTGATTAAAATCAATTTGATCAAAGTTTGTAAAAAAATGATTAAAAATATTCAAAAACAATATTTGATAAAGTATTAAAAAAATACAATTTATTTAATTTATCAATTTTTTTTCTCTTTTATTAAATTATTCAATAAAGTTATAATGAGGTTCCGAAAATATTAATAGTTAAAGGAGACCAGTAAGCTATCAAGGAATAGTTTCAGAAATACAGTAGAACCCTTTTTTTAGTTATTTAGCGATCTCAAAATGATCTTGAATAAAAAATGGATTTGAATAGTTGATTGAACATCTAATTAAGTGATGACTCATATTAAATTGATTCCCAAATAAATTTCTCTTCTAAATTAAATTATCTCACATCATACCATTCAGGTGGCACATTCTAAACAAAAAAATCAGTTTCTACTGAGATTAATATTCTACAGAAAATAATAAAAATGTGAATAAGCTTAATGGAGAAATTTCATCAAAAAAGAAAATTTAAAATCATGAGGTAATCAGATATTTACTGAATGATTATTTAATCATTATTGTTATTAATTGGTTTTTTTACTATTTTAGATATTTAAAGAAAAGAAAAATTTCAACAAGATGTTTTGAAAGGATTGGATGAAGCTTATTTCAAAGAATCATTGTGATATTAGAACCCATTTATTTATTTCTTGAAAATAATAAAAATTAAAATTACTAAAGAGAAGAAAAAATATAATTCCTATAAAACAAGAACTTTAATTTTATTTCATTGAAAATGATTATAAATTTAGAGTTTGAAGTTTATATTTACTCATAGTTATATACTGAGACAATTTGTAAATACTTTATCAATAATAGTTTAATTATTATCTATTATAAATAAGCCTGAAGTTTTATTATCTATAGTTATATCAACTGAATTTAACTCTAGCCATCTATACTGAACAGTTTCAGTTGAAAATTTATAATTCTTTTTGTTTATTTTTTGGATTAATTTATAAATCGAAAAAAAAAATTTACTCTTAATTTTTCAAGTGAATTTGATAATTAATTAAATTATTATAATAATTATGAAAGCATTTAACATCGTGATATATTCAAAGATATCAATAATTCAAAAGATGAGAATTTAATTATAAAAGCTTATTTTACTTTGAATAAACATAAATCACAATTCATATGTCATATAAGATCTAAATAATATATAGAATGAGGTTTTTTTGTAATTTTTGAGAAGCTGAAATTTGTAATTTTTCAGATAAGAAAAATTGTATTCTTACTTTTGATAAGGAGTAGAGATAGTGGAACCTATTGAGGCTTTCAGCAACCTAGTACTATTTTTTCAAACAGAATATTATTTATGTGATTGAAATACTCTAAAGTATTAAAGAAAAAAGATATTTCTTTAATAAGGAAAATTCAAATACAAAATGGCATGCAAATGATAAAGGAAGCCATTGGCCAAAGAGCCAACCAAGTGAGTCCTTATTCACTTTTTTCAACCTGACAGAATGAGCAATATCCACTGACGGAAAAGGAAAGTTTTTTTGGAAGACTTACTTAAGCATATAAGTATTTACCTATCCAGATGAAACAAAATAAAGAGAGAAATAAGTCATAGTAGATTACTTGATGGGGGGAAAGTCTCCAGAGAATAAAAGCATGGCCAGGATATGTGGGGAGTTAAAACCTTGATCCATGCATGTTGAAACCCAGCTGTGCAATTTGTGGAAGGCTGCGCTGACTGATTCAGGAAATATAACTTTGCCTGATTGGGAAATGGACTCTGTAAGCTGTGTCTATGAAACTGTTGATAATATTACTATTAATCAACAGTACTATTACTGTTCTTGTGAAATATAATAATAAAATTATTATAGCCACAGTTACATAATTAATTAATTTATCATTTCTTTTCCTTGTTATACACTACTAGTAATTATAACAGTAAGTAGTAATTGTCTACAAGAATTGATTACAAGAAGTATTTAATAATAGAACTTTTTTATTAAAATAATGAAATTATTTTAATATATAATTATCTTTTGCAAGAATAATTATGATTATGATTCTTGAATACAACTATTACTAGAGAAAGTATTTTAAGAATTGATAATAAATCACTCACTAATACTTCAATGAACCTTAGAAAGAGATTGGTAGAGAGATTTGATGTATAATTGTGGATTTACAGGATCAAAATTGATTTATAACAATATTTCACCAATATATAGTTTATTTCTGTGATTTCACGTCTTTCTGATTGATTCTTAAAGATTTAAAACACTCAAGAAGTTGTTTCAACTAATACTTACTTGTTGGTAATAATGGTATAATTGGATAATAAGATGATTTGGAAAAAACAGCAAGAGGAGGTGTCTTTTAAGTCAAAGAAAGCTTTCAGAGGCGTGCCATGGAGAAAACTGAGAAACCAGTGAGTGATAAAACAATAATCCTTTTTGGATTAATGATTGCATCATATGTTGTCATGTAAGATTATCATAATTACTTAATTGATGCTTTTACGTGACTACCAACCCAAATATGGCTAAGAATAAAAAGAGTAAAAACTTTAAATCTGCTTTAACTTAAAAATGAACATTAATTTATAAGAGCTATCAATTTTTTTCAAAATTTAATCACAGGTTGTATTTTCTGTGAACTTTTGAAGATTCAGTATTTCACATGGAGTTATCAAAAATGGACTGTAAGTAAAGCTTTTAGTTTTACTTATGAAACTGTAATTATTTTTGGTGTCTTTCTGGATCATACCTTTTTCCATTTGTACTGAAAGCTTCACAAAGATTAATTAAGAATTGTATTTTGAATGAATTTTTGAAGTTTTTACCTCATTTCTACATAGAATTGCAAATAACACTATATGGAAGGTTGCTTTGAGGTAAATAAATGGATACTAGTCCAAAAAGGGTTTTAATTACTCTTTTGGGGCTTATAAATGGAAAATTATTAAGAATTGACATGGTTAAAGGGGTCTAAGCTGCTCTTTACCTCTCTGTCACGTCAAAATAGTAGCTTATTTGCAATTTTCTTATGATTTAATGAGATTTTAACTTGGTAACTAGGTTCCCAAAATGTTTTAGTATACTAATTTGGCCAATATCAGCCATGTATCCAAGCTTTAAAACTATCAACACCTAAGAGGCCTCTGAAGCTGGGTACCCTGGCTCTCTTTGATGTCTTTTGTCCCCCTTAGCTATTTTCAGATCAAAAATAGAATTTCAGGCTTAAAGACTAATATGCACTATGGGTGTATCAAAAATTTATGTAATAACACCATATCATTAAGTTCCACAAACATGAATAACACTATTCTTACTGTATATGTAACATGGGATTTCTCACATTCCCATTATTTTGGCATGAAATTGAGAAAAACAAAAATTTTCACAATTCTTTTATGTGGTATTGATGATGTGGTATTTAAGTATTTTCCATATTACCACCTCTTAGAGTTAATTTAAGCTTATTCACTCTATAGGGTAACTCTAGGTTAATTTTTGTGTAGAATCCAAATCTGGCCTTAAATTCATGTATTTAATTACTCACAAAAAGTTATTCACCTTTTCTGAAATCAAAAATGATTAATTTTAAATATATGCATGATTTATGGGTTATTCATAGTTCAGAACTTATTTTTAAAGATAGTTGTGGCCTATTTTAGTATATAAGATATACCTCAAGGGTCACAAACTGGGTGTATTGAAATACCCACATTATTGAGTTGAATTGAACATAAGGGTCAATGCAATACATGTTACTTTTGAATTAAGGGTGTATAGATGAAGTGAGCTTTCCAAATTATTAAATGATTCTTGATGACTTGGAAACTGGTTTTTGGAACATCCTAAGCCATCATCCTTGAAAATAAATGGACAATATTCCCTTGGGGGAATACTGCATGATTGGTGGTGCCACCTGATTGAACACAGAGGCTGGCCTTGATTGGGTCCAGCTTTTGATTCTTGAATCTTTTCTCTTGAAACTGTTATCATTTAGAAAATTTCCATAATTGTTATTGGGAGGAGGATTCACCATAAAAAACTAGGCATAATTGTAAGGTTTGACTATGAAACAATAAGTAAAAAATTACTAATTTATTACTTATTGTACTCTGAATGTCCTTATAATTAAAGTAAATAAGATTAAAATAATAATAATAATAAAGAAATATTATTATTATGGCGTAAAAATATTATATTATTAAATAAATATAATAATATAAATAAATATTATATGAAATTATAATATTATAAATAATATATTAATATAAAATAATTAATATATTATAAAGCTCTTTATTATTGTTACCAACAAATAATAAAGGCGTAAAAAACTGTTTTTTATAAATAAAAAACAATTAATAACAATAATATTACTAATATTAAAGTTATATATTAATATAAATACTATTTATATTAATTAAGAATTATTAAGAGTAATAATAAGAGAGAAATTATTATAATAAGATGAAATAACCTACTTTTAACACTTAAAATAATAATTTTGAGATATTTTACGCCAAAAGAATATAATACAACTTTTTCAAATTGTATTTACAATAAAAAATAAAGAAAATTACTAAATTTCTTGATTTTACGTGGAAATGAGTTTTTAGAGAGATTTTTAACAAAAACAATTAAATAAATGATTTAATCACGTCAAAATAGATGATTATAGCAAGGTGGTCTTTGGTCTTTAATAATATAACAGTTTTATATATAAAGAATAAAGAAATTACCTTTGATTTAATTGATTTAATGTTTTTGATGCGTCTGAGGGGGAAATAGAGTAAAAAGAGCTCTATTTATAGTAAATACCTCCCTCCTAGAGTCCAACAGGCTTCTAGTAGACGTGTACTGATCATATCCACTGGAATTGATCAATATTTTAAGGTTTGAGGGTGATTACATCATGATCAAACCATATTGCATCATTATTACACCATTATTTAGAGTTATCACTGTAACTCTAAGTTTGATGACATCAGAGGCTTGGCAGAACCCCAAATTTCGTGGATTTTATTAGTTTTAATCATGAACTAATAGTATTCACCAATTTTATCACTCTTAAGACTGTTAAACTTAATTTAAGGTTACAGTATGTGATCATAATAGCTCAATTTAAGCTCAAACTTTGATCCTCAATAACCTTTAAGGTTTTCACGCTACAGAAATTCAGAGAGTGAATTCTGATAGCCTGACATAACCTCATTATGCTGCCAAGAGCTTTTTATTACATCATCAAAACTCTAATTTTGATGATTTTTCTTGTAACTCATCTTTTCTGTCAAAATTCAATATTTTAAACTTCAAACCTTGATTTCAGGGGGTTATACCCTGAATTTAATAATAAAAATTACATCATTCTTCACGAATGAACTAGGAGAATCTAACTGTGTACTTTTTTTTAAGTTTGGAACACTTTCACAACAAAGTGGTCAACAGCTCTGTTGATTTTTATCAATAATTCATCATAGGTTTTAACCTTGTTTATAATTTGTAAGATAAAGCTCATATCTGTGTTCTTACAGTAATTACGTGGTAACTTTATTTTTGGTTCATCATTCTATCATGTATAGTTTAGAAGATATTAGCTATGATCCTTGAATATATGCGTTGACCAAAAAAGTGCATATATTCAGGATAATTCCTTAAGTATTAACATTGGAAATTAGCTTATTAATTGTTTTATATGTGGATTTTTGTGGGGAATCCACTGGTACAATTTATTTCACATGTTGTTTCATTAGTTGCTGAGATAAATAAGTTTTTATGGTTTTTATAAGGTATTATACCTTATAATTCCTTAAATATTGACTTTACAGATATGCCATAAAAATGGTATATGTGTATTTTTCCATGGGGAATCCAATGGTATAATTTGTTTTACATGTTGATTCATTGGTTTTTAAGTTAAACCAATTTTAGTACCAATTTATGGTATTTTTTGTATATTTGAGTAATTATTTTTTGTGTATAATTATTCTAATTAATTTTAATATAATTATATTAAAGGTATAATTATTCTGAGTCTTTTTTGTGACCTTATTGGGTATGTGGTCATATCTCAAAGGCTCACATTCCCTACCACCAAAAAAGATTGTACCACAATCTGATATATGTGATTAGGGTATCATCCACTGTCCTACCTCTTCAATAGACTTTGTTAGTCTTGAAGCTCAATAATGCTTAACTTTTTATTTTTCAGGTTTTCTTTCATGTCTGAACCTTCTTAGTAATTTATCAGCATTTGTTATATCTTTCTCAAGTAGCCATTCATCTTCTTGAGTTGAATTTCTATACCTCACAAGGTATTCCCTTTCTTTTTTGTTTCTTGTCCTTCTTTCTTTAAGGACTTTTACTATTTTCTTTTCCTCTCCTTCCTCCAAGGGGGGAATTTCAAGTGGGGGTTTATTTCTTAGTGGAAATAACTCCTTGTCACTTGAACTGTAAGGTTTTATCAGACTTACAGGGAAAGTTGGGTGTTTGTTCATTAGTTCACCTGTGAGTTCTAATTGCACAGCATTGGGTCCATGGAGTGCTTTTATCATAAATGGTCCTGCAAAGGAATCTTTCAATTTCTTTGGGCTTTTTATGTTATTGAAATTAAGGGTTGATACTAAAACCAAGTCCCCTATTTTGAAGTCAGGTGGTTTATGACTTTTATCCCATCTTTCTTTTGCATATTTAAAAGAATCTTGCATGCATCTGTTTGCATGGTGTCTTGCTTTGTCAAGCATTATCTTGAAACTGCTTGCTGTTGGATGTATATCCACTAAGTCCTTTTTGAGGGTATCATAAGGAAGTCTTGGATTCCAACCTTTCTCTAGCATTGCTGGTGTTTTGCCAGCAGAAGAATGGATTGATGTCTTATATGCCAGTTCCAGTGCTGGTATTAGTGTACACCAATCATGGGTAAAACCATCAGAATCTTTGAATTCTAGCCCATAAGCACAGAATCTTCTGATCATATCCTCTAGGGTTTGTATCATTCTTTCTGCTAGACCATCAGTTTGAGGATGATAAGCTGTTGAGAATGATAACTTTGTCCCAAACAAGTTATGGAGGTTTGTCCATAATGCTGAAGTGAACTTTGGGTCTCTGTCACTTATAATATTTTGGAATAAGCCTGTGTGGCTAATGACTTTATTCCATATAATTATGGCTGTATCCATAGCTGTGTCATCTTTATGACATGGTAAGAACATGGGAGTTTTACTGTACCTGTCAACTAACACTAGACATGCATTATAACTCCTGTCTCCTCCTGGAGGTAAGGCTGTTACCCAATCCATATGAACTATTTCCCATGGGGATTTTGGTTCTTGGATTTGGATCATCATTCCAAATTTCTTTCCTGTGGCTCTGTTGGCTTTTTGACATCTGTCACAGGTTTGGCAGTACTCTGAAACATCTTTCTTCCAATTTGGCCACCAAGAGCAGGTTTTCACCCTCTCTAGTGTCCTATCTTCTGAGAGATGTCCTGATGCAACACTATCATGACACTCATGTAAAATAGTGTTTATTAGTGTTCTGTCTGTTAAGGCCATAACACATGTGTGTTTTGTTCTATGGTACAGGATTCCATCAAGGAGGTGAAATCTTCCTTCATCATATGCCTTTTTCCATATTTCATCTAGTTTTGATGAAAGTGATGGATCTTTGCAGTCTTTCATTAGAAGTTGGCTTAAGATATGGCAATTTTTGTCTGTCTTATAGCTTTCTTTAACTTGGTTAAAGAATTCTGTGCCAATGTCTGTAACACATATTCCTTCTATATGGTGCTCTTCTTGTGGTACCCATGCTGGATTGTCAGGGGTATTTGCTAGAGCCCATCTGCTAAGACCATCTGCATTTTTATGAATATTTCCAGATTTATGAACAATAGTCATATTTCCTCTATATTCTTGGATAGCAATTTGCCATCTCAGCATATGTCTATTTGGAGTCTTCATATTTAATAGTGATTTCACAGCATTACAGTCTGTGATTACATCAAATACTGTGCCATCCAAATAATAATGCGGTTTTTCTAAAGCCCACACTAGGCATAAGCATTCCATTTGGCTTGCTCCATACCTTGCTTCTGTTGGCTTTATTTGCCTTGAAATGAAACAAATTGGTCCTTCCACTGGTTTATCATTGATAATTTGTGTTTGGTGAAGTGCAGCACCTAGTCCTTCTCCACAAGCATCAATGTACAGTTTGAAAGGTAGTTTCCAATCTGGCATTAGAAGAAATGGGGCATTTGTTAAAGAATTTTTCAATTCTTCATATGCCTTGACTCTTTCTTCTGTCATCTCATAGACTGTTTGTTGGTCACATAGCTTGTACAAGGATTTAGCAATCTTTGCAAAGTCCTTTATATGCTGTCTATAGTAACCAGCAAATCCTAGAAATGATTGCATTTCTTTTTTAGTTTGAGGCATTGGTTTAAGTAGTACTGCTGCTACTTTATTTTTGTCTATGCCTAGACTAAGTCCAGATACCACATGTCCTAGTGCTTTTAATTCACTATATGCAAAATGACACTTTTTCAAGGAAATTTTCATATTTACTTGGACTATTTTCTGTAGTACCCTTTCTAGTCTTGTCAGGTGATTTTCCCAAGTTTCTGAGCAAACTATGATATCATCAATGTAGATAATTAACCATCCTTCTGATAATTCTTCAGGAAATATGGTATTCATCATTCTTTGATAATGGGAAGGTGCATTTTTTATCCCAAATGGCATTCTTAAGTATTCAAAAATTCCACAATGGACTATTATTCTTAGTAGTTTCTTGGCATTGTCTGTTAAGACATTTTGATGAAAACCCTTAAGAGCATCCATAGCTGTGATGAACTTAGCTTGTGACAATTGGGTCAATGTCTCATGGATTCTGGGTATTGGATATCTGTCTGGAATGGTATAGGTATTCAGGGCTCTGAAGTCTCCTACCATCCTTGATTTTCCATTGTGCCAAGTTATAATGACAGGTGTAGTAACTTCTACTTGTTCATTATGTCCAACCTTTCTTAATACTCCAAGGTCCATTAATTCTTTAATGTGCACCTCTAGGGCTTCTCTAGCTCTTGGGCTGGCTGGATAAGCAGGTCTTCTTAATAAAGGTGGGTAAGGTTTTTCTACATTAAGAATTATATCCACTTCATGTCCAATTATGGCTCCTAGTGGCTCTTTGTCAGTTGCAAAGGCATTTTTATACTTAAATAAGAGGTCAATCAATTTTTCTTTCATTTTTTCTGTTAATTCTTGATTGAATTCTGCCTCTTTGAGTTGTTCAGATATAAAAAGTTCCTTTTCTGGAATTTTTTCTTCATTCTTAATAACTGTGATTTGTTTTTTGTTATTTAAGAATCCAAACTTTTGTCTTTTGTTATCTCCTATGGTAAAATATCTATCCTTTTGGTTGGAGATATCTATACCATAGATTGATAAGTAGTCATTCCCAAGTATGAAATGATTACTAGTACAGTTGTCCATTACTACAAACTCTACTTTGATTCTGACACATTGTGAGGGATGAGGAAAAATTAGTGTTAAATCAATTATTCCAAGGGGCTTCATGCTCTCACTTGCACTACTAAATTTGACACCTTGTATTGGCATAAGTTTTTCTTGCCAGTCTGGGACAATGGTTTTTAAATAACTTTTGCCAACACAAGTGCAATATGCTCCTGTATCCAAGTTAACCTTTCCTTCTTGGTTATCAACCATAACAATACTTATACTTGATTTTCCAGCTGTATATCCCATTCCTCTTGCAGGTTTGGTTCTATACATTTTGGCATCTTGTATGTTTGTCAGGTTTGTGTCAGATGTTCCAACTTGTGGAAAGTTTGAATTAACATCCAGTACTTCATAAATTATATCAATATTATTAATTTGTGCATTAATTATATTAATTTCATCACTTTCAGAGCTTTCTGACTCTTCTGTCTCTTTTTCAGAGTCAGATTCCTCTTCTTTGTCATTGTGGTTTTCTGTTTCCACAATTTCATTAATCTTTGCTTTTTTAAGGCAATTATTGGCTAAGTGTCCAATACCTCCACATTTATGGCATTTTCTTTGCTCATTATTGTTGGATGTATTGGGTTTAAAGGATTCTTTTGATTTATCTTTCTTGATAAATGGTTTGTTTGGGCTTTTAATGTCCAATCTTTTCCAAGTCCTGCCAATTTTTGTTCTTGTCACTATATCTTCTAGTGCATTTATATACTCTTCTGTGGAGCATGGTTCTATACACCTGCTTCTTAGGGCATGTTCTAGTTCCCCTCGACATTTTTTAAGTATTTTCATATGCACCATCTTCTGTGACATTTCTGGGTACAGTGCATTAAGCCTTTCAACTTGTTTTAGGAACCAAGTTAAAGGTTTATCTTTCTCTGGGTCAAAGAAAGAGTTTTCAAATGCATTTTCTATCTTATACCTCCAGGCATCATTTGCCCACTTGGTGATTATTTCTTGTTTCCACCAAGACCAGGTATTTTTACCATTTGTTTGTCTTATGCCATAATACCATCTTTTTGCAGATTTCTCAAACAATGAATGTAATCTTGCAGTGATTAATTCATCTGGTATGGCATAGTCTTCTTGTAACATGTCAATTGTTTTAATAAATGACATGTGGTCATATTCACCTTCTCCTGTGAATGTTGGCCATTCTTTTAATTGAGGTGCTTCCTTCATTAAGACTTGGTTATTATCTTGGTGACTCAAGTCTGTTATGAAGGGATTTGACAATTCCTCTTTTGTTTTAACAGGGCTTCTTATATGAGAAAATGGTGTTGATAATTTTGGCATATTTAAATTAGCCTCATTAATTTTATCCATTTTTTCAGTAATAAGCCTTATTTCACTCTGAATATCATCTTTCAGATGCATTCTTGCTTCATCACTTTTTTCCACATGGTCCAAAAGTAATTTTTGGTGTGATGAAGTCTTTTCTTCAAATTTTTCTACAGAAATACTTAATTTATTTAATTTTTCTGTAAGATTATCAATACTCACATCATAATTGATTGTCAAAGTTTTATCTTTGATATCTTTTATGTATTTATACAATTCTTGTTGTCCTTGTATTAATTTTTGAGTATTGTCAATTAGATTCTTTGGTTTATTATTTTCAACAATAAACTTAATGTTGTCAATTTCTTTCTTGTTTTGCACAACAATTTTTGTTAAAGAAGATAAATTGTTATTTATTTCTTTTAGTGATAATAAACTATCTTTAATTTCTTTTAGAGGTAATATACTATTTTTAATTTCTGTTAAAGTATTTACAACATCTTTGGACAAGGTTATTTCTTTGGGAAATGAGGTTGTCTCATTCTTTGCTCTTCCTTGTCCTTGAATTCCATCAAGGTTCTGGCCATGTTGAAAACATTGTCCATGGCATCCTTTTGGATTCTTGGGATCCTGTAGCTTGGGGAATATGGTTTCCTCCAATGCTTTTTCTTGTTCTTCTTCCCTTCTTGGGGAAGTGGGTTGGCTTGAGGCTTGCTGGTAGAAGCTACTGGGGCTTCTTCCTTGGTTGCCTCCCTCTTTTTGGCATGATAATCCTTGATTTTTTTGATTTGAGGTTTGGATGACAGTGGATTCCATCCATTGGAGTATTTCACTATCTCCTCCTCTTTGAGGGACTTTTTCAGGGTGTGCCAGGAGTTCATCACTCCTTGGTGTATTTGAGGCAGCATTTCCCAGTCTTTGTCCTTGTACACTGTGCAATACTGCTTGTACTGGCTCATGTAGATGTCTATTTGAGCTCTCTGAATGTGATTTGTACCTGTTTGAGTTACTCATACTTAGTTCCAATTCAGGCTCAGATATCATGGGCATTTCTGGGACTTGCCTTTGGGATAAGGCACTTCCTTGTGTGGATTCTGTTCCACTGGGGATATTGCCCTTTCTTTTCCCTTTTGAGGGATCAATTCTACTTCTGAGTCCAGCTCCATCTGATTGGATGGAGTATTGGGAACCTCTTCTGGTAGTCATAATTAAAGAATAAGAAAAAATAAAAGTATTTTAGAGTAAAATTCTTTTATGGCAATTTAAAAAAGAGGTGCTCACCTTCAGAGTCTTGAATGGTGGGCCCTGGAAAGTCTAATTTCTTAGCTTTCTTTCTTTTGGTGATAACTGGTGTTGGAGAACTTTGACAAGTTTCTTCCACCAATCTCTCAACAGTAGCTTGGTTGTCTTCTGTTGGGTTATCTTCAAACACTAAAAAAGACAAATAAATATAAGTCTTTTTATAAGAAGTGTTATTTTTGGAAAGATATGGCAATTTTCCACGTAGAAATTGCTTTTATATCTTTAAAAAAGTGAAATAAATAAAGAAATGAATAAAAATGAATAAAAATAACTTTTTTTATTGGTTTTTAATATTTTTTAATATTTTTTATATATATTTTTATTTTTATTTTTAAAGAATAAAATAAAAAATGAATATGATTCTTATAAAATTAAATTATAATAAAAATTATTTTTAATTTATAAAATATCTCTTTTAATCACTAGAGTCACTCAAAGAAAGTTTTTGCAAGTCTAAGGATGTGAAAAACCACGTGTAAGACAGTACAATTGCTTTCCAAATGCCTCAATAGCTTTTAAAATCAATAAAATATAAAATTATTATATAATTTTATGATTATAAATATAATTTATTATTGGATAAACCCAAATAGAATCTTTTTAAAGGTCTTTTAAGTAAATATCACGGCCAGGCCCCCAAATGTAAGGTTTGACTATGAAACAATAAGTAAAAAATTACTAATTTATTACTTATTGTACTCTGAATGTCCTTATAATTAAAGTAAATAAGATTAAAATAATAATAATAATAAAGAAATATTATTATTATGGCGTAAAAATATTATATTATTAAATAAATATAATAATATAAATAAATATTATATGAAATTATAATATTATAAATAATATATTAATATAAAATAATTAATATATTATAAAGCTCTTTATTATTGTTACCAACAAATAATAAAGGCGTAAAAAACTGTTTTTTATAAATAAAAAACAATTAATAACAATAATATTACTAATATTAAAGTTATATATTAATATAAATACTATTTATATTAATTAAGAATTATTAAGAGTAATAATAAGAGAGAAATTATTATAATAAGATGAAATAACCTACTTTTAACACTTAAAATAATAATTTTGAGATATTTTACGCCAAAAGAATATAATACAACTTTTTCAAATTGTATTTACAATAAAAAATAAAGAAAATTACTAAATTTCTTGATTTTACGTGGAAATGAGTTTTTAGAGAGATTTTTAACAAAAACAATTAAATAAATGATTTAATCACGTCAAAATAGATGATTATAGCAAGGTGGTCTTTGGTCTTTAATAATATAACAGTTTTATATATAAAGAATAAAGAAATTACCTTTGATTTAATTGATTTAATGTTTTTGATGCGTCTGAGGGGGAAATAGAGTAAAAAGAGCTCTATTTATAGTAAATACCTCCCTCCTAGAGTCCAACAGGCTTCTAGTAGACGTGTACTGATCATATCCACTGGAATTGATCAATATTTTAAGGTTTGAGGGTGATTACATCATGATCAAACCATATTGCATCATTATTACACCATTATTTAGAGTTATCACTGTAACTCTAAGTTTGATGACATCAGAGGCTTGGCAGAACCCCAAATTTCGTGGATTTTATTAGTTTTAATCATGAACTAATAGTATTCACCAATTTTATCACTCTTAAGACTGTTAAACTTAATTTAAGGTTACAGTATGTGATCATAATAGCTCAATTTAAGCTCAAACTTTGATCCTCAATAACTTTTAAGGTTTTCACGCTACAGCAATTCAGAGAGTGAATTCTGATAGCCTGACATAACCTTATTATTCTGCCAAGAGCTTTTCATTACATCATCAAAACTCTAATTTTGATGATTTTTCTTGTAACTCATCTTTTCTGTCAAAATTCAATATTTTAAACTTCAAACCTTGATTTCAGGGGGTTATACCCTGAATTTAATAATAAAAATTACATCATTCTTCACGAATGAACTAGGAGAATCTAACTGTGTACTTTTTTTTAAGTTTGGAACACTTTCACAACAAAGTGGTCAACAGCTCTGTTGATTTTTATCAATAATTCATCATAGGTTTTAACCTTGTTTATAATTTGTAAAATAAAGTTCATATCTGTGTTCTTACAGTAATTACGTGGTAACTTTATTTTTGGTTCATCATTCTATCATGTATAGTTTAGAAGATATTAGCTATGATCCTTGAATATATGCGTTGACCAAAAAAGTGCATATATTCAGGATAATTCCTTAAGTATTAACATTGGAAATTAGCTTATTAATTGTTTTATATGTGGATTTTTGTGGGGAATCCACTGGTACAATTTATTTCACATGTTGTTTCATTAGTTGCTGAGATAAATAAGTTTTTATGGTTTTTATAAGGTATTATACCTTATAATTCCTTAAATATTGACTTTACAGATATGCCATAAAAATGGTATATGTGTATTTTTCCATGGGGAATCCAATGGTATAATTTGTTTTACATGTTGATTCATTGGTTTTTAAGTTAAACCAATTTTAGTACCAATTTATGGTATTTTTTGTATATTTGAGTAATTATTTTTTGTGTATAATTATTCTAATTAATTTTAATATAATTATATTAAAGGTATAATTATTCTGAGTCTTTTTTGTGACCTTATTGGGTATGTGGTCATATCTCAAAGGCTCACAATAATGATCTTATTTTATATTTAAAGGGACAAACAGTCCAGAAATAGAACCACAGGGGAAAATTGATCCATTTTGATATAAGTGGGGGCCAGGGTCTATTGGGAAGGACCCATGGCCATTTGAGTGATTGGTGGTCTTATAGAGCTTATGGCCAATTTATCAATTATTGGTGCTAGGTTGTCAAAGGGCATCTTGAAACTCCCCTACGGAACATAGGATACAGCCCTCATCCTGTTTCCTGTACAGGACATGGGAGGCCCCTGATGGGGGAGGGAAAAACAATTCTCCTAACCATTTGGGTCCAATAATTCTGTAAGCCATGGTGGTAATTGTTCTATAGATGATGAAACAAGCCTTGTTGTTGTGGGATACTCCTTGATGTGGGATAAAATGAGGCAGTACCTCCAAGGGAAAATTACAATAATGAAGTTTTGAATTTATTTATACCATTTAATACTTGCTCTTTCTGTTTTCTGAAATACTCTATACTTCCCTTGAGAATAATTCTGAATTATATTGACTTGAGCTCCACAACCAATTTATTTATTTTATGGTGGAACGGTCAGAAAATCCTATTAAACAAATACTCATGAGACTTTTCTGGATCCTTAAATATTGTTAAATGAGACCTTAAAACAATAAAAAAGTCTAAAACATTATATGCCAGGGTAAATCTCACAAATCAAAACTACTAATAACTTGAATATGCAATAAACCACAAACAAACTGTAAGATTTTTCTATGGAAATGTTGATTATATTACTATTAATCAACATTACTATGACTTTTCTTATGAAATATAATAAATAAATTTATTATAACCACCATTAAATAATGAATTACTTAATTATTTACTTTACTTGTTATACAGTAGTAGTAATTACAATAGTAAGCAGTAATTTTATAAAAGAATCAATTGCAAGTATTTAATAATAAGATTATTTTAATATATAATTATCTTTTTCAAGAATAATTATGAAGATAATTCTTGAACAAAACTTTTACTAGAGAAAATCTTTAAGAATTAATACAAACCACTCACTAATACTCCAATAAAGCCTTGAGAAGAATTGGAAGAGAGATTTGACAGATAAATTGTTGATTTAAAAGATTGAAATTTTTTCATAACAATACTAAAACAATATAATAGGTGAATACTATTGGAAAAAGGATATTTCTATTATTTAAATTCTTTCCAATTTTTTTGGGAAGACTCAAAAATTACAGAAAATAATGAACTAATACTTATTTATTGGTACTAAAAATATGATTGAATAATAAGATGATTTGGAAAAAACAGAAAGGGGAGGCCTCTCTTCATTCAACAACAGAACACAGAGGCTTTTCTTTAAGAAATCTGAAAAACAGTTAGTGAGAAAAAAATCATCCTATTTGGATTTGTAAGGTTTGACTATGAAAAAATAAGTAAAAATTACTAATATTTTACTTATTGTACTCTGAGTGTCCTTATAAATAAGGTAAATAAGATAAAAAGAATTACAATAATAAAGAATTATTATAATTAAGGTGTAAAAATAATTATATTATTGAATAAATAAAATAATATAGGTTATATTATAAAAAAGTAATATAATAAATAAATATATTAATATAATAATAATTTATATTTCAAAGCACTTTATTATTGTTACCAAAAAATAATAAAGGCATAAAAAAATTGGTTTTTAAAATAATATTACTAATATTAAAGTTATAAATTAATATACATACTATTTATATTAATTAAAGAATTATTAAAGCAATAATAAAGAGAAAATAACCTACTTTCAACACTTAGTATAATAATATTGAATAATTTTACCCCAAATAATATAAATACAACTTATTTAAATTGTATTTACAATAAAAAATAGGAGAAATTACAAATTTTCTTGATTTTACATGGATTTGAGAGTTTTAAGAGAATTATAACAAAACAGAAGAAAAATTGAGTCAATCACATCAAAAATGATGATTATAATAAAGATTATCTTTGGTCTATACTAATATAAAATATTTATATATATAGAATAAATATTTTTACCTTTGGTTTAATTGTTTTAATGTTTTGATGTGTCTGAGGGGAAAATAGAGTAAAAAGATCTCTATTTATAGTAAATACCTCCCTTATAGAGTCCAGTAGGCTTCTAGTAGAGGTGTAATGATGGTATCAACTGGAAATGATCATTATTTTAAGGTTTAGTGATGATTATGTCATGATCAAACCATCTTATCTCATTATTATGCCATTATTTAGAGTTATCACTATAGCTCTAAGTTTGATGACATAATAGGCTTGGAAGAAGCCTAAACTTCATGGATTTCTTAGTATTAATCATAATCTAATAGTATTCACCAGTTTTATCACCTATATATCTGTTAAACTTAAATAAGATTACAGTGAGTGATCATAAATGATCAAATTTAAGCTTAAACGTTGATCATTAATAACTTTTAAGCTATATAGGCTACAGCTATCCAATCATTATGGATTCTTCTATGGCTCCTATATATCATAAAATGGTAAGTTAGGTAGTAAGATTCTCAATTTAATTGTAAATTGATCATATACATACCATTTATTGAATTTGTTTATAATTTTCCCGGAGTTCCAATGAGTCTTTCACCTCCAAGCTCTGATACTCCCATCAGTGGGCCCCATCTCATTAACTGTTCTGGTATATTCATTTTATAGTGATGATTTGGTGTTATTTTTATTTAAGTAAATAGGTTTTTTGATGTTTGTTGATAAATTTCATATTTCTGCAAAAAAGTTTTGCTTCTTCTTTGGCTATTGTCTTGCCACCCACAATCTCAGTGCATTCAATAAGCACTACATTATTGATGAGCAAGAGCAAGTTTTGTGGTTTGTTTTCCAATATTGAATCAAGGAATACTAAAGGGATATACACTGAAAACAAAACATGCCATTCACTTGCCTTCAACTTTCCATTTTTGGCAGTACCAATCTCAGAGGTTATTTGGATCACTGCCTTTGGAACAATGACCTGTTTGAATTTTTTCTTGAGTGTTTCTTTCAAGTCATCCGAAAGATATCCCACCACTGGATCATTTGTTTGTTCATTGCTGGTATCACTATCGCCAGTAGCATCCAAGTCCATTGTTTCTGATTTGATCTCTGAATTGTCTGATTCCTTTGTTGTTTCATGAAAAACTTCTATATTGAAACCCCATCAAAACCTAAAATGGTGCCGAAGGACCCCCTTGTACCAATTATGCATTATTCCAAGAGCAACACAAAGGACAGGATCCCAATATGGCAAGCAATTGAGTTCTGACCATCAAACTCCTGTTTGTCTTGACCATCGCTGGAAAGCTGTGGTTGATGGAGTTTCTTTCCATTTCCAAGATAGTGCAAGCACTTTATTTTTGTTGCAAATAGTTCCAAGATTTAGTTTGCAGCGTTCATTGTTGTTGATTTCACAACAATAGCAAAATTGTTTTGCAGAATGTAACATAAAGCCTGACACCTTGTGTGTGGCTACAACATCACCAATCAAACCATTTAGATGGACAGTCACCTTACGGCCATGCGGATATTTTGGAGTTGAAATTTTTATTCCTTGGCTTAACACTAGAAGGTCATCAACAAGGGGCCTCAGTATGTTGTTTGTTAACATGTCAGGTTGATTTGGGGCAGGTATTATTCCAGAAAGGCATGTGGAGTCTTGTTGAAATCTCAGTCATGGTGGAAGGTTGAGGCAGTTGAGAGCAATTATTCCCATAGAAACTTGTTTTCCAGAGATTTGGTTCCCCCTTGGATTGAACCAATCAATGAAAAGAGAAAATCCTAGGTTTAGATTTGTTTGAGGCCCATCATTACCCATAATGCTCTTCCAACATTTTGCCTGAAATACATCAAAAATCTTTCTGGAGCACTTTGAAGACAGTGATGATGTCCATTCTTCAATATGATTTTCTGTTTCTGGAGTATTGATAAACCATTTGATCCAATCAGACAGACTTTGAGTAATGAAACTTGTGTAAGGAATACGCAGACGGGGTTGACCTGATAAACAAATATGGCCAATCTGTTGTGGTGCACGGAAGACTTCAGGATCTTTTGTTGTGAAATTGATTACAGAGAGTGGTTTTAGTTTTGATATTTTGAATAGTTTGGTTCCACATGGGACACTATTAACTGAAATCTTAATCTCACAATAACTAGGAGCTACCTCAATGTCATGAAGTGCAGAACACCTTTGACAACAGACATATCATTCAAGTTCCAATTTGATCTTGAAGCTTTTGCTGATTGTTTGAAGGTCCAAAGGAATATTTGGTACCAATATATGATTATCTTGTCTTAAACTCATTTTGATTATGTGAACAATCATGTCCCGTGCTTTCCTGCAATTTGAGTGACTAATCCCACATTCAAGATGCAACCAAATGATAAAGTACAAAATAAAATCTAGATAAAAATAATTAGCAAATATGCAAAAAACATTTACAAATAATTTCTGAGCCTAATTTGTTTGGTTTATCATATGACTTCTTCAACTTTTCAGCTGTATTGTTTTTTTTGGGTATATCTTTTGACTTATCTGTTATGAAAAGCTTGGGAAATATTGACGAGACTACAGATTCATCAGACTGGGAAGAGAATTTAGCCCAATGTCTATTTTGAGTACTATGGTGAACAAGAAGCCCATGTCGTGTGTTTCCATTGGTGTCCGTAATTGTGTGAATCCTGCAGCTGGGGCAGGTACAGAGATCCATGAGATATTGGATTATTAGGTAATTACGCATAAAAAAAGTGTGAAAAAAAGCAAGGAAATGGGATGAAAAATTAAAAGTGGATCAGCAATCAAAGGAAAAAATAGAATTGAGAAAAGGCAGAAAAGGTGAAAGGAAAAAACAGACCTCAAAGTTGATGCAACAACTCGACCACAACCAGCAACCCCATGCTGACATCAGCACAACGTACCATTTACTACATCAGCTGATTGGCAGTGGTGTTTTAGGCAAGAGTTCCCTTTGTTGAGGTCTGGCAGACAGCATTGTGACAATAAACCAGTTACCAATGTTATTGGTTTGATTGTGGTTGGAGACAAGGAGAGGTCTCAATCAAACAACCAGAAATCACTAGGTTTTCTGCTCCATTGGTGTACAAGGGTTCCACCCCTTGGGGGTTCCTTGTAGGCTCCTGTTGTGACTAATGTAGCTCCATGAGGGTGACATGGGTAATACAATCAGTTACATGAACTTTGGAACACAGTGCCCTAAACCTGTGGTACTTTCACATGGTGGAATGTGATCTACAACTTTCCAATATTAATTGGTCTTTCCACTGGTTTAATAGCCTTTTTGCCAAGAGTTCCCTTTGTTGAGGTCTGGCAGACAGCATTGTGACAATTTTTTAGCTAAGGATTGAGGCTTCTAATTTATTTGTCTTGTTCATCTTGCTTTCAACCTTTGCCTATTTCCATCAAGAAATCACAAAGTCCCCCTGATTCCAAGAGATTGTGGCATCTGTCAGTTCTTGTAGTCTTTTCATGTAAACTACCTATCTCATTGACATCCAAATATGCTCCTCTCATTCCATCCATTCTCTACCAAGTTCTTAATTTCTGCTACAATTTAATCAAGATTCCAAGCTTTTTGAGAATGCCATTTTATCATGCCTGAAATTCAGGGAACTGGCTCCACCACAGTCTTTTTTTATCCCAATAAGTTGATTCATTTAAAATTGACCATCAAATTTCATCTTAATGGAAAAGCTCCTTTTTCTCTGCTTGGGTCTTTTCAGCCTTCCAAGTTCTTGACTCTTTGATGTGTTACTTGATCTTTCAACTTCCATGATTTATGATTCACCAAATTATTTTCATTAAAATAGATGGCACCATGGAGTGCATATCCTATGAATTTTGGAGCTTCTGTCAGATCACAAAAAACTGCCATTAGAGCCACTTGAATCCAATGAACAATGGGGGAATGTACTAATGGTGTAAAAAGGCCAGTTTTACATAGCTAAATTAGTTTGAAAATGAGTGGTGCAATCTAATTTTTCAATGGAAGAACACTTGGTTCATTTGTACCAGGAGTAATTCTGGATAAAAACTACTTTTAAGAAATATTTATGACTTGGTGGTAGTGACATAAAAAAAGAGTGATAACTCGTACTGAATTTCTTTCAAGATATTTTTTTCCCTAGTGAGCTGAGAAATTCAAGATAAATTTCAAAAGACAGATTACCAAGTCCTGTTTTGAATTCTTCATTTTGATTATTTCTAAACAAATTTCAAAATATTACTTCCCAAATACTAGTGAAGCTTTGATCAGAATGATAGAATTGAGTTAGTGTAAAATAGATGTAACTATTAAATTCACTTTCACAATTAAAATTCCTTCATCCATTTTATAGATCTCTGGGTAAAATACTGGCTCATTGGTTTTGAATAATGGATAAATAATATAGTAGTGCAAGGTTGACAGTACAGCATCTCTTGATACAATTGACCTGGAGGAACATTTCTTTTATGAGAATAGCTTAAAGCAGGTAGAGAAACACAATTTTCCCTCAATGAAAGGTTTTATTTCCAACCAATAGATGGTTGTTTAAATATCTTTGGGAAAATTTTGGGAAACGAAGTATTGATTTCATAGACTTTATGCAGCTGTTGGTTTTGAAATTTATTTCTTGTTTGAATCTTTTAGATTATCGAAATCTTTCTTAGATCTAAATAATTTCATCAAACTTTACATCAAGACATTCTAGATACTCCTAGACGGATAGACCCAAGCTACTTCCCTTGAACGGAATAATTCATCTCATTGAAAATTAGGCTACTGCTTGGCTCCCCTTGGACAGATGACCTCTGCCGTCTTTATCTCGACTGGCCTTGGTTTGGTGTATTCTTCGGTTTTCTTCTCATCGAAATACCACGTGGGGTTTTGGTTACTTGGGTCGATGTGATTCTTGTTTCGTGAACCGTAGGGAAGCCAGGAGCGAACTTTCAAAATCCATTAATCACATCCGACTAGAACTACAAGACTCCGGTATGGAGCGCCGACGAAAATAACTCATCCCCTGCTCAACTCTACAGGATACCATCCGCCTTCATCAGGAGAAACCCAATGTCCTTCGCCGGGCAAGAAGTTGTACAGTGTACCAAACTCAATCTTAATGCCAGGGGATAATTCAAGAGCAAGCTGGCCATTCGCAAAAGCTCAAGTTAAAATGCCACCGTTCCTTGTCCCACAGGATGAGAGCACCTCCCCAACCCCGATTGGAGTCTACACATTCTTTTGAGCTTGATTACTTTTGAAGATGCTTGACTTCACTAGGCGCGGTGAAGCCAATGTGCGCTTTCGTCTCGTCATTCCACTAGGGGGAACTATCTCTAAAGCACTGTTTGCAGCCTTCATTCTTGCACTCACCACAGGATCAACATTATCCTTGGCACCACCTGTTGATTATACCAATCAGCACATCCAACCCTCATATGCCTACATGAATAACTCTTCCTCCAGCGGTATAGGGACCAGATTCCTAAACGACTCTGAGATCCCATCATCGTACGGAAACTTTGACCGAGTAGTCGAGCCTTTCGTACTTGATTCAGCCCCGCTCCGAGTGGTCAAGTGGAAGAGCAGGAAGACTGGCTTGAGCATCGTATGGATCGAAGCTGAAAGTGTGTCTTTGGTCGCTTATGAGCATGCTTGAAATCTAGCCCCAGAGCTTTAATATTAATGCTCGTGCTCCATCTTTGGGGCTTCCTTCCGCTTAGCACCACTAATCAGTGCAGATTTTACTGGTTCGTCCAATAGTCTTGAAAGATGACCTTTCAAAGACTCACCTTCCACTAATTAATCCCCTCGGTCTTTCATCCGTCTACAACACTTCAGTGGCAAACGAAATCTCCGATGATTCCGGTGTTCCTCACACACTTGAACACTTAACCTTCCGTGGTTCTGAGAAGTTGGTTTTTCTGCCACTTACGCTGGAGTCTCTCCATGCTTCAAGATGGGCTTACTTATCTAGTCTCTAATAACCACATCGCTCACCCAGGTATCCTTATGGCGGAACTTTGGATAGACTTGCAACAAGATCATTTGCAACTGGTACGAACGCGGGTACTACCACTACCTTTACCATGTACAATCTTGTAACAGCTGGACCCGATGGAGTTTTGAGACTCTTACCTGGTAAGTCTTTTCTCTTTCTCTTGAGTCCAATTACGACCTCCCAATTGAAGAATCCTTATTTCCTTCCAGTTTTTTTTGACGGTAGTAAGTTTGTCAACTTTATTTCTAGGCCTAGCACCTCTTTGACATCTCAACCATGAATCATAGTTCTCAATCCAACTCTCACCCCTGAGGCTTTTTCCACCGAGATTTATCACATCAACGACAAGGGGGAAGAGGGCGGCGTTCTTTTCAATGAGCTTCAAGCCATAGAAAATACCAGTGCGCAGCTGATGACTCTTAGGTAATCCTTTCTCTTATTGTTGAGAGGGCTAATTCATTCCATTAACTTTCTATATTTGATTCACCCAACCTTAAGCACCCAACGTGCGCTTTATCCCACAACAAGTCCTTATCGAAGTGACACTTTGGGTCTAATGGAGAATATCAGGGTCCTCACACTTGATCAAAGTAGGTTTCTTTTCCCCAACTTTTTCTCTACATGCCCTTGTTGATTTCATTGCCTTTTGCATGCCACAGTCAAAAAATATCATGATACCTACTATCGCCCCTACAATCTCCAGCTTACCTTAACTGGCAAGCTTGACCCAACCGCCTTGTTGAAGACTCTACAAGAAGAGGTTGAGCCCTCAATCATTCAGCATGGACAAGACCATGCTCCAAAGCACTGGAAGCGTCCACTCGTCAACACCGAAAGCAAAGGTAGTCCAGTTTTGAAGGAAAGTAAAACGATTACTGTCGATTTTCCTTCAAAGGATCAGTCATTTGGAGAGGTCAAAATAAGTTGGATCGGACCTGATGCCAACGTAAGCCGAGGTTTTGCAACTAACAATCTTATCCCTCAGCTAATAGTTTTGCTATTTGCATCCACCAGGATGCCTTACAAGGAGTTGCATACAATATTTTAACAACCTATCTGTCGGAGCCCAAACTATCCCCTTTAGCAAAGAGATTTATTGGTTTGCACAATTATATCCGTCCTCTCAATTACACTTCTTGAAAGCCCACTTGTGCTGATTACAACTTTGTCCATTTCAGGGATTCCTTCACCCCTTTTTACATGTAAGCTGGAATGCCTAAATCATCTCAAGTATATTTTGCTAACTAAAGCTGTTTTCACAGCCATCTCATTTCCGGCTTCTGATGGCGAGCAGATGATTTTGCATGCATCTTTGTCATCGGTCCCCGCCCAACACCTATCCTCAGTCGGAGATTTGCTGCGAAAGGCGCTTGCTGAGGAAGCCGAGGCAATAGACATGGATGGTTTGAATAGTCTGATTCAACGAGAAATTTTCAAAACTCAACAAGCCATGGAAGTTGATCCTCATGGGGCATTACAATCAGATGTCATCTTAACCTTTCTCTATTCAGATGACAACGAACTCATGCCGCTTCTGAACGAGTTGAAGTATTATAAGGCCATAGCTGGCTGGCCTTCCAAAACGTGGTCTGCGTTCATGAAAAGGTCGGCTGGTCCCCCCTTGTTACTTATTGGCCTTGTCCTCACGAGGTCTCTTTTGTAGATGGCTAGTGGAATCTCCAAGCTTAACTGTCATAGGTCGACCATCTGCTGAGCTTTCAGAAAAGTTGGAATACGATGCCAAGCAGCGTGTAGCAGCTAACCGCAAAACATACGGACCTGAGGGTTTGAAACAATTAGGCGAAAAACTTGAACACGCCCAGAAACTCAATAATCGCCCTATACCCGATCAGCTCATTTCCCAGTTCCCCATACCCAGCTTAGACAGTATCAAGTGGATTGATGTCGAAGTCGCCCTAGCCAATGATGGTCATTCGAGTGGTCTCCAATCGCTCATTAACCAAATCGACCCAGTCTCTTTGCCTTATTTCGTTCAATTCAACCGTAAGGCATCTTCAACTTACAGTCGGGGAACCCAACCAATTACTGAATTGTCTTCCTAATTCTTGGCCTTCATTAATAGATATCGAGTCAAGATTTTTGTCGATCGACATCGTTTTATCTCCCTCTGACTTGCCACTTGAGCTCTTTCCCCTTCTGCCAATTTATATCAAGTCCTTCTTTTCTCTGCCTATAAAACGCAAGGACGGAACGTCTTTGAGCTGCGATGAGGTCGCCCGCCTACTAGACTTGCACACGGTTGAGTATGCAATTACTCCTGGAGCACCCACTCGTCAGAGTTTGAAAATTCACCTGACAGTCGAGAGCTCCAAATACGCCACTGCTATTGCGCTACTTAGAGACTTACTTTGGGGTAGCACATTTGACCTCAAATGGTAAGTCCTTTCTCTTTCCCCACACTCACATCCTCATCGGAGCCTTAAGCTTGTGTTGACTTGCTGTTCTCCTCGACAAAAGGCTCCGCATAAACATAACGAACGGCTTACAGGACATTCCTTCAATGAAGAGGGATCCTAGACAAGTCTTAGCAGCATTGTACGATGCAATGATTTACCCTTCAGACTTGTCGCCACTTTCGTCGCTTAATTTCCTTCGCCTGGAAGAAACTCAGCCCATAGTCTTGAACAATCTCAAATCGCAACCTGGTTTTCTCTTGAAGCAGATGGAGAAATTACGATTTCATCGTGGGTTCTTTTTCCTGACTTGAAGTTGACCTTTGAGAAAGTATGTTGAGATATCCTAGCTATATTTAGTCTTACAAGCCTCATCAATGCGAATCAGTGTGTCTGGAAACATCCGAGCGTTGCAAGAGCCAAAGTCAACTTGGCGTGAAAATTTTCAAACCCTCAAGGTCAGCCAATTACTGCACACTATTGCGCGCAATACAAGTTAACGTTTTGTTTCTTTCTCTCCTTTCAGCCTATGTCTCTCCATAAACCCCTGATGGCCAATACAGTCCTTGGGTCAGAAGGCAATAAGCCTTCAGGCACAGCAACTGTAAGCTTGATGGCCTCCAGTGAAACAAATTGCGCATTCCACTTTGCCCTAGGTTTGTTTCATCATCACTTACAAGAAATAGCAATCTATGTCGCATCTTATCAAGCTGTAATATATTCTTACTTCGCTGTTTTTTGCCACAGGTCCTCAAGGGTTCGATCATCCTGACCAAGCCGCCCTAGCTGTGGCAATTAGTGCGTTGAATATGGACGACGGCCACATTTCGAAAGCCATCAGAGACGCTGGACTAGCATATTTTGCATACTTTTCCTCAGATGTTGAGGTAGGACACGTTGTTTTCGAAATCAACTCCAGTCCTGATAGCCTCAAGGCTTTTCATGAAGCAGAAAAAGTTATTAACGACATATTAGGCCATAAAGTAAGCAATCATCTCAATTTAAGCTCACGTCAAGCTTTATGTTCCATGAGATCTTTCATGTTTAAACTTGACCTAAACCCCGTTTGATCATCGTAGTTAAAATTCGATAATGAAACCTTGGAAGCAGCTAAAAGTAGTCTGGTTTACTCAACAGTTTCAAGCATCGCCACTGGGCAAGCAGCTGTAAGTCTTAACAATCTCTCTCGTACACGATTTTTATTAAATTTCATTCAATCAACTTCAGACTGATTTTTTCGCACCATCCCAACTTAAACAAAAGGCTTTTGAGGCATTTGCCAACGTTGCTTTGAAAGGCGTGCCCTCGGACTTTGCAAGAAATCTACTCCAAAAGATGATGGTTAGTTGAAGGATATTCATGTGCTATCGATAATTGAAAGGAGATGAAGCTCAACAGCTAACAATATTTTTGTTCTTTGAATTAGGCTGTCAGCGTAGAAGATGTGATTGAAGTGATAAGAAGGTATATCTTGGTTCTCTTCGACCCCAAACACTCTTCGGCTGCACTGGTGTGCTCAGCAATCAAAGCGGCCGAAACTGCCCAAGCTTTACAAAAAATAGGTTATTCTGTTGAACAAAGTGCCATGAACGCCAAAGCGTGATGGAAACCAAATCCAAGAAATGATTTTTCTTTATGAAATGCCCCTTTAAATTTCTTTTTTGGGGTGAACATTTTGTTTTCCAAGTTGTATATAGCGAACCCTTTGTCCTCTAGGATATGATATATTAGCATGCACTTAACAACAAAGGCAAACCAACTACCATGAAGGTGTAAGCACCACGTGTTGGGGTGCAAAAATGCGACTTAATTGAACAAGTGTTACCAATATACAAAGTACCAATGAAAAATTGTACTTCAAGCTCCAACTGTTCTAATGGGAAGCATGGCCTTCCCTTTTCAACTGAAAAACAATTGATCGTACATTATGCATTAAGGCAAAATATAAAAAGTAGAGTGAGGTAGCTTTAACAATAAAGTCTTCTCTTTTTGATGGAGAAGTAATTGCTCGTACATTATGAATTAAAGAAAAAGTCACAATATGCATATGCAAGTTTGTGCTAGCGGTTAGGAGAGAGGATTTGTATAGTATACAGACAATGGGGGAGAGGGGAGAGTCTTAATTAATCAAAGAAGGTTCTGATGTGCAGTCGTCTAGTTTTATGTGGGTGGATCCGTCTGATAAGAAGCTTTTGATCAGAAATCTTGGGTATTGCGGGCAGTCTTTTGGGTGTAGAATGGAGATTAGTCTGTCCTTGTGAACAGAGGGGAAGGCGGACTTAACATCTAGGAGTAATCACATCACAATTTTGGTTTGTGACAATTTCTCCTCATTCCATTGAGTGAGAAACAGGATAGTGTTTTCAGTGCCTAGGCCTTTTCTACCACCGCAATTTCCAGGGTTATTGCACATAAGGGTTCATCCCAGAAGGAAATTCTTTCAGTTAGGACCATTTCTAATACTTTTCATGTAGTGTTCAGAAGGGCTATGGGTCTATATGCACTGGCATTGGAGTGGCCATGTTTGTTAAGCTATCTGATGATTTCTGTGGTTGTACTTTTCCAGTTGGGTGGAAAAGTTGAGTTCTTGAGGAAATTGTTAGATAGTGTGGTAAGCGTGGGTGTTATTGTGGTATTTTTTTAAATGTTAATTGGGAATACTATCAGGTCCATGTGCTTTTCCCCTCTTGAATTTGAGTATGGCTTGAGAGACTTTGTGGTCAGTTATTCTGGGGAACATTATGCTCTTCCAGCTTACTATAACTGAGATATCATTAGTGATACAAGGAGTTGCCACTTTGGATATGTTCTTCCTACACTGTTTTGTACAGGTTTATTGCACCATCTTCTGATCTTAGCAGGGCTACTTAATTTGAGCTATGCTGTTTTGTGAACTTGAGGGCTTGGACAATTAAGTTGTTTTCCAGTTTTTCAATTTAATTGCATGAGCACCTTTTTTAAGGTTTATAACCTCTTCTCTGCTCTTAAAAAGGAGCTTCTTAAAACAGGATATGGCATCTGGGGATCTTGAAATGTACATCCAGTTTGTGGCCTGGTTGATATCTTTTTTGAAGGTGTTGAGTTTATCTGTGTCCCACCAGCACTTTTCTCTATCAGCATTTACTGTTACCTTCTTCTTTTAGAATCTCTTGGATAGCTGAACTATGGGATGTGAAGCTTAAATAATTCAGGTGTGGGTATTTAGTTTGTCTGATGTTATTGAGTGAATATTGAATATCTTCAGATTTGATGTTTGGCAAGATGATTTTCTTACTTCCCTTTGCTTTTTTTTGGCTTTGTGGAACCCAAGGGTGGTGATGAGTTTTTGATGATCAGAACCATGGTTGTTTCTGAGGATCTTTGTGGTGTTGAGTAATTTTTTGGTTTTCAAGTGAGTCCAAACAAAGTCCATGGTGGTACCTTTTCTGCAAGGAGAGAAGAAATTTATGATGCCTTTGGGAGAGGAAGGTCAAAATCCATTCTTACTTCATATTTTTACCATGATGGCCACTTGGGGATGGTTGTGTTTGATGTGTGTGGGGTCCCAGCTGTGGTAGTGTAAGTTGGAGTCCATGAAGATCATGGTAGCTACATCTTTTTTTGTTCAGCCAGTTTTGGAGTATTGGGGGTTACACAGATTGTTTAGTCAGATGCCTTTCATAATGTTAAGCTGTAGTTCCAAGGCTATTAGGAGCTTTGAGCTGTTTGGAAGCTGGAAAATGATTTTGGAGGGGAAGGAATTTTTGATTTAAATGCCTACTATTGCTGTGTCTTTTTAATTTTTTTCTGTCACTGGGGCTCTTCTAAGTGAAGAGGGTCTGGCACTCAGTAAACTGGAACTCACTTATCGAGCTCTCAGATATGGAATACAAATGAATACACCTCAGAGTTTAAGAAAAATGTTATTGCTAATGAAAGTCAATATAAGAAAGCAGCAACAAATAAGAATAAGAGTAAAGAATAAAAGATCGGTAAGGTGTGGATATGACACTTTGATTAAAAATAAAGTACTTTTCCAGTCCTCAAAATTTGTATAAGGTAAGAAATGATTAAAAATAGTATAAAGTAGTATTTTTAAGAGAAAACACACCAATTTTATTGTTTTTAACTTTGTAAGTATAAAACAATAATATTATAAATATTTATTGTTTTACCAACAATCAAAATTTATCCAAAAATACTCTACAAGAGATATTTAAGGCTACAAAAGAAATTTCTTCAAGAGCAATTTCAATTGGAATTAATTGAGAAAAGAACTGCAAGCAATTAATTAAAGAACAAAGTATCTAAAAAGATATTTAAAGAGAAAAAACACCCAAAAGTGACCAGAGTGAGTTTGGAAACAAAGTGACAAAGTTAACAGTGATGAAAGATGCTTTAATTCACTTTTGGGGTGGTTCAAGGGGTAAAAATTATTATAAGAGTTACAAACAATGATTATAATGATTTTTCACGTGTTTAAAAGGTTCAAAATGATATAAAAAGGGTGGTTGGAATCTTTTATTGATTGGTTTAACAGTGTTTAAACTAATTATAGAAGGAAAAAGTGGGGCAAAAAAGACATTCTTTTATAGCCATCAATTTTCTTACTCCAAAAGTAAGTTTTACTCTTGTCAGTCATGGAAAACACTCTGAAAACAGAAAAGCCAATTATGGCATCATTGAACCCTGGTTTAGACCAAAAAGGGCTGGTTTTAGCCATTTTAGACCCTTAAATCAGCCGTTAATATAGTAATACCTGGTTCAGAGCCTTCAAAACACGTCAGAATGTGTGTAAGAGTTGTAGAAACCAGTGAAAGCTGTTTCTACTAAGATCCTTTTAGCTTAAGGGTAGTTTTACCCTCTTGGCAACAGTTAAAACTGCCCTGGTTGGTATCAAAACCTCATCATCAATTGAGTCACAGACCCTGTGACTCATATCCAGGCCAAAAGTGGTGAACCTTTGCATGGATTTTGATATCCCACGCCTGTGAGAAAGGATTTTGGTAGTTTGGTTCCCCCTTGGAGCTACAGTACCTTTTCCCACCCAGAATTAATCTTTCCAATTTATTTTTTTCTCTCATTCCTCATCATGTAATACACTTGTAATTTACACATACAATTCAATTGAGTTTTACAGTACACAACTGTAATAGTCAATACATCATAAGTAAATTACAGTTCACTTATGTAATACACACCCACATTTTGACATTTCAATTCAAAATTCTTCAATTCCTCATAACTTCTAAGCTACCCACAACACCTCAATTTTAACACAAAAATTGATGGTTAACACCACATGTGCTGTGAATTAAATTGAGGTTTTGAGGATTTTCAACTTTTGTACAGAAAATACTAAAAACTTAATTTAAGCTTACTGTAGAGTTGAGTTACCAAAGTTTTACCTGGAGGTGACCCCACCTTATTTTTTGTGAGGAATCCAATGGTGAAATGATTTTATCAAGTTTATTTATTGGATAAAAAGTAAGAATATATTTTATGTAACTTTTTACCAAAAATATTTTAATCTCATTAATTTTATTAAAAATTCATTTTTACTTAATTTTTTCAAGTAAAAATGCAATTCCACAATTTTTAAAATTGAATGTAATTTTTTATTTTAAATTATAATTAAATTCCTAATTTTGTATATAAATTTGTCATTATATTTCAATTTTAATTTTGATAATGTAAATAAATTCATTTTATTTATATTTATATCTTATTTTGTTATTTGTGGTCTTTTAGGTATATGAAAATACCTCTAAGGCTCACATTCCCTCCCCCTAAAAAGGAATATTACTTTGTAATATTGTTATTTCTAGTTTTTCTGAATCTTCTGAGAATTTTAGTAGCTTCAGGTATGTCTTTTTCTGCTAACCATTCATCTTCACAAGTTGGATCGATGTACCTAACAAGGTATTTACTTACTTTATTGGCTCTTAACTTTTTTCTTTGAGAAATTTGGTAATATTTTTAATACCAGATGATTCAATAGGAGGTATAGCTGGGGGAACTTTATTCCTCAAAGGAAATTTTTCAGCATCACTAGATTTTTATGGCTTTATCAAGCTCACTGGAAATGTAGGGTGCTTTTTGCTGAGTTGTTCAGATAATTCTACTTCAACAGAATTTTCTCCATGGAGGGCCTTAATAACAAAAGGTCCTGCAAAGGAATCTTTGAGCTTTTTACATCCTTTGATGTTATTGGAGTTTGTGGTGGATACAAGTACTAAATCTCCCACTTTGAAATCTGGAGTGGCATGTGACTTGTCCCTTTTGTCCTTAGCATATGCAAAAGAGTCTTCCATGCACCTTATTGCATTCTTTCTAGTTTTGTCTAGCATTCCCTTAAAGCTATCAGCTTTAGGATGTATCTCAACTAAATTTTTCCTGAAGGAATCTTAATACCATTTCGGATTCCATCCTTTTTCTAGAATATCAGGAGTTTTAGTGGTACTGGCATGAATGGATGTCTTATATGCTAATTCCAGTGCTGGTAAAAGAGTACACCAATCATGGGTAAATTCATCACAATCTTTGAATTCAAGGCCATATGCACAAAATCTTCTTACCATATCTTCCAGGGTTTGGATCATCATTTCAGCCAAGTCATCAGCTTGTGGGTGGTAGGCTGTAGAGAAGGATACCTTTTTCCCAAATAGTTGGTGAAGATTTTTCCATAATGCTGATGCGAATTTAGGATCTCTTTCACTAATGATGTTTGTGAATATTCCAGTCCATGATGCTACTCTATTCCATATTAGAAGAGCTGTATCCATGGCTGTATCATCCTTGTGACATGGTAGAAAGATTGGAGTATTACTAAATCTATCAACAATCACTAGGAAAGCATTATAACTTCTGTAACCCTCTGGTGGCAGGCCAGTTACCCAATCCATATGGACAATTTCCCAAGGTCTGCTGGGTCCTTGGATCTTGATCATATTTCCAAGTCTTTTGCCAGAGCATTTATTTGCTTTTTGAAATCTGTCACAGGTTTTGCAATACTCTGCAACAGACAGATGTCCTGAAAAAGGGCTTTCATGGAATTCTTTAATTACAAGATTGATTAAGGACCTGTACATAGCTGTCATGACACATGTATGCTTAGTTTGGTGGTAAATTATACCATCCTGTAAGTGAAATCTTCCTTCATCATATGATTTTCTCCATATTCCATCTAAGGCATGTATCAAAGAATTTTCTTTACAGTATTTAGTAAGTAATTGGAATAAAATGCTACAATTTTTATCCTGAGTATAACTGTTCTTTACCTCCTCAAAGAAAGTGGTGTTCAGGTCTGTAACACTAATTACTTCTATGGGGATTTGTGGGGAAGCTTCCTCTGGAACATAAGCAGTATTATCAATATTATTTGGTAATGGACATTGGCTCAGTCCATCTGCATTTTTATGAATATTCCCATCTTTATGAAAAATGGTCATATTGCCTCTATACTCTTGTATGGCTATTTGCCATCAAAGAATATGCCTGTTAGAAGCTTTCATGTTTAAAAGTGACTTAAAAGTTGTACAATCTGTTATTCCTTCAAAAAAACATCCTTCCAGAAAGTAATTTAGCTTCTCCAAGGCCCAGACAAGGCATAATCACTCCATTTGACTGGCTCCATGTCTGGCTTCAGTTGGTTTAATTTGCCTGGATATGAAGCATATGGGTCCTTCCACAGGTTTATCATTGATAATATGGACTTGATGAAGTTCAGCACCATGCCCATCCCCTGATGCATAAATATAAATGTTAACAGGCAGCTTAAAGCCTGGAGTCAGTAATAGTGGAGAAGTGTTCAAGGCGTGTCTCAAAGATTCAAAGGCTTTGACTTTGTCAACTGTCATTTCAAATACTGTGTCTTTGTCACATAAGTTATAAAGAGGTATTGCTATGGATGAAAAATCTTTAATATGTTTCCTGTAATATACTGCAAACCCCAAAAATGACTGAATTTCTTTCTTGTTCTGAGGCATGGGTTTCAGCAATACTGCTGCAACCTTGTTTTTGTCAATTCCAAGGGATAAATAATATACTACATGTCCCAGTTCTTTAAGCTCTTTAAATCCAAAATAAAATTTCTTTAAAGAAATTTTGATGTTTACAGATTACATTTTTGTAAATAATATGGATAATCTGTATATATGTTCTTCCCAAGTTTTGGAACAGACAATAATGTCATCAATATAAATGATTAAATATCCTTCTTAAAGTTCTTCAGGGAAGATTTCATTCATCATTCTTTGGAAGTGTGAAAGTGCATTCTTGATACCAAAAGGCATCCTAAAATATTCATATACTCCACAATGAACAATAGTTCTTAAGTATTTTCTTTCCCTTGGTGTCACCACATTTTGATGAAATCCTTTAAGGGCATCCATAGTGGCTATATACACTGCTTGAGATATCCAGGTAAGGGCAATTTGGATTTTTGGTTTGGGTATCTGGCTGGAACAGTATAGGTGTTCAGAGCTCTAAAGTCCCCAACCATTCTAGATTTTACATTATTCCATGCCACTATTGCTGGTGTAGTTATTTCTACTTCCTCATTATGGACAACCTTTCTTATTACACCAAGGTTTAGAAGCTCTTTAATATGAATTTCTAGAGCTTCTCTTGATTTAGGACTTTCTGGATATGCAGGTCTTCTTAAGAGTGGTGAATAAGGTCTCTCAATATTAAGGATGATGTCAACTTCATGACCAACAATTGCCCCCAAAGGTTCTTTGTCTGATGCAAATTCTTCTTTGTGGTCATATAAAAGGGCAGAAATTTCATTTTCCTGACTATCAGTCATACAAAGGCTTATTTTAGCTTCCTTTAACTGTTCAGATTTGAATATTTCCAGCTCTAAGTTGATTGGTGCTACTTTACTTACTGTAATTTGTCTTTTAAATGATAAAAAGGAAAGTTTTTGACACTTATTGTCTCCAATAGTAAAGTATCTGCATTTTTTGCTATGTAAGTCTATTCCATACATGATCAAATAGTCATTTCCCAATATAAAATGGGTACTAGAGCAATTTTCCATAACAACAAGTTCAACCGTGATTCTTAAATATCCATTAATATGTGGAAATATGACATTGGTCTCAAAGATTCCCAATGCTTTCATTGGATTACTTGCACTATTGAATTTTATGCCATAAATTGGTAACAATTGTTCTTCCAAATTTGGTACACAAGTCTTAAGAAAACATTTGCCAACACAAGAGCAGAAGGCTCCTGGGTCAAGTAAACATTTAGTGGGTTTGTTGTCAATTACCAATTCTGTTATACAGGAGTTACCAGCTGTATAACCTTTTCCCCTGTTTGGTTTGGTTTTCATAAGTTGTTCATCTTGAATTTTTGACAAATCAAGTTGACCATTGCTTAATTGTGGCAAGTGGGAATAAGATTCCATGAAGTCAAAAGTGGAATTGATAATTTCTATATCTTTTGAACATTCAGAAAATATTGATGACTTATCATCTGAATTGTCTTCAATTATATTATAATCTTTTTCAACATCAGGTTCTTTTTCAATGTCAATTTCATTGATTTCCCCCTCTTTGAACATGTATTGGCTAAGTGGGTGGTGCTTTGGCAAATATGGCACTTTCCAATTATATCTGAAGATTTATATTTAACATTATTAGAATTTTCTTTGGTATTTTTGTCCACAGAATCTTTCCAAGGTGTATTAAACCTTGTTTTAAGATTCACCCTACTAGAATCAATCCTGGTTCTGGTGGTTACTTCTTCTAATATATTAATAATATTTTCTGCTGAAGACTGTTCATTATTCCTGCTTTTGACAGCATGCTCTAAGTAACCTCCACATTGTCTCAGAATTTTTCCATGGATCATAAATTCTGATATGTCAGGATATAATGCTGTTAATCTGTCTTTTTGTTGGCAAAACCATGGTAAATCTTTGTATTTATCAATATTAAATTTGGAAGATTCAAAGGCTGTTTCCACTTTCAACCTCCTAGCATCATTGGCCCATTTGTTGATAATTTGGGTTTTCCACCAAGTCCAACTTTGGTATCCATGTGCTTGTCTTAATTTTACATACCATCTGTGAGCTGATCTGGTAAACAAGGTGTTAAATGTTGCTGTTACCAATCTGTTTGGTAATTCAAAATCTTCTTTAATCATGTCAATACCTCTGATGAATTCCATATGGTCATATTCTCCTTCACCAATGAAGTGAGGCCATTCTTCAAGTTTTGGTACTTCTTTCAGGAGTGCTTGGCCCATTGATGGTTCCAAGTTATGAAAAGAAGTGGAAAATTCATTCTTTAACTGTGAGTTTTCAACCTCCAATACTTGTGGATTTGGAATTATTGTGCCCTCATTCTGATTCAAAGGTGAAGACATTCTTCATAAGGTGTGAAGTAGTTGTTCAATATCATTCATTTTACTATTGTTACACCTTTGGGAATTTCTGAATTCATGTTGTAAACTTTGTATTGAATTCATTACATTAGTTTAATGATTATCTTCTGTTTGTATTAGCTCTTGCCATAGTTCTGTTTGTCTAGTATTATCAGGAGTGATTTGGTTCAACTTCATTGTGAATTTCGATATTTCCTCTTGTGAGGTGTCAAAACACTTTTTCAAGGCAATTGTATATGTCTTTACTTAAGTAAATGTTTTTGAAATATTCTCAAGAACACTTTTATTATCTTCTTTGATAGTACTTATGGCTTGTTTTATTCTTGTTTCAATTTTGTCATCAATATTGAATTTAGAATATTTGTCTGTCAATTGCTTAATAATGGCAGATTTTTCATTTAATTTATTTATAAATGAATTGTCATTATTGGAAGTTTTGATTTTTCTTAAAACTTTTTCAAAAAAAATCAATGTTTCATTTATTTGGCTCAGACTTAAGCTGTTTGTTTTAAGATTGTTAAAAATGGATAAATGTTTATCAGAAACATGAGTTTTTACGTCATTTATAGCTTCTTACAACTATGGGATAGAATCAAAAATGTCAGAAATCACTTCTGATATTTTGATCTGACTTCCTCCTTTTTCTGTAATTTCATCATTGTTCTGGCCATCGGAAATTCATTTTCCATGGCATCCTGCTGAATCTTTGGGATCCTGCAGCCCTGGCTGTAAGGTTTTGTGGCTGGTGCCTTGCCTTTGCCCTTGTTTTGAGCTTGTGGCTTCTTTTTAATGTTGGAGTTGCTGCTGCTGGCTATTGGGGCTGTTTTTGGCATTTGCTAGGGTGGTGGAGGGCTGTTTTTCCTCCATTCTGCTGTTAAAAGCATCATTTTCTTCTTTTCCATCAATGGATTCCATCCATTGAGTAATTTGCAAGTGTTGGAATGGCCCAGGAATTTTCTCACAGTCAGGTAAGAATACCTGCAGTTTTTCACAGATCTGCAAGGATCTGGTACTCTTTGTGCTGCAATGCACTGTTGTAAGCCTTCTGGCTGGCTTTTTAAATTTCCACTGAGAATTCTTGTGGTGGTTCAAGCTCTGTTTGAAGGTAAAATAGTATTATCAGCTTCAGAATGACATAATTTATATATTTGGAGGTGATCAACTGACCCTTGTCCTTCTGTAACTGATTGGCTTCTGCCATAATCATGTATATGACCTTTTTGGGAGCTGATTGAGGGGTTATAGCTGGCTCCTGATCTGGTTGAAGGCATATTTTATGATTAAAAAGCTTAAAATAGTGATTTTACGTCAAAAAACTTACTATTTGACAAATTCTTTGCTTTCTGAAGGGTATTACTTATATCCAAGTTAATTAATTCAGAGGAAATTGGTTTAGGTTGATTATTCTGAGTTATAATAACTGTACTATTATGTTCAGAATTCATGGTACTTGCAGGAATAATGCTTGTTACTGTTGAGGATGTTTCAACAGTCTCTTGTCTTACCACGTTGTCAGATACTAAAATCAATGAAAAAGACAATTGATTAAGTAAAAAAAGGGTTTTTCCAAGAGAGAAATGAAGAAATAAATCCTCACTTATAATATGAAAAAAATTATTATTTTTTTATGGATTTTTTAAATTATAAGTATTATTTATATGTTTTTGAATTTTTCAATATAAGAAAAAAATATTTAAAGAGTAAAAATTATGTCACAGGTAAAATATCATGGCTGGCCCCCCAAATGTAAGGTGTGGATATGAAAATTTGATTAAAAATCAAGTACTTTTCCTGTCCTCAAAATTTGTATGAGGTAAGAAATGATTAAAAATAGTATGGAATAGAATTTTCAAGAGAAAACACGCCAATTTTATTATTTTTAACTTTACAATTATAAAACAATAATATTATAAGGATTTATTGTTTTGCCAACATTAAAAATTTATCCAAAAATACTCTACAAGAGATATTTAAGGCTACAAAAGAAATTTCAATTGGAATTAATTGACCAAAGAACTGAAAGAAATTAATTAAAGAACAAAGTCTTTAAAAAGATATTTAAAGAGAAAACATTCCCAAAATTTACCAGAGTGAATTTGGAAACAAAGTGACAATATTAGCAGTGATGAAAGATGCTTTAATTCACTTTTGTGGTGGTTCAAGGGGTAAAAATGATTATAAGAGTTACAAACAATTATTATAATGATTTTTCCACGTGGCTCAAAGGTTCAAAATGATATAAAAAGAGTGGTTGGAATCTTTTATTGATTGGTTTGACAGTGTTTAAACTAATTATAAAAGGAAAAGATTCTAATATGAAGAGAAAAGTGGGGCAAAGAAGACATTCTTTTATAGCCATCAATTTTCTTACTCCAAAGGTAAATTTTACTCTTGTCAGTCGTGGAAAACACTATGAAAACAGAAAAGCCAATTATGGAATCATTGAACCCTGGTTTAGACCAAAAAAGAGCTGGTTTTAGCCATTTTAGACCCTTAAATCAGCCATTACTATAGTAATACCTGGTCTAGAGCCTTCAAAACATGTCAGAATGTGTGTAAGAGTTGTAGATACCAGTTAAAGCTGTTTATAATAAGATCCTTTTAGCTTAAGGGTAGTTTTACCCTCTTGGCAACAGTTAAAACTGCCCTGGTTGGTATCAAAACCTCATCATCAATTGAGTCACAGACCCTGTGACTCAATTTCAGGCCAAAAGTGGTGAACCTTTGTGTGGATTTTGACATCCCAAACCTGTCAGCAAGGAATTTGGGGTCTGGCTCCCCCTTGGAGCTAGAGTACCTTTGCCCCCCAGAATTAATCTTTCCAATTTATTTTTCTCACTCATTGCTCATCATGTAATACACTTGTAATTTACACATACAATTCAATTGAGTTTTACAGTAAACAACTGTAATAATTGATAACTCATATGTAAATTACAGTTCACTTATGTAACACATGCGCACATTTTGACATTTCAATTGAAAATACTTCAATTCCTCATAACTTCTAAACTACCCACAACACCTCAATTTCAACACAAAAATTGATGGTTAACACCACATGTGGTGTAAATTAAACTAAGGCTTTCAGGATTTTCAAGTTTTGTACAGAAAATATCAAAAACTTAATTTAAGCTTATTTAGAGTTGAGTTACAGATATTTTACCCCAAGGTGACCCCACCTAATTTTTTTGTGAGGAATCCAATGGTGAAATAATCTTCTTAAGTTTGTTTATTGGATAAAAAGTTAGAATATATTTTATTTAACTTTTTACCAAAAATATTTTAACTTCATTAATTTTATTAAAAGTTTGTTTTTACTCAATTTTTTCAAGTAAAAATGCAATTTCACAATTTTGAAAATTTAATGTAATATTTTATTTTAAGTTATAATAAAATTTTTATTTTTGTATATAAATTTATATTTATATTTTAATAATTATTTTGAACATTCATTTATATTTATATCTTATTTTGTTATTTGTGGTCTTTTGTGTATATGAAAATACTTCTATGGCTCACAAGATCCAACTAAAAACAAGTCCAAGTGCACTTTTTCAGCCCATCAGAAAGAAAGAAAAAGGTTGATAAGGATATGGCTACCACAAATCTACTGAACAGGTGAGGAGATGCCAAGATCAACTTAAAACCAATAAATAATAAGAAAATTTATTAAATAATAAATCAAATAGGTTAATTAACTGGGGAAAGGTCCCCAGGGGGAGAAAGAGGGACTGGTATATGTGAGAATCCACCAGCCCTGATCCAAAGAGTGAGGGTTTTTGAGAGGAATTTTGGTTTTAATTGATTTGGATAATACAGCCCCTGTACAGGGGGTGTGGTGGAGACAGGTAATCATAAATTTTCATCATTGTGAATCTAACCTGTACAAGTTTTGACAGGCTGTATTAATGAACCAGACTGTATGCATGTTTCAGAAAGAAGATTTACTTCAACTGATTACCAATACACTCAGTGGATTTCTGATTTGAAGAGTTTGAGGGGGTTTAAGGTTGAATAACGTTTTACCCCTGAATAGTGGCTGTAACAGTATCCCCCGCTTGAAACTGGTGGGCTCCTGAATACTATAATAACCTGCCACTTTTGACTGTCATCCCCATATTTCCACATTTTTTCAAAAAATCTTGAAATTTTAATTTTCTTTCCTCTTGATAATTATCCTGAAAATCCCCTGCTTTCATCTTCTTGTTTTTTGACCATTAACCACTTTTCCCCCTTCATAAAGTAAGTAATTTTCAATTTATCCAAGTTATATCTCTGCCTTGAGTTATTTCTGTCCAACATTCATTTTCCTTAACTGGCCTTGGGGTGTATCACAAAATGAAGGCTGCCAAGTTTTTCAGCTTCAAATTTGCTGAATAATGATCATATGATTGTATAACCTTGCAAGAATTGGCCAAACTCTGGAAACTTATCTTGCATCAAGGCCAAAATATGTATATCTTAATGTCCTGAAATGAGGGGTCTTGCCCCCTTAATTCCTGCAATAATTGGCCCAAATGACTTTTGAGGTCATTTTGGATCCCTACCATTTTATGGAAATTCTTGAAGTTTTGGCAATTTTGGTCATTTTTAGCTCTTTAAAGTCCCCCAGGATCTTTTTGGCCCCCTGGGTCTGAATTTGCTGGGTTTCCAGGGGGTCCAAGGGATGAAAATTACCTGGACCTATTAGGAGTGGTCCAGGACCATAAAAAAGAGTAAACTACCCAGAGTTTAAGGGGAGGTCCTTTCTTGCTGATTGGGGCCCCATATTGAGGATCTTGAGGGGGCCATGAATATGGTTATCCTCCCAGAACCTTGATGACCTGCAGGCTTGATATGCATATCTGACTTGATTTACTCTTTTGCTTCCATAACTCTAGAGATGAGTTCCAAACTGACTGAACTCACTGAATCTTCTCCTTCTGTGCCACCTACTTATTTCCCTTTTGGGTCTGGTGTCTTCAGTCAATTGGGTTCATCCTGGTTCATGGCTTCAGGAAACTTTGATCCTTCACAAGTGTATGATGGGTACAAGGCAGTTGAATTTTTGGATCCTTCCTGTAATGAGTGCTTGAAGAAGGGAAAACAGTGTTCCCAAAACCTTAACCCAAGGTCTTCAAAGTTCCATTATTTCTTTGTTGGAAAAAAGCCATGTCAATTGCCAGGAGTGCCACTTTAAAACATTAGAAGGTATTTTTGGAGCAATGAAGATTGGCCTTTTGGGAAAGAGCTCCCAGTTTCAGAGGCCCCTACCTCTGATGGTACTTCAGGTTATTACAGTTGTAAGTGCCTTGATTTTCTTGTCTTGACTTGATACTGATGGCTTGATTTAGTGACTGGATCCAGAAAGAGGGAGATTTCAAGATGGACCAATGTTGGAGCAACCATTCCCACTGATGGTAGGCCAATTTATTCCAGTTCAGAGGTCCCCATACATAGAATCAATAATCAAGGTGTGGTGAAAAGAATAAGAGTTCTGGATTCACCAACCAATCTAGATGCTTAAGGAAGTGAAGAGTTGGATGGGGAAGAAGTTGAGGTGGTAAATCCATTAATTGGCCACCTTTCAAGTACTTTGCCTACTAAACCTCCTGCAAAGAAATTCCATAGTAAAGTAATTCTCAGTATTCCAAGAAACTTCAAACCTGTGCTTACAACTGTCTCATATTCAATTCCTCCTCCTTCACCTAATCCATCCACTTACGGACCTGCCCTAACTTCACCAATAAAGGCCATCCCCCATTCCACAGCCCAGGCCATCACCAGTCCTCACTTCCCAAAAATTGCAACCTGTTTCCAGCATCAGTAGAAGAAGAGAATATTGGTCATCTTTGCCATTCCAAGCTGCCCAAGTTTCTCAAAGAAGGAAGCATTGGCCCATCAGGATTACCAGAGAGGATCCAAATGTGATTAATGAAGGTCAATACTCTGTAGCCAGGCTGTTCAGAAGAGCTAATAGAAAAAGTGGGAAGGTAATTATGTATTCCATTGATAGAATGATTCCTGGTAATGCTTCTGAAGAGATGGATTCCAACTTTTCCTTGTATGAAGATGAATTGATAAATATTTTCAAGAGAACTTTTGATGATTTTGTGAGAGATAACTAGTTTTTTGGTTTTTTTTATGTTTGGTTGGTCTTTCATTCCCACTCTTATTGATACAAATGAAAAATGCAACATCCCAATACATGATATGGGAGGAAAAGCTTCTGCTTTGATAAAGATATAGAAATAAATCAAGAATTATACAAGCAATAGAAATAAAGAAATTAAAAATAATTGAGAGAGAAGGAGAGTAGAGAAAAAGAAATAAGAGAAACTTCTGAGAGATTTCCTTCTTGAGGTGAGCTTTTTGATATTGGTTGCAAATCTCCTGAAAGATAAAAAACAAAGAATTTGATGTTAACAGAGTGGACAAGATGTTTTTTTAAAAGGAGTAGAAACCCTAAGAGATGCATACCAGGAGATGAAACTTACTTTCATAATTGAAACTACCCACCAAGAACCATAAAAGAACAGAAAAACCTTTTCCATAAAACTAATTTATGTAAGGAATGCCTTGAATAAGGATTAATGAAATAATTAAGAAGATGAACAAAGAGAAAAGTAATTTGGACATATCTTGATGAAAAGTTGAAATTTGAGGGTATTGATGTTGCAAGGCCTTCTGAATCTGTCCAAAGAATTGACAAGCACTCACAAAGTGTCCAAGGTGATGGATGCTTACAAAAAATTTGGGCAGAATACCCCTTTAAGAGTGCATGGCATGAGAGGAACTTATTTCATAAACTCCAATACCCACCAAGAACCACAAAATCAAACCCTTGAGGAATTTGGACCAGGATTTTCAAGATAAAAAGTGTGGAAATCCTTGACAAGGTCTATTCAGTTGGCAAGGTTGGAATCTTGTTCCCAAGTTGTTCTTTCTGGGTCTTCACTGAATGCTTTCTGCTCTACAATATACCATAGTTTACCTCTTTTGAGTTTTGAGTTCAGAACCTGAGCCACTCACTATTCTTCTTGCTCTTCCATTATTACTTGTGGTGGTGGCAATTGTTTTGGTTTGAAATAGCTGATTGCTTGACTGGTCCTAATAAGGACACTTGGAAGATAGGATTAAATGACTTCCATTGTTGAGGAAACATGAGGTGATATGCATGGCTGCCAATCTTCAGAACTTCAAAGGGTTCCCAACCATCTTTCTGAGAGTTTCTTGGTGTGTCTTGTTGTTTTGATGTTCTTGGAAGCTAGCCATACTTTTTCCCCAGGTTAGAAATAAGGTGAAATTGTCCTAGTTTTAGCTACATAATTATTAAAAAGCTTTATTTCTGACTCTGATTCTTCTTTGAAAGATTGCTCTACTGATTGGAGCTTTGTTTATGAATTTCCAGCAGGTGTAGCTTGAGAAATTTGAATTGAATCAAAGCTGGGATTTCTTCCATAAATGGTCACAAAGGGTGATTGTTTTGTTGATGAGTTTTCTGCATTAGTGTAGGAAATTTCAGCCAGAGGGAGCTAGATGTGCCAGTCATATTGATGGTAACTGAAATAAATCCAAATATACTAATCTAGAATATGATTTACCCTCTATGTCTGTCCATCTGTTTCAGGGTGAAAGGCAGTTGAAAGATCTCTTGATATCTTGAGCTTCTGACATGATTGGGTCCAGAATGACAGAACAAATAAGGAGCCTCTAGCACTGAAAATGATGACTGGGTGTCCATTCTTGGAAAAAACATGGCTAATGAAGGTTTGAGCTAAGTCCAGGGAAGTAATTGATGAATAATTTGGAATGAAAATTTCCATTTTGGATAATCTGTCAACAACTACTAAAACTGAATCAAATTTGTTGGACAGGGGGAGTTAAGTTACAAAGTCCATTGATAATGAATCTCAAGGACCAGATGGAATGTGAAGAGGCTTGAGTAATACAAGAATCATATGGTGAATGTTCTTGTTTCTTGAAAATTGCTGACATGAGGACACATAGTCCTTGATGATTTGATTAATTCCAGCCCAATGAAAATACCTCTTGATGAGCTTGAGGGTCCTCTCCTGGCCATGATGGCCAGACAACAGTGCATCATTATTCTTTTGAAGAATCTCCAATTGGATTTCATGATTGATTGGGATGACAACTCAAGCTTTGAATAATAATAACTTGGCTTGAGGCTAAAGAGAGTAATCTGAGACTGATTCACCTCTTGCTAGTTTCTTGAGTATTTCTCTATAGTCTTTCTCCTTCCATACTTCCTTCTGAATTTGGTCAACTAAATCCGGAAAATTTTTAACCTTGATTGATAATAATATTGAATCTTAAATTTTATCTTTCTTGAGAGCTTGATTATGAAATCCACCCCCCTGTCTGGGTACACATTTTCTCAAGGTGACAAGGCATCTGGTAAAGTGGCCAGCCAGCCTGGGTGTTAAGAAATAGTGAAATGAAACTCAAAAAGAAATTGATCCCAGTGGGATTGACAAAGAGCAAGAACTTTGAAAGACATGAAATACTGAAGAGAATAATGGTCTATCAATATTTCAAAAGAACTAAAAAAGGAAGGAAGAGCATCTCTCCAGCACTTGAGAGCAAAAACTATTCCAAGGAGTTCCTTGTCTTGAATTGCATAGTTGAGCTCAGCTGGAAAGAGCTTGTAACTATAAAATTCACTGAGATACTTTCCTGAGTCATTCACCTGACTCAGTACTGTACCCAAAGCATAATTAGAAGAATTATTCCCTACAAAAGTTGGTAGAGAAGGATTGAAATGAGAAAGGATAGGAGCAGTGGGGAAAGCATCTTTGAATATTTGACATTTACTAAGAGCATCCTAATTTAAGATGAAGGGAGAATCATTTTTATAGATGGAAGTGAGAGAAGTGATTCTTTTGAGATAATGTTTAATTACACATTGATAAAAGTTGGAAACTCCAAGAAAGGATTGGAATACGTTGATGTTCTTGGGCTGATGCCAATTGAGGATTTGTTGAACTTTTGAATAATCCATCTTGAGGCCTCACTTGAAACAACATAGCCCAAGTATTTCACAATCAAGGCATGGAATGCACATTTTGAGGCTTCAGAAAACAGATTGTTGTCCCTCAGTCTTTGGAAGACAGAGGAAAAAGCTTCAACATGTTCCTCCTTAAAACTAGAAAAGAACATAATATCATCTAAGTAGAATACTACCAAAAATATCCAAAAAAATGCAAAGATATAATTCCAAATGTTTTGGAATGAGCAGGAGAATTGGTCAAGCCAAATAGCATAAACAACATATTTGGCTCTAAAGGCATTTAAGTGCCCATCCCCCTCTTTAATTCTCAGGACAATATAAGAACCACACAGATCTAACTTGGAGACAATAGTGGAAGCATTGAAGACAGTAGAAGTCTGTTTCATTGGGGGAACAGGATACCTGTTTTTTGTAGTGACAGAATTGTGTTTGTGGTAGTCAACACACAAACAAAGGCCAAAATCCTTTTATTTAAAAAAGGGAAGGTGCTTCTGTTGAAGAGGATCTTGGCCTTATGAAACCTTTATCCAAATTATCTAAAATTTATGCCTGTAGTGTCTTGCACGCATTGTTGGATAGAAATTAGATAACAACAACTGGAGGTAGAGACCCCTTCAGTTTGATATGATGATAAAAGTGGTGGTGTGGAGGAAGTTTCTCTTCTTTAACATTAAAGAATAAATCCCAATATGGGTGACAAGCAGGAGTGACTACCTTCAACACAGTTTCAATTTATTCTGGCTCCTCCTCCTCATTCCACTGCTTCTTCAGGAATACATGAAAAGACAAAGGAGGAAGGTCCATTTCCCCTTCAAAAGGATTAAGTGAAGATATAGAAACATCTTCCCAAATATCTTTTATCTCTTAATGGAAGTAATAACTTAGAGGGAAATATGGGAGGAATATAGACAGTAGAAGGAAGGGAAGGTGTCTTACATTAACCAGCCAAAGCACCAATGTTGGAAGCAGTGAAAAAATCATTACTAGCAGGAGGAATAGTACCACTATAATGCTTATAACTATAATAATAGGTAATCAATACATTTTCCAATCAATAATGGGATTAAAATGGTAAAGGAAATCATAGCCCAATATGAGGTCTTCTTCCTTGTGGGAATCAATGATGAAAGAGTCACATTAAAAGCTTGGAAAAGAAGGAAAGTCAACAACCAACGTGGTTTAATGGGTGATGAACAAGGAAGTGGATCAATTTGAATCCAAAATGAAAAGAGGGATTATTTAAGGGAGATTTGGCATAGTCAATTAGTACTTGAGAGCAAAATTATTTTCAATAAAACAGTTTGTAGCACCAGAATCAATGAGAATACTATGAAAGATATCAGATACAGAAGATAAAATAAGAAATTTTAAATTTTAATTGACACTAGTATTCAGAGTGCACAATTGTGCTCTTGAAGGAAATAAGTGAGAACCATTGAACACATCATGATCCCCACTCAGGCTTTTCCCTGATTGCTAGGGAAGCCTCTTGATGATTCAGGCTTGTTCTGAGGTCTCTTGAAGCATTTTTCAATTGGGTGATTTCCACCACAGTAAGCACATAAAACTTCTTTAATACTCCTCTCATTTTAAGAACAAATTAATTTGCTGTCCTTATTGAGGAGAGTAGCATGAGGCTTATCATTAGAAGCTTGAAAGGTCTTCCCCTTCTTGTTCTTCTTCTGGCTAAACTTCTTGCAAGATGTGTATTGATGAGGCCTGAAGGAATTGGACCAAGTGACAGGAGGCTTCTTCTCTTGATAACTACCTTTTTCTTTCTGCCTCTCATGGTACCTGGTATCTTACTCCAAGCCAATGTCCATGAATTCTTGACAGCTATCAAAATTTAAAGCTTGAGAGGCCAATTGGTACAATAGCCTTGATAACAAGACTCTTCTATAATCATGAATATACTCTTTATCCCCAATCTCCAATTCTTGACATTAAGCTTCTTAAATCAGCAATGTACAAAGAGACATGACCACTTTCCTTAATCCTTAAATTGTTCAGCTCTTGTTCAGATTTCCTGACTTCATTGGGAGAACCAAAAAGAGTGAATAATTTGACTTTAAACAAATATAAATTATTCAGAAGATAGGAAGGGTCTTCATTGGAGATATTTGAGAGATATGTTTCACTCCATTTTCTAGCTCCACCAGTGAGAAAAGAGGTTTAATAAAGAGCTTTCTTCCTGTCAGAGAATAAATTTTCTGGGTCATTATGGAAGATTAATTGACAGTATTACATAAATCCTTGTAATTTATGGGCTTGAATACCAGCACAAGAATTAGGTGCCTTCTTTAATAGACTCTTGTATTCTGGGTCTCTGGAATTTTTCTTTGGGGAAACTGCTTGAGTGAGTTGTCCCATAAATTGACTCATCTGCTCCTTCATATTAAGGAAATTAGGTTTAGCTTAAGAGGAAAGAGGTTGATCAGAAATAACTAGATTTAGGGCACCTGCTACTTCAGTCTCCTCAGGTTCCTCCCCCTCTTCATCTACAGCTTTCCCCAATATACTCCTTGGTCCTTCGAAAATTCTGGCTTGGACACCAAAAAGGCCAGATAATGATATTAAGATTCTTGAATTCACCCCTCCTCTTCTGTATTATGCTTCTCCTTCCTTTGGCTGTCTTCTGTCCAAATATTTACTGAGTTGATGAGCTGATGAAGTGCAGTCAAGAGGAGCCCTTGATGCAAGAGTTGGGGAAGCTTGACGTCTTTGGGATCTAGTATTCTTGGCGCTGGGGCTATGCTGAACAGGAATTTTCAGAAATATAAATGAAATAAGCTTTATGGTACTTTGAAAAACAAGAATAGGGCTTGACAAAATCAAAAAGAATGAGAATTCTTGATTAAACTGGAGGAATCAATCAACAGTCTTGAAATGAAACAAATGGAAAAATCTTGAGAAGTGAAAATGACAAAATCAAAATCCTATAAATGAGTAAGCATTATTGAATAGTCTAAAATTCTTTCAATCAATCAATCAATCAGTTCAGTAAATTACTGATTCAATTAAAAAACAATATCAATAAGTCTTGAAGAATTCTATCAATCAGTAAATCAGTCAATAAATTTCTTCAGAATCAAAATAAGCATCTTTATGAGTCAAAATAAATCAGTAAGTCAAAGAAAATCCTTGAAGATAAATCAGTTATCCTGAGAAATCAAAATTCAATAAATAAGCAATACCAATACAATGAAATTCTGAATTTCTAAATCAACTATCCTGTCAGCCTGTGACTTAAAACCAGAGCACAAGCATGGAAGCCAAAATACCATAAACCAATGGTTGTAACAACCATCCATCAGGGGTAAGGGTATTAATTCATACACCCACTCAAACAACTCAAATCAGCAAATCCAGTATCTGCATCAGCATTAAGTTTCAGCAATCTTCATTCTGAAACATGCATACAGCTTGGTACATTCAATACAGCCTGTCAATACCTGTACAGGTTGGATTTACCCAATACAGTTTCAATACACCAGTATGAAACTGTATGATCACTCAAATACACCACACCTCTTGTACAGGTTCTGTACAGATGTACAGGACCTGTATTGGCCAGACTCAATTCAATAATTCAATCCTCTCATGAAAATTCTTCCTCTGGATCAGGGCTGGTGTTTCTCACATATACCAGCCCCTCTTTCTGCCCCCTGGGGACTTTTCCCCAGTTAATTAATTTAGTTTATTTATTATTTCATAATTATTCTTATCCTTATTTTGGGTATTATAATTATTTAATTTTAAGTTGGTCTTTGAATTCTTTCTTTGCCTGTACAGTATGAGTTGGGTGGCCGTATCCTTATTAACGCTTCTCTTTCCATTCTGACAGGTTGAAACAGTGGACTTGGACTTGTTTGTGGTTGGCTCTTCTATTTCTTACTCTTATTTCTTGTTTCTGCTTTTCTTATATTTATTCTTTTAGTAATTCATCTTTAACACTCTTAAGTGTATCCCTTCTTACCATATCTTTGAGCCCTCCATAAGTGAGTCCCAGTTTACTGAGTGCCAGGCCCTCTTCACTTAGAAGAGCCCCTGTGACATTAAATTAATTAACTAATATTTGATTCTTTCTTTTCATTCATTTATATTCATTTTCTATCATTCATCAATTATGATCTCTTTTATGACTTAATGATCTTTAATGATTATGATTTTTCTCTCTCATCAATTTCATCTCATTCATATGAAATTGATTTTTCTTCTTTCTTAATCATTAATGACCATTTCATCCACTTCATTTCATTTTATCAAATCAAATTTTCTCTGTGTTCTTATTCAGGAATGATTTATTGGTTTAATTGATTGGATTATTCATTGGTTTATTGATTCAGCGGTTCAGGATTCTTATTTGGATTGGATTGATTGATTTTGACTTCTCAAGATATTGATTGATACTCAAGAGCTGATTTTGATTATTTATTGACTTTGAATCCTCAAGATATTTTATTGATCCTCAAGAATTGATGTAGATTATGGACTGATTTTGACTCATCAAGATATTGAATTGATTTCTGAAGATTTCAAATTGATTGATTGATTCCTCAAGACCTTGATTTCATATTGAAGACATTGATTTATTGATTGATTGATTATTGATATTTGATTTGCATTGATTTGACTGTTGACTAAATTTGATTTCACCTCAAGATTTGAATTGATTCCTCAAGATTCATCAAGCTTTTATTGTGATTGATTTGGCCAAGTTCTGATTATTATTCTCATACCATCAAGTTTTATTTCATTTTTATTCAAAATGCCAGTTCAGCATAGCCCCCCAGCCAAAAATACTAGATCCCAAAGAATTCAAGCTGTTCTCACTCCTACAGCAAGGGCTCCTCTTGACCGCACACCATCAGTTCATCAACTGAGTGAAAATTTGGACAGAGGACCACCAATGGAAGGGGCAGCACCCTCAAGAAGGGGTGGAATGAAATCTAGAAGATCAAGATCCTTGTCTGGACTTTTGGGTGGCTACCGTGGCATGTCTGAAGGTGCAAGAGCAAGACAAGGGGAAGTTGAAGATGAAGAGGGGAAAGAGTCTGTGGAAGAGGAAGATTCTGGGGAAACTGAAGTGGCAGATGCCTTTGAAAATGCTCCAGAGGTGCCTCAGGGTTCTACTCTAGCCCTTTCTAGTCAACCTCTTGTCTCTCAAACTGATCCAAGGCTCCTCAAGATGATGGAGCAGATGACTCAATTCATGGGGAAACTCACTCAAGCAGTTGCTCCCAGGGACAATTCCAAAGCCCCTGCTTTCAATACTTCATCCATGAAGGCACCTGATTCTTTTGATGGTACTCAAGCTCATAAATTGAGAGGATTTATCCAATCCTGTCAATTAATCTTCCATAATGATCCAGCAAAATTCTTCTCTGACAAGAAGAAAGTTCTTTACTCAACTTCTTTTCTCACTGGTAGAGCTGGAAAGTGGATTGAACCCTATCTCTAAAATATTTCCAATGAAGACCCTTCCTACCTCCTCAATAATTGGCCCTTATTTGAATCTCAACTATTCACTCTGTTTGGTGACCCCAATGAAGTCAGGAAAGCTGAACAAGAGTTGGACAATTTGAGGATGAAGGAGAGTGGTCATGTTTCCTTGTACATTGCAGATTTCAGAAGCTTAATTCCAAGAATTGGAGATTGGGGGGAAAGAGCTTATATCCAGGTTTACAGAAGAGGATTTTCATCAAGATTATTGGATCAGTTGGCTTCTCACCCCGGAAATTTTGATACTCTTCAAGAATTTATGGATGTCGCTTTAGAATTAGACACCAGATTTCATGAGAGGTAAAAAGAAAAGGGTGGCAATCAAGAGAAGAAGCCTTCTGTCAATGGATCCAATTAATCTAGGCCTCCTCAAGACTCATCTTCAAAGAGGCCTCACCAGGGGAAGAACAAGAAGGGCAAGCAGTTCCAATATTCAAAGGACAAACCTCATGCTCCTCTCCTCAATAAGGAAAATAAATTAATTGGTTCTGAAAAGGAAAGGAGGATTCAAGAGGGGTTATGTACTTATTGTGGTGGAAAACACCCAATTGAAAAATGCTTCAAGAGACCTCAGAACAAGCCGGGGTCATCATCAAGAGGCTTCCCTAGCAATCGGGGAAAAGCCTGAGTGGGGATCATGATGTGTTCAATGGTTCTCACTTATCTCCTTCAAGAGCACAATTGTGCACTCTGAATACTAGTGTCAATTAAAATTTAAAATTTCTTATTTTCTCTTCTGTCGCTGATATTTTTATAGTATTCTCATTGATTCTGGTGCTACAAACTCTTTTATTGCAAAGAATTTTGTTCTCAAGTACTCATTGACTCTGTCAGAGCTCCCTGAAAAGATTCCTCTTTTCATTTTGGATTCTTGTCAGGGTGAGTCTATGTAGAAGCTTAAAAATAGTAAATACAAGCTAGTACTATGACTGTGACACGTCAAAATAAGTAATAAAAAATTCTTCAGGTCCTACTGCTACGTGGTAACAGTGGTGATGAGTCTATTGAGGACCTGGGTTGCAATGTTCTAATATCTTTGACTGTAAAGAGACACTACAATAATTATATTTAATTATATCTTTGAGTATTCTAAGGACACTACTGATGATTAACAGTCTTGTCACGTAAGAATATATAAAATAAAAGATAAGATGAGGATTTTTGAAGGCAAAAACCCTTCTTTTTATATCTTTCAAGACTGTCAAGAGTTATTTACTCTTCACACGTCAGAGGAGTGAAAATTTTCACTCCATTGGCCAGTCTGTGGTTCTGGATCCTCAATTCTGACGTCAGTAGAGGCAGAATTGTGGTTTTGGGACCACAAATGATCATTCTGGATCAATACAGGATGAAAAAAACTTTTCACCTGCCACGTCAGCACTTGGATGACGTTGTTCTGGTGTTTGTATGACCAATACTAGTCATTCTGGGCGGGTTTAAGCTTTGAACAACCATTATTTTGAGTATTAAGACTGTACTGGTTGGTACAGGTTTGGTACAGGCCAGTATTGGCCAAAAAACTTCCAACCAAGATATCTTGGTCAGTTTTTGAGATATCAAGAAACTAAGAGCACAGAATTGAAGGGCTTAATGAGCTCTTCAATTTGGTATGCTTCATGTTTACCCTTCTTTCAAATAGCAAAAGTTATAAGGGTTTTAAGTTTTTGGATGTATTTTTGTACATCAGTATGAGGCTTCAAAAACTTCCATACCAGATATCTTCTTCAATTTGGAAGATATCTGTATTCTGATGATACAGTTTTGTAGGGCTTGATTAGCCCTACAGTTTGGTATGTGACACTGTACAGTTGTATGAGTGTATGCCAAAGATACAGGGGTTTGTTTATTTTCTTATTTTCAGAATATCTGTATTTTGGTTATTAAACCTTTGAACCAAGATCTCTCAGTCAATTTAAGAGATACAGAGGTCTAAGGTGTCTCAAATTAAAGCTCTTGTTGAGATCTTTAATTTGGTTATACTTTTGTACAGTTTTGTACAAGCCCTCTTTGACTTTCAGGGGGACTTGGTTTTGAAAATGAGGTTATATGGTATCTCCAGTTGTAGTGGTGTTACAACAACATGGATGATATCATTGTGTAGCTCTCTATGTGAGCTTTAAGAAAAATACCATTTTGGTATAGGATAACTTAAATATGCATAAGTTAGATGAGAGGTGAAAATAAGGGTTTTGACTTGTTTATTCTCCTCTAGGTTTCCTTATTCTGTTTGGATAAGGTTGGTGTTTAATGTAAGAGGGTTGTTTTCTCTTAATTATTACCTGTATTGACTATGTTTGTTCAATACTTGTCATACCATTATTTATGGTATGTTGGATGTCATGCTAGTGCTCTGTTTTGAGTCACAGGCTGACATACCCTCCCTCAAAAGAAGGCTCATCATTGATGAGACTCTTCAGCCCTCTTGGAGGCTCTGAATCTTCTGAGGTGTATTTGTCCATCTGGGATTTCTTTCTCAGTTAGCCATTTGTCTTTATCTGCTGGTTGATTCTTAAATCTAACCAGGTATTGCCTGTTGTCTTTCCCATTGATTCTGATCTTCCTGGCTTTAATGATCTTTTTCACTGGTCCAGGTGAGTCATCTTCCTCTACCAATCTTTCATGGGTGACTGTCTTCTTCCTGTCAGGGAATTTCTCCTCATCTGTCTGGTGATAAGGTTTGACCAGGCTCACAGGGAAAACTGGGTGTTTCCTAGAGAACTCTTTGGTCAGGTTGACCTCTACTGCATTCTTTCCTATCAATTTGATAATGGTGAATGGTCCTATGAATGAGTCTCTCATCTTCTTGGGTCCTTTTAGGTTGTTGAAGTTAAGAGTTGAGATTAGAACTTGGTCTCCTTCTTTGAAATCAGGTTCTTGGTGACTTTTATCATATCTCTGTTTGTTATATAATTTGGCTTCAGCCACACATTGCTCTGCTTTTTCACAGGCAGTCTTCCACATTGTGTGAAAGTCTTTAGCTGTAGGATGTACTGAGAGGAGGTTCTTCTTCAAGTAATCTACTGGAAGTAGTGGGTTCCATCCTTTCTCTAATGTGGCAGGGGTTTTTCCTGTCACTGAGTGTATACTTGTGTTGTATGCCAATTGCACAGCTGGTAGGAGGGTTACCCAGTCATGGGTATATCCCTCATTGTCTTTATATTCCATGCCATATGCACAAAACCTTCTAATGATGTCTTCCAATGTTTGGATCATTCTTTCTGCTAGACCATCTGTTTGTGGATGGTAAGCTGTGGAAAATGCTAGTTTGGTTCCCAGCATCTCATATAGATTAGTCCAAAATTCTGATGTGAATTTAGGGTCTCTGTCACTAATTATAATTCTTGGGACTCCACAGTTAGCTATCACATTGTTCCAGAACAATATGGCTGTGTCCATTGCCGTGTCCTCTTTGTGACAGGGGAGACATCTGACACTCTTGCTATACCTGTCTACTACTACTAGGCATGCATTAAAGCTGTCTTTTCCTCCAGGGACCAGGCCTGTTACCCAATCCATGTTTATTATTTCCCAGGGGTGTTTGGGCTCCTCTATACTCTAAAGTAATCCATATCTTTTGCCATGACTTCTGTTGGCTTTTTGGCATCTGGTACAAGTGTTGATGTATTCACTCAAGTCTTGTTCCCACTTTGGCCACCAAGCTGTGCTAAAGACTCTTTCTTTAGTTCTTTCTTCACTCATATGTCCCATGTATGGGCAGTCATGGCATTCCTGTAGTATGAGGGAAATGTGTTCTCTACTTATTATTACCAGGGCACTTGTGTGTTTTTCCCTATGGTACAGTAGGTCATCTATCAGAAAAAATCTATTTTCTTTAAAGTTTTTGAGCCATGGTTCTTCCAATTGACTCTCTAGTTCAGGACTCCTGTACTTTTGTTTTAGTAGTTGTATCAATATACTACACTGTTTGTGTTTATTGTATGCTGATTGTACTATGCTAAAGAATTCTGTATTCAGATTAGAGGAGCTGATTCCCAGTATGGGTATCTCTTTAATCTCCCCATAGCTCTGTGCTGGGTTTGATGAATCATTCCCTAATGCCCAGTTTGATAGTTTGAAGTTCTTTCTCCTGTCTATCTCCATGCATTGTATAGGTATCTTGGCCCCATTTTCTGGGTCATATGCTGGATTTTCTTGGTCATTCTTCAGTGGCCACCTGCTGAGACCATCTGCATTAGTATGACTTTTCCCTTCTTTATAGATGATAGTCATATTTCCTCTGTATTCTTGTATGGCTATTTGCCACCTAAGCATGTGTCTGTTTGTTGTTTTCATGTTCAACAGTGACTTGAGGGCTGTGCAGTCAGTAAAAACTTCAAATACTGCTCCTTCTAAGTAGTAATGGAGTTTTTCTAATGCCCATACCAAGCATAGACATTCTGTCTGAGTAGCTCCATATCTAGCTTCTGAGTCTTTCAGTTGTCTTGAGATATAGCAAATTACTCCTTCTTTGGGTATGCCATCTACTAGTTGCCTCTGGTGTAGTGCTGCTCCTAGCCCTTGGCTACATGCTGCATCTATGTATAGTTTGAATGGTAGTTCAAAATCAGGCATCATCAGGACAGGGGCATTGGTCAGTTCATGTTTGATCTTTTCAAATGCATCCCTTCTTTCCTTGGTAATTTCAAAGACCACATCTTTTGAGCACAGTTTGTATAGGCTACTAGTGATGTGTGCAAAGTTCTTTATGTGGCTTCTGTAGTAGCTGGCAAAGCCCAAAAAAGATTGCATTTCTTTGATGTTCTTTGGTACTGGTTTCTTTAGTACTGCAGCAACTTTATTTTGGTCTATAGCTAGACTTAAACCTGAAACTTTGTGTCCTAGGGCTAGCAGTTCTTGCTGTCCAAAGTTACATTTCTTAAGAGATATCTTCATATTGATTGGTGTGCATTTTCCCAATACTTTATCAATTTTCTTCACATGGTCTTCCCATGTTTCTGAGTATATTATGATATCATCAATGTACACTACCATCCACCCTTCCATTATTTCATCTTGAAATATGGTATCCATCATCCTCTGAAAATGGGCTGGTGCATTCTTAATGCCAAATGGCATTCTGGTGTATTCATATATGCCCATATGGCATATAATTCTTAGCAATTTGATGGAATCTGGTTTTACCCCATTCTGGTGAAAACCTTTCATGCAGTCCATTTTTGTAATGAACTTGGCTTTTGCTAGTTTATCTAGTGCATGTGGTATCCTTGGGATGGGGTACCTATCTGCTTTGGTGTAATTATTCAAAGCCCTGAAGTCACCACATAGTCTGGATTTACCATCATGCCATGTTATAAGGACTGGTGTAGTGACCTCTACTATCTCATTATGTCCTATCTTTCTTATTACCCCCATTTCTAGGAGTTCATTGATGTGTTTCTCAATTTCTTTCCTAGTTTCCATGCTGGCTGGGTATGGTGGTCTCCTAAGCATAGGTGGATATGGTCTTTCTACATCCAGATATAATTCTATATCATGTCCTTTGATTTTTCCTAGTGGTTCATCTCCTATTGCAAAAGCTCCTCTGTGCTTTCTCAATACTTTCAGTAAGTTGAGTTTCATCTTACTGGTGAGTTGAGTGCCATATTGGGCCTCTTTGAATTCTTCCACTAGTTCTTTCAAGGTGTTATCATTTGTTATATGGTTAATGTCAAAGGAAATTTTTTTATCTTTGTTTGTACCTATGGTAAGATATCTGTTTTTACTATTGCAAATATCCATACCATACATTCTTTGGTACTCTGTAACTAGTAAGAATCCTTGTACATGTGCATTTTCTAGAACTACAAATTCAGGTTCCAGTCTGATATTTCCTTTTTGGTGTGGGATAATTATCTCTTTGATTATTGTCCCTAGTGAGTGCATTTTGCCTGATGCACTTTTGAAGTTTCTGGCTTTTGTTGGGATTATATCATCTTCCCATTTGGGGAAATGTTGTTCCAAGTATTCTTTTGCCACTATGGAGCAACTTGCTCCTGTGTCAATGATCATTGGATGTTTACAGTTCTCAATGTAAACTGTCAATTTTGTAGGTGTTCCATGAATGAATCCCATCCCTCTATTGGGGGTTACCAGGAATGTTTGTGCATTCTGTGTGTGCTTACAGAGCTCTTTGTCTGTTGTTATTTGTGGTATGCCTGAATCCAATTCAATGTCTTGTATATCAAGTGAACTTTCTTCATTGCATTCCACTATGTATTCTTCTATGGTATCAGGTTCACTTTGTGATTCTGCTCTCATACCATTTCCCATGCTGTCAGAATCAGATCTTTCACCTGTTTGTTCTTCTTCTGATTCTTCATCAATTGCATATATTTTCTTTTTTGGTTTTGTGCAATTGTTGGCATAATGGTCTGGTGAACCACAGTTGTGGCACACATATTTCTTTTTTGGGGTTTCTTTCCCTTTTTCTTTGTTTGTCTCTTTAACTTCAGACCTCTTGTCTTTGAAGTTTGGTTTATAGGATGTGTACCTTCCTATGGAGGTCTTTTTTCTCACATCTTGTATGACATTTGCTATGTCATCAATGCTGCTGATGTTGTTGCATCTGCATTTGACTGCATGTTCTAGATCTCCTGGCAATTTTGTCAGGAGTTTATGGTTTCTCATTTCTATTGTCATATTGGGATCAATAGCTTTTAGCCTCTTTGTTTGTTTGAGGCACCATTCATAAGGGTCTTTTTCTGTGGAGTATCTATCACTTTCAAAGGACATGGTTTTTTGCCAGATCCAGCTACCATTGCTATACTTTTGTATAATCTGGTTCCTCCACCATGGCCAGCTTTTCCTGCCATGTATTTCTTTCATTTCAGTATACCATATGTTTGCATGGCTTCTGAATGCTGTGTTGAGTCTTGTTGTGATCCAGTAGTCTGGTATCTTTGGGACATCAACAAAGAGTCCATCAATATAGTCAATGATCTCCATATGGTCATATTCCCCTATTCCTGAGAACTTTGGCCAGTTTGTTACTTCTGGTAACTGTTTCAGTGCCTGTTTCTCTGAATAGTTGAGATTTTCCCCATCTTGGTACACTGACTCTGATCTTAACTTTGGAATCTGATATTCAGGTTCCTGGTCATAGTCTTTTTTCTCTTCTTTTAATTTTGTAGAGGTAGTAGGCTGACCTTGTGTTGGAGGGTATTGATTGTCTTCCCTGTCATAGAGGTAATCAATTTCTTTGTCAAGGTTATCCTGCTGTTGCTGGATATTCCTCAGATCCCTCCTCACAGTTTGTTGTTCTTCTAGAATTGAATTCAACTGTCTGTTAGTTTTTTCAAATTCTGTCCAAATTTTGGCCAGATTTGAATTCAAGTCTTTTATGACTGTTGCTTGGAAAGCATTTTCTTCTTTCAATGTTTCCACTTCTGTCCTCATTTTTTCTGAGGTTTCATGTGTCCACTCCATGAATTGGGCCAATTTGGTCCATGTGAATCTGTTTTCAAACTCATGAGTGTGCATTGTAGTTTCAGTTATTAATTCTGGGTCTATTGAGTCAGAACTAGAAACACTATTTGTAGGTACAACTATTTCTTGTTTTTGTGTACTTCTTGGACTAAGTCCATCAGCTTTTTCATCAATGGGTCTGCTTCTTTCTTCCTCTGGTTGAAAGAAGTTTTGTTTTTCCCTTGGGCTCCTTTTCTCCTGTTGGAAACTACCTGGAATGGTGGGGGAGCTTTGGATGAAGTTTCCTTTGGCTTGTAAGGCCTGGAACTGCTGGATGGTTGTGGGGAAGATGGAGCTTCTCCTTCCATTTCTGGGGGTACCTGAATCTGACTGGGCTCTTCCTTGTGCCAAGATCTCTCTATGGCTTGTATGGCTGCCTGGTTCTCTTTGATTCTGATTGCTCTTTCTTCTAAGAGTTTGAAATTCTTGTTGGGATTCCAACCTTGCATTTCTGTCATAAGTTCCATCCAAGCCATTTGCTTGAGACAGATCTTCTGGGTTGTTATCCCCACTTCTGCCCATGATGCTGCCATGGTGAACATTTTGTTGTCCATGCTCCATGTGAAGAGGTCTCTCAGGAGTTTGTGTATTTGGAGGACCTGTTCTGCATCTGTCCAGTCTCCTGGTTGGACTCCTGGGTTGAATTTGATTTGGAACAAGACTTTGGGTAGGAGTTCCCTGATGGTAAGTCCTTTGCTGGTCATCTGCTCCAGTTCTTCTTCCTCTGTGTCTTCTTGGCCAGTGTTCTGGTTGATTTCTTGGGAATCCAAGATCTCTAAGAAGTGGAGGTGTCATGTTAACAATGTTAAAAAATGACAGACAATAAAAAATGTTGTATTTCTCAAGGTTTATTTACCTTTGGCAGGCCCTTGTACAAATTTATGATCTATACTCTTTGGCAATTTGCCTTTGGAGTTTACAACTGGGTTGATAACAGTGATTTTCTGTTTCTCAACTTGTTTTGGTGATCCAACTGGTTTTGTTGGAGCTTTTCTGGGTTTTTTGGCCCTTGGCACAGCTATTGGTGTCCAATCTTTTGAGTTGATTGTCACTTCACTGTGTCTTTTCTGCTTGCCCTTGGTGTTTGGCAGCGCCTCTCTGTCTTCTGAGGCTGTCACAGATGGGTTCCCTTGTGACTGGGTTCCTAATGGAATGTAGTCCTTTTCCACTATTCAGAAAAGATATTTCAGATTGTATATCAGTATTTTATGATAAAACAAAATGATTATATTCAATTCTACTGTTATTTTTCGAAATTTTTAAGTTTTTTTATTTTTTTTATTGTTTTTATATGTTTTTGTTTGAAAAATAACAGTTTTAAGTTTTTCACTTATGTTTTATAAGTGAAAAAACTGTAATATCCAAGTGTTTTGTGAATGATTCACTTGGATATTATTGTGTTTTTTGTGTAAACACGTCAAATTTATTAAATTATAATAAATTTGTTTTTTTATTATAAATATTATAAATAATATTTATTATAAGACTTTGATATTAGTTAAATATCAAGTAATTACAAGTTTTCACGTCAATTTGAGTGATATCTTGTTTTAAAGGAAATATTTAATTAAAATATTCCTTGTAAAATAATAAAAAATTATTTTATTATTTTATATTTATTAATTATTAATTAATAAATGTTTATATATTAATTTTCACGCACTTTGGTGAAAAATAATAGTAAAATAAATAATATACTGTTTGTATATTATTATTTATATTGAAATTTAAATAATACAGATGTATTATTATGAAATTTCGTGGAATTTATTGCAATAAAAAAAAAAAATAAAGAGGATATGTACTCTTATTCTCAACAAAAATATTTTATAATATATATTTTTGGAGTAAAAAAAAGAATTGTATATAAAAAAAAAATGATAATAAAATAAAAATTTTACTCACTTGTAGTGAAATACCTTTTAAATAGCTGAATTTTACGCCTAATTCAGTTCAAAATACGTCCAATAAGGTTGAATAACCACGGCCAGGCCCCCAAATTGTCAGGGTGAGTCTATGTAGAAGCTTAAAAATAGTAAATACAAGCTAGTACTATGACTGTGACACGTCAAAATAAGTAATAAAAAATTCTTCAGGTCCTACTGCTACGTGGTAACAGTGGTGATGAGTCTATTGAGGACCTGGGTTGCAATGTTCTAATATCTTTGACTGTAAAGAGACACTACAATAATTATATTTAATTATATCTTTGAGTATTCTAAGGACACTACTGATGATTAACAGTCTTGTCACGTAAGAATATATAAAATAAAAGATAAGATGAGGATTTTTGAAGGCAAAAACCCTTCTTTTTATATCTTTCAAGACTGTCAAGAGTTATTTACTCTTCACACGTCAGAGGAGTGAAAATTTTCACTCCATTGGCCAGTCTGTGGTTCTGGATCCTCAATTCTGACGTCAGTAGAGGCAGAATTGTGGTTTTGGGACCACAAATGATCATTCTGGATCAATACAGGATGAAAAAAACTTTTCACCTGCCACGTCAGCACTTGGATGACGTTGTTCTGGTGTTTGTATGACCAATACTAGTCATTCTGGGCGGGTTTAAGCTTTGAACAACCATTATTTTGAGTATTAAGACTGTACTGGTTGGTACAGGTTTGGTACAGGCCAGTATTGGCCAAAAAACTTCCAACCAAGATATCTTGGTCAGTTTTTGAGATATCAAGAAACTAAGAGCACAGAATTGAAGGGCTTAATGAGCTCTTCAATTTGGTATGCTTCATGTTTACCCTTCTTTCAAATAGCAAAAGTTATAAGGGTTTTAAGTTTTTGGATGTATTTTTGTACATCAGTATGAGGCTTCAAAAACTTCCATACCAGATATCTTCTTCAATTTGGAAGATATCTGTATTCTGATGATACAGTTTTGTAGGGCTTGATTAGCCCTACAGTTTGGTATGTGACACTGTACAGTTGTATGAGTGTATGCCAAAGATACAGGGGTTTGTTTATTTTCTTATTTTCAGAATATCTGTATTTTGGTTATTAAACCTTTGAACCAAGATCTCTCAGTCAATTTAAGAGATACAGAGGTCTAAGGTGTCTCAAATTAAAGCTCTTGTTGAGATCTTTAATTTGGTTATACTTTTGTACAGTTTTGTACAAGCCCTCTTTGACTTTCAGGGGGACTTGGTTTTGAAAATGAGGTTATATGGTATCTCCAGTTGTAGTGGTGTTACAACAACATGGATGATATCATTGTGTAGCTCTCTATGTGAGCTTTAAGAAAAATACCATTTTGGTATAGGATAACTTAAATATGCATAAGTTAGATGAGAGGTGAAAATAAGGGTTTTGACTTGTTTATTCTCCTCTAGGTTTCCTTATTCTGTTTGGATAAGGTTGGTGTTTAATGTAAGAGGGTTGTTTTCTCTTAATTATTACCTGTATTGACTATGTTTGTTCAATACTTGTCATACCATTATTTATGGTAAGTTGGATGTCATGCTAGTGCTCTGTTTTGAGTCACAGGCTGACAATTCTAATGAATCCCCTGCCTTGTTTATCACCCATTATACCAAGTGGGTAGTTGACTTGACTTCCTTCCCAAGCTTTGAATGGGACTTCTTTATCATAGATTCACCCAAGGAAGAAGACCTGATATTGGGCTATGTCAGCCTGTGACTCAAAACCAGAGCACAAGCATGACAGCCAAAATACCATAAACCAATGTATAGCCAAAATACCACCAAAACATAGAGCTGAGCCAAATTAGCTCAAAAGGTATCAAAAGAAAGAGGAAAATCACCTCTTTCTGAAAATATAAGTCCCATCACCATAGGACAAGAAATAACAAAGTTATTCCTGCTCAAAGTTATTGCTGAGCATAAACCTTAATTTTCACCTCTCATCTAAAATCTAGAAGGAGAGGCCTAACCCCATCAAATGGGTATTCAAAATGAAGCTCTAAGCCAGGGCTATCTAATTGTGCTAGGCAAACTGAGCTAGCACCAGTATTACTTGAGTTATGGTCATATTCAGACCAAATAAGGGTGAACAAAACATTCACCTCTCATCTAACTTTTACAGTTTTGGTGTGAGATACCTAAAGTGGGGTCTTTTTGGAAAGAGCACAATCAGGGCTATCTGATGGTGTCATCCATTTCCTCATAGCTTAACTACAACAGAAGTTATTGGCCAAACAAGCTTAATACAGCTTTTGCCCAGACCACGCCAATGTACAAAAATACTTGTACATGGGATAACTTTGTCATATTTCATGATAACCATGTCAAGTTGGGTACCATTGTGTAGAGCTCATACAGAGCTATTCAATGAACCAACTTTGAGCTTGATATCTCAAAAACGGACAGAGTTATGACCATTTTAAGGTCAAAATCCCACCTGCTGTCAGATACAGCCTTACCATGGGATAATATCCCATAACCATGAATATGAGGTGTCAAATAGACGAAGAAGCATGTTTTTACTTCAATACCTCATATGTCAGTCAATACTGGGGTCCCATACAGTTTCTGTACAGCATTCTACGCGTCATACACGTCAGAATCAGGCTGTGAGGTCCCCAGATGAAATTTTCACCCTGTATTGGTGAAAACCGCCCAGATGTGGTTTCAAAACCACATCTGAGCCCATTACAGGGTATACAGGCTGTTTGAAAACCACAAGCCTGTCATAGAGAGTGAAAAATCTTCACTTCCTCTACGTGGAAAGGTCTAGCAGCCTTTCCACCTCAATTTCAGGATAAAAGGAGGGCTTTCCACAGCCAAAAGCCTTTCCTTATCCTGCTCTTGAATACCCTACGTAGTAAACTGTCAAAAACAGTTTTACTCTTGGGTAATAAACAGGTATAATTATATATTTCATTATTGTAACTCTTATTATAGTAACCCAACTGGTAACATTGCACCCTGGTTCTCAATAGCGCTCACCACCACTATTCTTCAATAGTAGAACCCCTTAAATATATTATAAATCATCTTTTAAATCAAAAACTCTTATTTTCAATCAATTTTCTACGTGTCACAGTCATAATTCTAGTTGTAAATACTTTTATTACCACTTCAATATAGACTCAGCCTGACATTTTGGGGGCCTGGCCGTGTTTTAAATCTTTTTTGCACCTTATAAGTAAGTCTTTTCTCTCTGTATGAATTATTAACCAGTGTTTTATCTTTTTTAGGCGTAATTTCTCTATTTAAATATATATTTTATATATATTTATCCTTTTTTTATATATACTCATATTATAAGAGTATTTTTCACGTGGCTAATACCCACTGAATATAACTATTTTTGGCGTGTTTTGTATATAAAAACACATAAGCCATCAATAAGTCCTGTATTCTTGACTGAATAAGGACACCTCTGACTGAAAAACCATCAGTTGAGGCGTGGATTAAGTGTATTGTTACCTCAATAACACTTATACAAAACCACTTGTACAGAATACACTTGAAAACCACAAGTGTATCTGTGGGATACTGGCACACAAACAGTGTGACAGGGTACAAAAAGCTGTAATTCTGACGTGGAATTGTTGATTCAATTACACTGTCATTATACAGGGCACATTGTAGTAAAATACAAGCCCAGAGGCCAATCTTAGACGTGCAAAACCAGCATTTTTGAGAAGTCTTAACTGACATAAGTCCTCCCTTTTCTGCCTTGATTTCAGTGGAAGAAAATTACATCCCACTTGAGACCCAGTCACAGGCCAACACACCAGTGACACCCTCAGAACCAGAGGGCAGCAAGGGCAAAGGAAAGAGGCACAGTGAAGGTCTCATCACAGCCAAGAAGTGGACACCAATAGCCACTCAGAGAAGTAGAAAACCACAAAACTCTGCATCCATACAAGGTAAACCAACCTTAACCACTTGTACAGGAAAGATTACAATTATTAACCCAGTTGTAACTTCCAAAGGCAAACTGCCCAAGTCAGCAGACAGTAAATTTGTACAAGGCACAGTCAAAGGTAAATACCCTAAGAATATAAAGTTTTTAGCTGCTTGCACAAACTGATATGTCCCCTGTATACCTCAGAGACCTTGGCTTCCAAAGGAACCAGCCAGAGGATAGAGGAGAATTGTCCAGAACCAGAAGACCTGAAAGAGGACACCCTGGACACAGTGGTGGATGGCAAAACAATGAGGGAGATAATATCAACCTTGCTATTCACACTCCAATTCAACAGAAACCTCAAACCAGAGCACTGGAAGGATATGGATCAAGTTCTTCAGCTCCACCAACTCCTCAAAGATTTATTTCAATGGAGCATGGACAACAAGAGGTTCAACCTAGCAACTCACTGCGCAGAACTGGGATCAAGTTGCCAGAAGATCTGTCTCAAAGACCTTATGGTAATCACCAAAGGTTGGAATCCTCCCAGGCAGCACAGACTCCTGGAGGCAAGGGCACAGAGGATAAGGGAGAATCAAGCCACTATCCTAGCTATAGAAGAACAGTTGACCCCGACAGGGCCTACTCAGATTCCTTCAGGTTTACAAGGAGCAGGCCAAATCAACTCTCCAGTGGCTTCACACCATTCAGACACCAGCAGACCAGTGGCCAAGAGTCACCATTACTCACAATTCCAGGAAGTTTCCAGGAGAAGACAAGGAAACAAGGGCAAGAACAAAACCTCCTTCAACCAGATGAGGAAAGAGTCAGACCCCATGATCCAGAAGCTGTTGGATTTGGTAAAGGAAGTACACAAGAACCAGAAGTAGTTGTAAACCACTCTAGAATCAGTAGTCCTAGTAATAGAAGCATTACCCCCACTCAGACTGAAAATAACATTGTCACATCTGAGAGTAACATCAACAGTGATACACTGTGGTTACAAGTGTCCCAATATGCTGAACAATCTGCAAAGCAATTTGCAGAAATTAAAGCTAGCCAAGAGAGGATGAGACAAACTCAAGCCTCCTTGGAACAAATAGTTAAGAATCTTCAAGAAGGATATGCTCAACTGAGCAAAGCCTCTGAAGAATTAAACACAAGACTGAACCAAGTCTTTGAAGAACAACACCACAGCACAAGGGACAGGGAGTGTCTGGATCAAGACATTAACAAATTGTTTAATGCCTACCATAGCTTAAAGCCCCAACCACAAGGCCAAGCTATGGAGAATCCATATCAACCAGATGAAATCAAACCAGATGCCATGATGTTGAATAAAGAAAGATCTCCATCACAATACCAGGATGGAGATGGCATGTCTTATTCAGAGAAGAAAGCCTTGAAACAGCTTCCTGAGGCATCAAACTGGCCCAAATCTCTGGATCAGGAGAATATGATCATATGGAACTCATATATTATATTTATGGACTCTTCATTAATGTACCCAGCATACCAGATTATTGGATTACTGCTAGACTGAATACTGCATTTAAAGGTCATGCAAGTATATGGTACACAGAAATGAAAGAAATCCATGGCAGAAGAAACTGGCCATGGTGGAAGAGCCAAATAATACAAAAGTACAGTAATGGAACTTGGATATGGCAAAAGACCATGTCATTTGAAAATGACAAATACTCTGTGGACAAAGATCCATATGAGTGGTGTCTCAGACAGTCTAAAAGACTTAAAGCCATTGATCCTCAGATGAACATCCAACTGAGGAATCACAAACTTCTGACACAACTGCCAGGAGAATTAGAGCATGCAGTGAAATGCAGATGCAACCAAAATTGCACTCTAGATGACATAGCCAATACCTTACAAGACATAAGGAAGAGGACAAATATAGGGAAATTCACCCCATATAAGAGCAGTGGTTTCAAAGAGAAACAACCTTTCAGGGGAGAGTTTAAAGACAAACCCAGAGAGAGAGTGGCAGAGGTGGCAAAGAAAAGGAATTCTTGTCACAATTGTGGTTCAACAGACCACTATGCCAACAACTGTCCAAAAGCAAAGAAAAAAGTCTATGCTATAGAAAAAGTCCCTGAAGAAGAACCTCCAACAGAGGATTCTGAATCAGACTCTATGGGAGATGCCATCAGAGAACCATCTGATGATGATCAAGACCCAAGAGAGGAATTTCTAGTGGAATACCAAGAGGAAACCCCATTGGAAATCCAGGATATACAGTTGGAAGCAGGCATGCCACAGGACACTGCCAACAAGAACCTGTGCAAACACACACAAGATGCACAAACATTCCTGGTTACACCAACCAAAGGAATGGCATATATACATGGAACAGCCACAAAAATGACTGTATGTATTGACAATGCTCAGCACCCACTGATCATTGACAGTGGAGCACATTGCTCCATAGTGGCCAGAAATTATCTGGATAACCACTTCCCAAACTGGGAAAAGCAGCTCTTGCCCACTAAGGCAAGGAACTTCAAAAGTGCATCAGGGAAGATGACTTCCATTGGGACAATTATCAAAGAGATAATTATACCCCACAGGAAGGGTAATATCAGACTCAACCCAGAGTTTGTAGTGCTTGAAGATGCCAACATCCAAGGGTTTTTACTGGGAACAGATTACCAGAGGATGTATGGCATAGATATTTACAACAGTAAAAAAAGGCACATTACCATTGGTACCAACATTGAAAAGAAATTTTCACTTGATATACACCACATATCTTCACAGGATCCACTAGAAGAACTCTTGAAGGAATTCAAGGAGGGACAGTTTAGCACTACCCTCACCAGTAAACAAAAACTAAGTTTACTGAAGATGCTGAGGAAGAACAGACCAGCATTTGCCATTGGTGAAGAGCCACTAGGCAAGATTAAAGGCCATGATATAGAACTATATCTGGATGTGGAAAGACCTTATCCACCCATGCTGAGGAGACCTCCTTATCCAGCAAGTCTGGAAACCAGGAAAGAAATTGAAAAACACATCAATGAACTCCTGGACATGGATGTCATCAGGAAGATCGGACATAATGAAATAGTGGAAATCACCACTCCTGTCCTAATCACCTGGCATGATGGCAAGTCTAGATTGTGTGGAGACTTCAGAGCCCTGAATAACTACACAAAAGCAGACAGGTACCCTATACCAAGGATACCTCATGCCTTGGATAAGCTGGCCAAAGCTAAATACATAACCAAGATGGATTGTATGAAAGGCTTCCACCAAAATGGAGTTAAACCAAACTCCATGAAGTTGCTCAGAATAATATGCCATATGGGCATATATGAGTACACCAGGATGCCATTTTGCATCAAGAATGCACCAGCCTACTTCCAAAGGATGATGGACACCATATTTCAAGAAGAAATAATGGAAGGCTGGATGGTAGTATATATTGATGATATCATTATATACTCAGAGACATGGGAAGACCATGTACAATACATAGACAGAGTGCTAAGTAAATGTACACCCATCAATCTGAAAATTTCACTTAAAAAGTGTAATTTTGGCCAACAAGAGCTACTAGCTCTAGGACACAAAGTCTCAGGTCTTAGTCTGACAATTGACCAGAACAAAGTAGCAGCAGTACTGCAAAAGCCAGTACCAAAGAACATCAAAGAGATGCAATCTTTCCTTGGATTTGCTAGCTACTATAGAAACCACATCAAAAACTTTGCCCACATAACTAGTAGTTTATACAAGTTATGCTCAAAGGATGTAGTTTTTGAAAGAACCAAGGAAAGGAGGGATGCATATGAGAGGATCAAGTATGAACTCACAAATGCACCTGTGCTCATCTTGCCTGACTTTGAACTACCATTCAAGTTATATATAGATGCAGCATGTAGCCAAGGCTTGGGAGCAGCCCTTCACCAAAGACAAATTGTGGATGGTGAACCAAGAGAAGGTGTAATATGTTACATCTCCACGCAGCTGAAAGATTCAGAAGCCACGTATGGGGCCACCCAGACAGAATGTCTATGTATAGTCTGCGCTCTAGAAAAATCCCATTATTATTTGGAGGGTGCAGTCTTTGAAGTCTACACAGACTTCACAGCCTTGAAGTCTTTACTAAACATGAAGACTACTAATAGACACATGCTGAGATGGCAAATAGATATCCAGGAGTATAGAGGGAACATGACCATCATATACAAGGAAGGTAAAAGCCATACCAATGCAGATGGCCTTAGCAGATGGCCACTGGACAATGTCAAAAGCAATCCAGCTTATGACCCTGAAGTTGCTGCAAAAGTTCCTATCCATTTTATGGAAATAAATAGGAAGAAGAACTTCAGATTCTCTGAATGGGCACCAAGGAGTGGTACCCTTGACAGTGGAAACACTGATTCAGAAGGGACAGAAACCCCCATACTGGGAATAAGTTCCTCAGAACTGCACAATGAATTTTTCAATGCAGTACTGCAATCTCATGATAAACACAAACAGTGTAGCATACTACTTCAACTCCTTCAACAAAAATACAGGAGCCCAGAACTGGAAACCCAGCTGGAGGGACCCTGGTTGAGGGCCTATAAGGACAATAAATTCTTCCTTATAGATGGCCTGATTTATCACAGAGAAAAGCACACCAGTGCACTCACAGTGATAGACAGAGAACACATCTCTTTAATCCTGCAGGAATTGCATGACTGCCCCTATATGGGACACATGAGTGAGGACAGGACTAAAGAGAGGGTAGCAAGCACAGCTTGGTGGCCCAAGTGGGAGCAAGAGTTGAGTGAATACATCAACACTTGTGAAAGATGCCAAAAGGAAAATAGAAAACGTGGGAAGAAATATGGGTTGCTTCAACACATAGAAGAACCCAAACACCCATGGGAAACCATCAACATGGACTGGGTCACAGGACTTGTCCCAGGAGGCAAAGAAAACTACAATGCCTGCTTAATCATAGTTGATAGGTTCAGCAAGAGCATGAGATGTCTACCATGCCATAAAGAGGACACAGCCATGGACACTGCTCTGTTATTTTGGAATAACATCATATCCACCTGTGGAGTCCCTAAGATCATAATTACTGACAGGGACCCAAAATTCACATCTGAATTCTGGACCAATTTATATGACATGCTTGGCACCAAGCTTGCTTTTTCCACAGCTTACCATCCACAAACAGATGGCCTAGCTGAGAGGATGATCCAAACAATGGAGGACATCCTCAGGAGGTTCTGTGCCTATGGCATGGAATACAAGGACCATGAGGTATACACCCATGATTGTGTCACCCTCTTACCAGCAGTCCAACTGCCTTACAATACAAGCCAGCACTCTACCACAGGAAAAACACCTGCACTGGTAGAGAAAGGGTGGAATCCCCTGTTACCTGTGGATCACTTGAAGAAAAATCTTCTGACCATCCACCCCACAGCCAAAGACTTCGATGATATGTGGAAGAAAGCCTGTGATACTGCTGCTAAATGTATAGCTGAGGCCAAAGAGTATAACAAGCAGAGGTGGGACAAATCACATATGGAACCTGACTTCAAGGAAGGGGACCAGGTGTTAGTGTCTACACTAAACTTTAACAATCTCAAAGGACCCAAGAAGATGAGAGACTCATTTGTAGGGCCCTTCACTATCATTAAGTTGATAGGGAAGAATGCAGTAGAGGTCAAGCTCACTGAGGAGTTTTCTAGGAAACACCCAGTCTTTCCAGTAAGCCTGGTCAAACCATACTTCCAAACAGAGGAGGATAAATTCCCCTCCAGGAAGAAAAACATCACTCCACCAGAAATAGTGGAAGTAGAAGACTCTCCTGGACCTGTGAGTAAAATAATCAGGGCCAGAAAAATCAGACTTAATGGGAAGGATCAGAGACAATATATAGTCAGATTCAAGAACCAGACAGCTGACAAAGACAAATGGTTGGCAGAGGATGCCATACCAGATGGAAACCTTCATTTAAGGAGATTCCGAGCCTCTAGGAGGACTGAACAGTCTCATCCATGATGAGCCTTTTTTAGAGGGAGGGTATGTCAGCCTGTGACTCAAAACCAGAGCACAAGCATGACAGCCAAAATACCATCAACCAATGGTATAGCCAAAATACCACCAAAACATGGAGCTGAGCCAAATTAGCTCAAAAGGTATCAAAAGAAAGAGGAAACTCACCTCTTTCTGAAAATATAAGTCCCATCACCATAGGACAAGAAATAACAAAGTTATTCCTGCTCAAAGTTATTGCTGAGCATAAACCTTAATTTTCACCTCTCATCTAAAATCTAGAAGGAGAGGCTTAACCCCATCAAATGGGTATTCAAAATGAAGCTCTAAGCCAGGGATATCTAATGGTGCTAGCCAAACTGAGCTAGCACCAGTATTACTTGAGTTATGGTCAAATTCAGACCAAATAAGGGTGAACAAAACATTCACCTCCCATCTAACTTTTTCAGTTTTAGTGTGAGATACCTCAAGTGGGGTCTTTTTGGAAAGAGCACAATCAGGGCTATCTGATGGTGTCATCCATTTCCTCATAGCTCAACTACAACAGAAGTTATTGGCCAAACAAGCTTAATACAGCTTTTGCACAGACCACGCCAATGTACAAAAATACTTGTACATGGGATAACTTTGTCATATTTAATGATAACCATGTCAAGCTGGGTACCATTGTGTAGCGCTTATAAAGAGCTATTCAATGAACCAACTTTGAGCTTGATATCTCAAAAAACGACAGAGTTATGACCATTTTAAGGTCAAAATCCCACCTGCTGTCAGATACAGCCTTACCATGGGATAATATCCCATAACCATGAATTTGAGGTGTCAAATAGACGAAGAAGCATGTTTTTACTTCAATACCTCATATGTCAGTCAATATTGGGTTCCCATACAGTTTCTGTACAGCATTCTACGCGTCATACGCGTCAGAATCAGCCTGTGAGGTCCCCAGATGAAAATTTTCACCCTGTATTGGTGAAAACCGCCCAGATGTGGTTTCAAAACCACATCTGAGCCCAATACAGGGTATACAGGCTGTTTGCAAACCACAAGCCTGTCATAGAGAGTGAAAAATCTTCACTTCCTCTACGTGGAAAGGTCTAGCAGCCTTTCCACCTCAATTTCAGGATAAAAGGAGGGCTTTTCACAGCCAAAAGCCTTTCCTTATCCCGCTCTTGAATACCCTACGTAGTAAACTGTCAAAAACAGTTTTACTCTTGGGTAATAAAAAGGTATAATTATATATTTAATTATTGTAACTCTTATTATAGTAACCCAACTGGTAACATTGCACCCTGGGTTCTCAATAGTGCTCACCACCACTATTCTTCAATAGTAGAACCCCTTAAATATATTATAAATCATCTTTTAAATAAAAAACTCTTATTTTCAATCAATTTTCTACGTGTCACAGTCATAATTCTAGTTGTAAATACTCTTATTACCACTTCAATATAGACTCAGCCTGACAGGCTATGATTTCCTTTACCATTTTAATCCCATTATTGATTGGAAAAATGGATTGATCACCTATGATTCTAGTCAAAAGGATTCTAGTGGTATTATTCCTTCTACTAGTAATGACTTAGCCACTGCTGTAAAAAGTGTTGCTCTGGTTGGTGAACTTAAGACACCCTTCCTTCCTTCTTCTGTCCATACCCCCTCCATCATTCCCTCTCAGTCATTACTTCCATTAAGAGATGAAGGATGTTGGAGAGGATGTTGCCATATCTTCACTTCATCTCTTTCAAGGGGATATGGACCTTCCTCCCTTATCTTTTCATGCCTCCCTGGAGGAGCAGTGGGATGAGGAGGAAGAGCCAGAAGAAATTGAAACTGTGTTGAAGGTAGTCCATCCTGCTTATCACCAATATTTGGATATATTCTCCAAGGTGAAAGCAGAGAAACTCCCTCCACACCGCGCCTGTGATCACCATATTGAATTGGAGGGTCTTCTACCTCCAATTGGTGTTATCTACTCATTATCAAATCAAGAGTCAGAAACACTGCGGGCCTACATTTCAGAGAATGTAGAGAAAGGTTTCATTAGACCAAGCTCCTCTTCAACAGGACCACCTGTCCTTTTTGTCAAGAAAAAGGATGGAGGTCTTTGTTTGTGTGTTGACTACCGCAAACTCAATGCTGTTACTAGGAAGAACAGGTATCCTGTTCCTCCTATGAACCAGCTCCTTACCGTATTCAACGGTTCCACTATCTTCTCCAAGATACACTTGTGTGGTGCATATAACCTTCTGGGAATCAAAGAGGGGGATGAGCACTTAACTGCGTTTAGAACCAAATATGGTAGTTATGAGTATTTGGTCATGCCATTTGGTTTGACCAATGCTCCTGCTTCTTTCCAGAATCTAGTAAATGATATCTTTGAAGATTTCTTGGATGTGTTTGTTGTGGTTAATTTAGATGATATTATGGTCTTTTCCAGTTCTGAGGAGGAACATGTCAAACATGTGACCTCTGTTCTCCAAAGACTGAGGGACAATAATTTGTTTGCCAAAGCCTCCAAGTGTGTATTCCATGCCGCAAGTGTGGAATACTTGGGCTATGTTGTTTCAAGTGATGGCCTAAAGATGGATTCTTCAAACGTTCAGCAAATACTCAATTGGCCTCAGCCCAAAAACATCAAGGCCTTCCCATCTTTTCTTGGCTTTGCCAATTTGTATGGTCGTTTCATTAAAAATTATTCCAAAAAAATCACTTCTCTCACTTCCCTTCTCAAAAGCGTTTCTCCCTTTATCTTCAATGAGGAAGCTCTTAGTCAGTTTCAAGCACTCAAAGAAACTTTCACCTCTGCTCCTATCGTATCTCACTTTAATCCATCTCTACCTACTATTGTAGAGACTAATGCTTCTGATTATGCATTGGACGCCGTACTGAGTCAGGTGAATGACTCAGGAAAGCACCCCATTGCATTTGATAGTCGCAAGCTTCTCCCAGCTGAGCTGAACTATGAAGTTCATGACAAGGAACTCCTTGGCATAGTTTGGGCTCTCAAGCGCTGGAGAGCATTTCTTCTTTCTCTTTCCAATTCTTTTGAGGTCTTGACAGACCACTCTTGCTTGCAGTCTTTCATGTCTTCCAAAGTTCTTACTTGTTGTCAGGCCTGTTGGGCTGAATTTATCTCAGAATTTCATTTCACTATCACTTACCGCCCAGTCAAGCTGGCCACTTTACCAGATGCCTTGTCACGTTGGGACGACGTGTACCCAGAGAGGGGGGTGGACTTCATCAGCAAGAATCCTCAAAATTTTCATCAAGTACTTAAGCAAGATGGAATTCAAGAGTCAAGATTCTTCTCAATCAAAGTGGAGATTTTCTCGGAATTCAGTGGACAATATTCAAAAAGAAGTATGGCAAGACAAAGACTATAAAGAAATACTCAAGCGACTAGCAAGAGGTGAATCAGTTCCAGACTATTCTCTTGAACCTCAAGCCAAGTTATTATTATTCAAAGATAGAGTGGTAATCCCAAGCAATGAAGAACTCCAACTAAATATTCTTCAAAAGCCCCATGACTCACCATTGGCTGGCCATCCTGGCCAGGAGAAGACCCTCAAGCTCATCAAGAGGGATTTTTATGGGGCTGGCACAAATCAATTCATCAAGGAGTATGTGTCCTTATATCAGAAATGTTCAAGAAACAAGAACATTCATCACAAGAAGTTTGGATTACTCAATCATCTTTCAGTTCCATCTGGTCCTTGAAATTCATTATCAATGGACTTCATCACTCAATTGCCACTGTCAAACAACTTTGATTCAATTTTAGTAGTTGTGGACAGATTCTCAAAAATGGCAATCTTCATTCCAACTTATGGAACAATCACTGCTTTGGACTTAGCTCAAATCTTCATTAGTCATGTATCTTCCAAGCATGGCCTTCCAGTCAGTATCATCAGTGATAGAGGATCCTTATTTGTTCCATCATTTTGGACTCAATTGTGTCAGCAGCTCAAGATATCAAGAGATCTTTCAGCTGCCTTTCACCCTGAAACAGATGGACAGACAGAGAGGGTAAATCAGATACTAGAACAGTACCTTTGGATTAATGTCAGCTATCATCAAGATGACTAGTACACCTGGCTCCCTCTGGCTGAATTTGCCTATAATAATGCAGAACATTCATCAACAAAGCAATCACCTTTTTTCACCATTTATGGAAGAAATCCCAGCTTCGACTCAATCCATATTTCTCAAGACTCACCTGCTGGAAAGTTATCAACAAAACTCCAATCAGTACAGCAAGTTGTCAAAGAGGAATTAGAGTCAGCAATAAGGAGATTCAAGAAGTATGCAGATAGAAATAGGGCTATTCCACCTGATTTCCAACCTGGGGACAAAGTATGGCTATCCTCCAAGAACATCAAGACCACAAGAACCACCAAGAAGGTATCAGAAAGATGGTTGGGACCTTTTGAAGTTCTGAAGAAGATTGGAAGCCATGCATATCACCTCAAGTTGCCTCAGCAATGGAATTCAGTTCACCCTGTTTTTCATGTGTCCTTATTAGAACCAGTAAAGAATTCAAATATCCCAAATCAACATCAATTGCCACCACCACCAATCCTAGTGGAGGAGCAAGAAGAATGGGAAGTGGCTCAGGTTCTGGACTCAAAACTCAAAAGAGGTAAATTATGGTATCTTGTAGAGTGGAAAGGATTCAGTGAAGACCCAGAAAGAACCACTTGGGAACCAGCTTCCAACCTTACCAACTCACCAGATGTCAGCCTGTGACTCAAAACCAGAGCACAAGCATGACAGCCAAAATACCATAAATCAATGGTATAGCCAAAATACCACCAGAACATGGAGCTGAGCCAAATTAGCTCAAAAGGTATCAAAAGAAAGAGGAAACTCACCTCTTTCTGAAAATATAAGTCCCATCACCATAGGATAAGAAATAACAAAGTTATTCCTGCTCAAAGTTATTGCTGAGCATAAACCTTAATTTTCACCTCTCATCTAAAATCTAGAAGGAGAGGCTTAACCCCATCAAATGGGTATTCAAAATGAAGCTCTAAGCCAGGGCTATCTGCTGGTGCTAACCAAACTGAGCTAGCACCAGTATTACTTGAGTTATGGTCAAATTCAGACCAAATAAGGGTGAACAAAACATTCACCTCTCATCTAACTTTTACAGTTTTAGTGTGAGATACTTAAAGTGGGGTCTTTTTGGAAAGAGCACAATCAGGGCTATCTGATGGTGTCATCCATTTCCTCATAACTTAACTACAACAGAAGTTATTGGCCAAACAAGCTCAATACAGCTTTTTGCCCAAACCACGCCAATGTACAAAAATACTTGTACATGGGATAACTTTGTCATATTTAATGATAACCATGTCAAATTGGGTACCATTGTGTAGGGCTCATACAGAGCTATTCAATGAACCAACGTTGAGCTTGATATCTCAAAAACTGACAGAGTTATGACCATTTTAAGGTCAAAATCCCACCTGCTGTCAGATACAGCCTTACCATGGGATAATATCCCATAACCATGAATATGAGGTGTCAAATAGACAAATAAGCATGTTTTTACTTCAATACCTCATATGTCAGTCAATACTGGGGTCCCATACAGCTTCTGTACAGCATTCTACGCATCATACACGTCAGAATCAGGCTGTGAGGTCCCCAGATGAAACGTTTCACCCTGTATTGGTGAAAACTGCCCAGATGTGGTTTCAAAACCACATCTGAGCCCAATACAGGGTATACAGCCTGTTTGCAAACCACAAGCCTGTCATAGAGAGTGAAAAATCTTCACTTCCTCTATGTGGAAAGGTCTAGCAGCCTTTCCACCCCAATTTTGGATGAAAGGAGGGCTTTTCACAGCCAAAAGCTTTTCCTCATCCTGCTCTTGAATAACCTACGTAGTAAACTGTCAAAAACAGTTTTACTCTTGGTTAAATAATCAGGTATACTCTTAATTTAAAGTATTGTAGTCTTTATTATTGTAATCCAACAGGTAAAGCTGCACCCAGGGCTTTCAACAGCGCTCACCACCACTATATCTCTATAGTAAAGCCCTTTAAATCTTAAATTAAATCATTTATTATCAATCTTATCATCTTTTAAAACCATTTTTACCGTGTCACAGTCATAGTTAAAGCTTGTAAATACTCATATACACCTTTATCATAGACTCAGCCTGACACCAGATCTTGTCAAGGATCTCCATTCATTGTATCCAGACAAGCCTGGTCCAAATAACTCAACAGTTTGATTTATGGTGCTTGGTGGGGAGAAGCAGTTATGAAAGTAAGTTCCTCTCCTGGCATGCACCTTTAAGGGGGTATTATACCCAAATGTTGTTGTAAGCATCACCTTGGCCACTTTGTGAGCACTTGTCAATTCTTTGGACAGGTTCAGGAAGCATACAGCACCAATACCCTCTGATTTGGACCTTATCAAGATATGGCCAAATGTTTCTTTCTTTATTTTCATTTCTTTTTTTCTTATTTATCATTTCAATTTATGCCAATCATCATAATTCAAGACATTCATTACTGTAAGTCATTTACGGCAATTCATTTCAGAAGTCATTTATGGCAATTCATGTCAGAAGTCATTTATGGCAAATTCTTTTCAATTTTATGGTGCTTGGTGGGGAGTGGAAGTTATGAAAGTAAGTTCCAACTCCTGGTATGCATCCCTGAGGGTTCTACTTCTTGTAAAACATTACCTTGGCCACTCTGTGAGCATCAAATGCTTGGTGTTCATTTTTTAGACACTTCTTGGCCAGAATCAAGGAACTCACCACAAGAAGGACCAACCATCAGGATTTTTCTTCATTTCTTTTCTTTACTCTCATTTTCTCTTATTCTTTTATTTTTTTTCTTTCTTTACTTGTATAATTTTCTTTCTTTTATTTCTTAAAAGCAGCAGCCTCCCCTCCCCAAGTCACACATTCGGAGGTTCCATATATCTTTTATTTTTATTTTTATGTTAGTAGTATCAGAGTAGGCATAGACGTCACTCCAAACACAACAAGGACAAGGAAACTAGTTTCTCTACGCAATCATCAAAAGTTCACTGGAAGTCAATATTAGGTTCATCTTAATACCAGTCGAATTTCGGAATGCAGAAGCAGAAGATTCAAAACGTCCAAATCAGTCCATTTCAATCCAAAGGAAATTGGCCTCAAGAATGGGCCATAACTCATTTATGGCCCCCCTCAAAGCCTCAAGAATGAAGGTTCTAAGCCCCTTTGGGGCTGCATTCATCACTGTGGGCGTCCCCTGCATCTTTGGCGAGGCCATGATCTTGGTGACCCTGGACCCCATCAATGGATCCAGGCCATAAAGGTGGGTGTCTTGGACTCTGGGCCAATTTATGGTCCCCTTGCACCCCTGGTTCCCCATCGAATTTGGGCCCAGGGGGCCTCCAAAAGCCCCCACTGACCACGGACCACGGACTGTAGGACCCCAGAGACCCAAAATGGCCAATAATGGCCAAAAATCATAAAATGACCAAAATCACCAAAGCACCCAAAAAGGCCCAAAAGGCCATAAAAATCAGAAATATCAAGATTCATCAGGGTAGAGGCCACTGCCCAAAAACACTTTGGAGGGCTGTTTGAGGCCACTTCCATGGACAATGGGGACAAGACCCCCTGGAGGAAATTTTTTCAAGATTTCATGGATTAAGCCTTGCCCAATGAGTACACTTTATATACTCATTGGGCATCATTTTTTGAGCACAAGAGCTCAGTGGCCATCATTTTGGGATATATCCCAAGGCCATGGTCCAAGGTCAAGATGGATTGAATCAGAAGCAAGAAAAAGCCTATTTCGAAGTGGGATACTTACTCAAAACTTGAAAGAAGGGGGGAATCAATTTAAATTGACAGAGAAGAATTGAAGAAGAATTTTTTGGGATAATGGTCAACAGGAAAAAAAATTTAAAAAGAAATTTTTTGAAGAAAATGTGGGGATATTGAGATGCAACTCAACAGTGGCAGGGTATTATGGTGTTCAGGAGCCCACCAGTTTCAAGAGGGGGATACTGTAACAACCATCCATCAGGGGTAAGGGTATTAATTCATACACCCACTCAAACACCTCAAATCAGCAAATCCAGTATCTGCATCAGCATTCAGTTTCAGCAATCTTCATTCTGAAACATGCATACAGCTTGGTACATTCAATACAGCATGTCAATACCTGTACAGGTTGGATTCACCCAATACAGTTTCAATACATGAGTATGAAACTGTATGATCACTCAAATACACCACACCTCTTGTACAGGTCCTGTACAGCTGTACAGGACCTGTATTGGCCAGACTCAATTCAATAATTCAATCCTCTCATGAAAATTCTTCCTCTGGATCAGGGCTGGTGTTTCTCACATATACCAGCCCCTCTTTCTCCCCCCTGGGGACTTTTCCCCAGTTAATTAATTTAGTTTATTTATTATTTCATAATTATTCTTATCCTTATTTTGGGTATTATAATTATTTAACTTTAAGTTAGTCTTTGCATTCTTTCTTTGCCTATACAGTATGAGTTGGGTGGCCATATCCTTATTAACCCTTCTCTTTCCATTCTGACAGGTTGAAACAGTGGACTTGGACTTGTTTGTGGTTGGCTCTTCTATTTCTTACTCTTATTTCTTGTTTCTGCTTTTCTTAAATTTATTCTTTTAGTAATTCATCTTTAACACTCTTAAGTGTATCCCTTACCATATCTTTGAGACCTCCATAAGTGAGTCCCAGTTTACTGAGTGCCAGGCCTTCTTCACTTAGAAGAGCCCCTGTGACATTGGTATAGCCAAGATACCACCAAAACATGGAACTGAGCCAAATAAGCTCAAAAGGTATCAAAAGAAAGAGGAAACTCACCTCTTTCTGAAAATATAAGTCCCATCACCATAGGACAAGAAATAACAAAGTTATTCCTGCTCAAAGTTATTGCTGAGCATAAACCTTAATTTTCACCTCTAATCTAAATTCTAGAAGGAGAGGATTAACCCCATCAAATGGGTTTTCAAAATGAAGCTCTAAGCCAGGGATATCCAATGGTACCAGCCAAACTGAGCTAGCACCAATATTACTGGAGTTATGGTCAATTGCAGGCCAAATAAGGGTGAACAAAACATTCACCTCTCATCTAACTTCTACAGTTTTAGTGTGGGATACTTGAAGTGGGGTCTTTTTGGAAAGCGCACAATCAAGGATGTCTGATGGTGCTATCCACTTCTTAATATCTCAACTATAACAGAAGTTATGAGGCAAACAAGCTCAATACAGCTTTTAGCCCAAACCACGCCTATGTACAAAAAACCTTTTACATGGGATAACTTTGTCATATTTAATGATAACCATACCAAATTGGGTATCATTGTGTAGAGCTCATACAGGGCTATCCACTGAACGAACTTTGACCATGATATCTCAAAACCTGACAGAGGTATGGCCATATGAAAGCTATAATCCCACAATATGACCAATACAGCTGTATTATGACAGGATACAGTTGTACTCTGATTATGAGGGGTCAAACAGATGAAGAAGCATGTTAATACTTCAATACCTCATACGTCAGTCAATACTAGGGTCCCATACAGTTTCTGTACAGCATTCTACGCGTCATACACGTCAGAATCAGGCTGTGAGGTCCCCAGATGAAAAATTTCACCCTGTTTTGGTGAAAGCTGCCCAGATGTGGTTTCAAAACCACATCTGGGCCCAATACAGGCTATACAGGCTGTTTGCAAACCACAAGCCAGTCCTAGATAGTGAAAAATCTTCACTTCCTCTACATGGAAAGGTCTAGCACCCTTTCCACCCCATTTCAGGATAAAAGGAGGCTTTTTCACAGCCAGAATTGTCTCCTCATCCTGCTCTTGAATACCCTACGTTGTAAACTGTCAAAAACAGTTTTACGCTTGGGTAATAACCAGGTATACTCTTAATTTAAAGTATTATAGTATTTATTATTGTAACCCAACAGGTAAAGCTGCACCCAGGGCTTTCAACAGCGCTCACCACCACTATATTCCTTATAGTAAAGCCCTCTTATTATTAAATTAAACCATCTTTAACTCTTATAAAAATCTTTTAAATCTTTATTTACCGTGTCACAGTCATAGTTAAGAGTTGTAAATACTTATTAATACTCTCATCATAGACTCAGCCTGACATTTTGGGGGCCTGGCCATGTTTAAAACCTTTTTTGGACCTTTACAAGTAAGTTGTTTCTCTTTTATCATTTATTGACATTTGTTTTATCTTTTTTAGGTGTCATTTTCTTTAAAAAAATATATTTTTATATATTTTTCTTTATTTTTTTTTAAAATACTCGTATATTAAGGAGTATCTGTCACGTGGCTAATAACCACAAGACCAGTATTTTTGGTGTGTTTTGCATATAAAAACACTTGTAAGCCACTAATACAGTCTTAATTCTTAATTAAATCAAGACAGCTCATACTGATAAACCAACAGTTGAGGCGTGTTTGGGCACATTGTTAACTCAATTGCCCTGTAATACACCACCTTTGACAGATTATACTTGCTCACTACAAGTATTCTGTAAGATATTGGTATACAAACAGTCTACCACATATCAATAAGCTGTATTTTTGACATGGAATTGTTATTTCCATTACACTGTCATCTGTCACAGGGGATCTTATGGAAGCAAGAGGGCCTGGCACTCAGGAATCAAGAACTCACTTGGAGGGCTCCAAAAGATGATAAGAAATACTATGGAATATATTTCTTAAGCAGGAAATAGAGAGAGGACAAATATGCCAAAGATAACAAAGAGTAAGAAGAATGAAGCCAGGGGCCAAAATAAAAGGAAGCTCAAGCCAAGAAGCCAACCAAGTGAATCCTCAATTCACTGTTTCAACCTGCCAGAAAGAACAATGGAATTAGTAAAGGATATGACCACTAATATCCACTGACAGGCAAAGAAAGAAAGAGAAAAAAGGTGCTAATGACTGACTTAAGATTATCAGTATTAACTTTAATAATGTAAAAGAAAATAAGGATAAAAATAAATCCAATATATTAATTAACTGGGGAAAAAGTCCCCAGGTGCTGAAAAGGTGGCCAGTATATGTGAAAAACTGAAAGATTCATCCTGAAGGTGGATCACCGGCTGTATTGTCCGAATTGGGCCAATACAATTCTGGCCATCTTGAAGTTGAACTGTGTGATTGAATTCCCACAGTGAAATATGAATTGGCCCAATTGGGCCAAGTACATACAGGTTGATTAATTGCTGCCTGTATGAACCAATTGAGTTGTCCAAGGAGTATTGAAATACTTGATGCCTTGAAAACTTATTGAAATGATGGAATACCTCTGAGAATGAACCTTGGAAGAACCCTGAATGAGAGTACCAACCCAACTCCTGCATAGCCAGGTGGTTGGAGTCCGTGAATGGTCTTCTGCTTGCCGCCCTGGATTACCAAACTGATGAGTCCAAAAGTCCTCCTTCAAAATGGGCGTTGGATTTTGGTGCCTTGAGTTGAGAAGGTGAAATTGAGTCCTGACAACATCACCATTGAATTGCTGAGCAAAAATGGTGCATAATGGTATATAACACCATATATGCACCACTCCTGCAACTTTGAGTACGGGGTGCATGGAGGAATAGAAGAATCTTCCTTAAGTTGAGGGAAGAGCTTGATGAACTGATTTGGTGGCCCCTGGTGGTTGCCAGAGGCCATGACGGAGATATTGGTCCATAGTGGTCCATGGCCAAAAATGAGTCCTATGTGATTTATGGCCCAAAAGGTGTCCAAGGCGTTTTTGGCCAATTTTGGGTCCAAGGGAAATATGGCCAATTTTGGCTCAGGTGGGCCCAGATGTGGTTTGGGACCCACCTGGCCTTGGGGGCTAGGTGGTTGCCCCCTTTGGCCCCTTTTGGCCTCATTGGATTAGGCCAAAAGGGGCCTAAAAAGCCTGTGGACCGCGGTACGTGGCCTAAATGGCCCAAAAAGGCCATTTAGGCTCAAGACCCCCTAATGAAAAGGGGGGGCCTGGATCCAGTGGTGGTGGCTAGGGGGCCTGGAGACCCCTAGAAGACAAAAAGGACCCCCCAGGCCCAAAATCAATGATGAAGGCCTGGGGTTTGGTGAGGTGTGAATTGGCCAGGAGGGCCAATGGCAGCAGGATATGGCCTGACGCCATAAAAGATGATGGAGGCCATAAATGGCCATTGGGATGGGTTGTGGCGTAAGAGCCATTGAACACCCAAAAAGGGGCCAATGGGCCATAAATGATATGACGTGGCCAATTGGCCCCAACTTGGCTCCAGGTTGGATTGCCGCAACCATCAAGGAGGAGGGTCAAACTCGTGGTTGTGAAATCATCATACAAGGGCATATTGTAACAATATACAAGCCCAGAGGCCATTCGTAGATGTGCAAAACCAGCCTTTTAAGAAATATTAACTGACATAAGCCATCTTTTCCTCTTTGATTCAGTGGAAGAAAATTTCATACCACTTGAGACCCAGTCACAGGCCAACACACCAGTGACACCCTCAGAACCAGAGGGCAGCAAGGGCAAAGGGAAAAGACTTAGTGAAGGCCTCATTATAGCCAGAAAGTGGACACCAATAGCCACTCAGAGGAGTAGAAAGCCATGAAACCCTGCTTCAATACAAGGTAAACCAACCTTAACCACTTGTACAGGAAAAATTAAAATTATTAACCCAGTTGTAACCTCCAAAGGCAAACTGCCCAAATCAGCAGATAACAAATTTGTACAAGGCACAGTAAAAGGTAAATACCCTAAGAATATAAAGTTTTTGACTGCTTGCACAAACTGATATGTCCCCTGTATACCTCAGAGACCTTGGCTTCCAAAGGAACCAGCCAGAGGATAGAGGAGAATTGTCCAGAACCAGAAGACCTGAAAGAGGACACCTTGGACACAGTGGTGGATGGCAAAACAATGAGGGAGATAATATCAACCTTGCCATTCACACTTCAATTCAACAGGAACCTCAAACCAGAGGACTGGAAGGATATGGATCAAGTTCTTCAGCTCCACCAACTCCTCAAAGATTTATTTCAATGGAGCATGGACAACAAAAGGTTCAGCCTGCCAAGTCACTGGGAAGAACTTGGAGCAAGTTGCCAGAAGATCTGTCTCAAAGAGATAGACTTCAAAGACCTAATGGTAATTTCCAAAGGTTGGAATCCTACCAGGCAGTTCAGACTCCTGGAGGCAAGGGCACAGAGGATAAGGGAGAATCAAGCCACTATCCAAGCTATAGAAGAACAGTTAACCCAGACAGGGCCTACTCAGATTCCTTCAGGCTCACAAGGAGGAGGCCAAATAAGCTCTCCAGTGGCTTCACACCATTCAGAAACCAGAAGATCAGTGGCCAAGAGTCACCATTCTTCACAATTCCAGGAAGTTTCCAGGAGAAGACAAGGAAACAAGGGCAAGAACAAAACCTCCTTCAGCCAGAGGAGGAAAGTGTCAGACCCTATGATTCAGAAGCTGTTGGATTTGGTAAAAGAAGTGCACAAGAACCAGAAGTAGTTGAAAACCACTCTAGAATCAGTAATCCTAGTAATAGAAACATTACCCCCACTCAGACTGAACATAACATTTTCACATCTGAGAGTAACATCAACAGTGATACACTGTGGTTACAAATGTCCCAATATGCTGAGAAATCTGCAAAGCAGTTTGCAGAAATTGAAGCTGGGCAAGAGAGGATGAGAAAAACTCAAGCCTCCTTGGAACAGATAGTTAAGAATCTTCAAGAAGGATATGCTCAACTGACCAAAGCCTCTGAAGATACCAACAAAAGCCTGAATAAAGTCTTTGAAGAACACCACAGCAAAAGTGCAAGGTTTGTCTATGAAACTCTTGATAATAGTAACAATATCAAGAGTACTATGACTGTCCTCAGTAGAAAAATATAATATAATAAAATATTATAACCACAAATTTAAATATAATTATTAAAAATAATTATATAAAAAAATAAATTTAATTATTATTATAATAATATAATAATAAAAAAAATATAATAATTATAATAAATTATAATTATTCTATTATTGTTATAGTCACTGACAGTTATAACAATAAGAAGTGTAGAGCTCTTAATGAGACAATTACACGTGGAAAATATAAATATTTAACCACTTATAAATAATATAAATATTATTTATAAAAGAATTAAAACACACACTTTGCAGAAATAATTCTTATAGAGAAAATTCTATATATAAAAAAAAACTAATAATAGACAAAAAAAATATAGAATTTTTAGAGAAAACTTACTTATAAGATTTATTTAATATAATAAGTCAAAAAACAACAGTTATAATATTAAATAATGATTATAAGTTAAAAACACGTCAAAAATCAATAAATTTAAAGATAAAACAACTTTTTATAATATAAATTATGATTAAACAGTTTTTGAGAGGAATTTGTGGATTTTAAAAGATATTTAAAATGAAAATTTTATATAATAAAATATATTATTGGTGATTACAACAATAATCTAAATTCTATGACTTCAACTCTTTAATTTTAATAAATAAAGAATAAAAATAACTTAAGAATTACTTTTAATAATAAGATTTTATATTTAATAAAACTTTACCTGTTTAAATTTCTAATATGATTGGATTGATAATGAATGATGGACAAAAACAGTGATGAAAAGACTCTTTTTATGTCTTCAGAGCAGGTCTCATGATTCATAATGGATGTAGAGGGCGTGCCCAGGTCAAAACTGAAAAACCATGCTTAAAAATAAAGTTCTTAACTTAAGGCAACTTATTTTTACTTCCAATTTAAAGTTACCAGTTATTCTTAACTCCATGTAACTTTAATCCTCATTTAAACTAAGTATTTTAAGTTTTTAATATAAATAAGCTTATTTATATTGAAGTTCATCACATGAACAACTTAAAAATAGAGTTTCAAGTAGAAATCTCTTAAAGTCAATTTTTAATTAATTTTTTAAAGAAATCATAAATTTCTTTGAGTTTAATTAAAAGAGTAAATTTCCAGGCTAATTACCCAGGAAATTTATTTATAAAAGATACTTAAAATTTAATTTATATATTGATAATATTAAATTCTAAGTTGTATGAAATTTTCAAGCAAATCCTTTAAGAATTGGATTTTTAATGAATTTTTGAAGTTTTTGCTATTTTTCCACGTAAAATAGCAAAACACACTAAACCTTAAGTTTTGATAAGGTTTTAATGCTTGAAACTTTAAAGGTTTAAGCTTATTTAAGGTTTTTAAGCTTAAATAAGCTCTGACAGTTCTTAAAACCTTGATTTCAAGCCTGCATATTGGCATTTACCCTTTGGCAGCTTGAAATTCCTGTCCAAATTGGGATAAAACCAGTTTAAACCTTAAGGTTGGATCAAAGTCTAATCTTAAAGTTTAAATAAGGTTGAAAATCCTCGAATACAGGTGGACAACCTTAATTGAATCCTTGCAGATCCAAAAAGTTGGGTACCCCAGCTCTATTTGGTCTTTTTCCTTTGTCCCACCTTTCTGTGTGGATTTTGCCCTTTTATTTATTTAAAGCCATACTATGGCCTTAAACCCTTTTAAATTGAGCTCACGCAGGATTTACATTCTGTATGGCAAATCCTTAGCCAATTCAGTAAATATACACCACACCTCAATTTTAACTAAAATTTTGGTAAGTTTGCATAAACCTTATGCAACTTTAAATTTAAGCTTAATTAAGCTTAAATTTAACAATTTTAAGAAATGTTAAAAAGTTACATTGGTACTGTGAGATTCTTAAATCTTCCAATAACATAGAAAATAAGTGATTTTGGGTATGACACCCTATGGGTGTACCCTAGGTTATTTTTGGTGTAGAATCCAAAAATGGCATAATATTTATAACTTTGTTTATCCAAAAAAAAGTTATACTTATTTTTTATTATTTTTTATTTTAAATTCAACTAAAAAGTCTGTTTAAGACAAAATTAACTGTTTATAAAATCATTTGTGGCCTTATGGGTATGTCATACATACCTCACAGCCTCACATTCCCTACCACCAAAAAAAATTGTACCACAATTTTTCTTTTGTAGTGTACCCCCAAGTTATCTGGGGGGGGGTATAATCCACTGTCCAACCTCTCTACTTATACTTTCAAGTATGTAAAGCACACAATTCAAACTTTTTATTGAGCAATTGGTCTTCTCTCATGTCTGAATCTTCTGAGAAACTTTTGGGAATCAGGTATTTTGTTTTCTACAATCCACTCATCTTGGTGTTGTGGATTTTTATACCTGACCAAGTATTCTCTTTCATTTTTTCCCCTAAGTCTTCTTTCTTTCAAGACTTTCAGTACTTTTTTCTCCTCACTTAGGTCCAGTGGGGGTACTTGTAAGGGTCTTTCATTTCTTAAAGGAAATGATTCCTTGTCACTTGAAGTGTAATGCTTTACCAGACTGACGGGGAATGTTGGATGTTTATTTTCCAGTTCTCCTGACAGTTCTACTTGCACTGCATTTGTCCCATTAAGGGCTTTAATAATAAATGGTCCTGCAAAGGAATCTTTCAATTTCTTTGGACCTTTAATATTATTAAAGTTCAAGGTTGAAACTAGTATTAAGTCCCCTACTTTGAATTATGGGGTCTTATGACTTTTATCCCATTTTTGCTTAGCATATTCAAAGGCATCATTCATGCTTTGATTTGCATGGTGCCTCACTTTATCAAGCAACAACTTAAAGCTTGAAGCAGTTGGATGAATATCAATTAGATCTTTCTTCAAAGTATCAACTGGAAGTTTGGGGTTCCATCCTTTTTCCAACATTGCAGGGGTCTTGCCTGTGGAAGCATGGATGGAGGTCTTATAGGCTAATTCCAATTCTGGTATAAGAGTACACCAATCATGGGTGAAGCCGTCAGAATCTTTAAACTCCAGGCCATAAGCACAAAATCTTCTGATCATGTCCTCAAGGGTTTGAATCATTCTTTCTGCTAACCCATCTGTTTGTTGATGGTATGCTGTTGAGAATGATAATTTTGTACCCAAAAGCTTATGTAAATTAGTCCATAAGGCTGATGTAAATTTTGGGTCTCTGTCACTAATGATGTTTTTAAAGAGACCAGTATGGGATATTACTCTATTCCAGATTAAAAGAGCTGTATCCATAGCTGTGTCATCTTTGTGACATGGTAAAAAGATTGGTGTTTTGCTATATCTGTCTACAATAACAAGACATGCATTGTAACTCTTATCACCTCCAGGTGGTAATGCAGTTACCCAATCCATGTGAACTACTTCCCATGGGGTACTTGGTTCTTGGATATGGATCATCAGACCAAATCTTTTACCAGTAGCTTTATTGGCTTTCTGGCATCTATCACAACTATGACAGTACTCAATGACATCTTTTCTTCAAGATGGCCACCAGGCACATGTCTTAATTCTTTCCATTGTTCTGTCTTCAGACAGATGTCCAGAATAAATGTTATCATGGCATTTTAGTAGTATTGTGTTAATCAACATTCTACTACATAGGACCATGACACATGTGTGTTTAGATCTATGATATAGTATACCATCAAACAAATGGAATCTTCCATTATCATAAGATGTTTTCCAAATGTCATCCAGAGAATTAGCCAATGCTGCATCTTTACAATCTTTATCAAGTAGAGCAGTAAGAATATGACGATTCTTATCTTGCTTGTAGCTTTCTATAACTTCTTCAAAGAATTCTGTTCCAACATCTGTGATATTAATTCCTTCAATTCGAATTTGAGGTTCTGCACTTGTAGGAACATAGGCAGGATTATCAGGTGTATTTGGTAATGCCCATATACTCAAGCCATCAGCATTCTTATGAATATTTCCGGCTTTATGTACTATGGTCATATTGCCTCTATACTCCTGTATAGCAATCTGCCATCTTAAAATGTGTCTGTTTGGAGTTTTCATGTTAAGAAGTGATTTAACTGCATTACAATCAGTAATTACTTCAAACACACTACCATCAAGATAGTAATGAAGTTTTTCCAGAGCCCAAACAAGGCAAAGGCACTCCATTTGTCTAGCTCCATATCTGGCCTCAGTAGGTTTAATTTGTCTTGAAATGAAACAAATTGGACCTTTATAAGGCTTGTCATTGACAATTTGAACTTGATGAAGAGCAGCTCCTAAACCATCACCACATGCATCAATATACAGATTGAAAGGAAGTTTCCAATCTGGAATCAATAATAATGGTGCATTGGTCAAGGCATACTTGATTTTATCATATGCTTGAATTCTCTCCTGTGTCATTTCAAAAAAAGTTTGTTGATCACAAATTCTGTATAATGATCTGGCATGGATTGCAAAATCTTGAAGGTGTTGTCTGTAATAACTGGCAAACCCTAAGAAAGACATCATTTCTTTTTTGTTCTGGGGCATTTGTTTCAGTAAAACTGCAGCCACTTTGTTTTTATCAACACCAAGGCTTAGTCCTGAGACCACATGTCCTAAAGCTTTCAACTCATTGAACCCAAAATTGCATTTTTTAAGAGAAATTTTCATGTTCACTTGTAGAATTTTCTTAAGTACTAATGAAAGTCTCTCCAAATGTAATTGCCAGGTTTCTGAACAAATTATAATGTCATCAATATAAATGATTAACCATCCCTCTGATAGTTCATGTGGGAAGATAGTATTCATCATTCTTTGGTAATGAGAGGGTGCATTTTTAATACCAAAAGGCATCTTCAAATATTCATAAATACCACAATGAGCAATTATTCTCAATAATTTCCTAGCATGAGGTGTAAAAACATTCTGGTGAAAGCCTTTTAGAGCATCCATAGAAGTGATGAATCTTGCTTTGGATAATTGAGTCAAAGTCTCATGAATTCTAGGGATTGGATACCTATCTGGAATAGTATAGGTATTCAGTGCTCTAAAATCACCAACCATCCTTGACTTGTCATTATGCCAAGTAATGATTACTGGAGTTGTGACTTCAACTTCCTCATTGTGCCCAAATTTTCTAAGAACTCCCAGTTTCATTAGTTAATTGATATGATTTTCTAATGCTTCTCTAGCCCTAGGGCTAGCTGGGTAAGCTGGTCTCCTTAATAGTGGCGGATATGGCCTTTCCACATTAAGCATAATGTCCACCCCATGGCCTTTTATAGCCCCAAGTGGTTCATTATCAGAAGCAATGGCTTCTTTATATTGAAATAAAAGTTCAATAAGTTCTTCCTTCATTTCTGGTGTTAATTCAGGACTAATTTGTGCTTCACTTAGCTGATCTGACACAAATTTTTCTTTTTTAACATTCTTTACTTGTTGAATGACAGTAATCTCTTTTCTTTCTAGAGAAAAAGCAAATTTTTGCCTTTTATTTTCCCCTATAGTGAAATACCTGTCCTTATGATTGTTAATATCAATACCATAGATATTGAGATAATCATTTCCAAGTATAAAGTGTTGTGAAGTACAATTGTTCATAACAACAAATTCAGCTTTCAATCTTATACTCCCTGCTGGATGAGGAAATATTATTGCTGCTTCAAATATACCCAAAGGGTGCATGTTCTGGCTAGCACTGCTGAATTTTACACCTTCAATTGGCATCAACTTGTCTTGCCAGTTGGTATAAATTTTGTCAAGATAATCTTTTCCAACACAAGTGCAAAAAGCACCTGAGTCAAGATGTATCTTGGCTTCTGTGTTATTTATCACAATATTAGTGATGCAAGATGACCCAGCTGTATAACCTTTACCTCTAGCAGGTTTGGTTTTTTGCATTTTAACATCTTGCACATGTATGAGATCCATACATTCATCACTGTACTGTGGTAAGTGAGTATGTACCTCAGTGACCTCAAAAGAAACATTAGTATTTTCTATACCAAGTTTCTCTGATGCTTCTTCTTCTTCTGAAGGCTCAGAATCACTTTCATGTAAAGATACATCAGTTTCTTTTGAATCTTCCACTTTTTCAACATTTATCTCATTAACTCTTGTCTTTTTTGGACAAGTGTTTGCTAAATGAGATGTACTTCCACATTTATGACATTTCAAAGGAGGTCTGTCATGTGGTTTATTTGGTTTTAAAATTGGTTTCCCACTAGTCTTGTTGTCTATTGGGGGTTTATACCAATTTCTTCCAATTTTTGTTCTAGTAGTGATATCCTCCATAGCATTGATATAATCTTCTGTAGAGCAAGGCTCAATACATCTGCTTCTTATAGCATGCTCAAGGTCACCACCACACTTTCTTAATATCCTTTTATGTACCATTGGTTCAGACATATCAGGATGAAGGGCAGTTAATCTGTCCTTCTGTTTAAGAAACCAAGTCATGGGCCTGTCCCTCTCAATATTAAAAATGGCTTCTTCAAAAGAATTTTCCATTCTAAATCTCCAGGAATCATTTGCCCATTTGGAAATAACTTGTTCTTTCCACCAAGACCAAGAATGTTTACCATCGTCTTGTCTCATTTTATAATACCATTTCTTTGCTGATTTGGTAAATAATTAGTGCAATCTGGCACTTATGTATTCATCTGGTATGTTAAAGTCTTCTTCAAACATATCAATTGTTTTCATAAATTCCATATGATTATATTCTCCTTCACCACTGAAGGTTGGCCATTCCTCTAATCTTGGAATGTCCTTATAATTGCAAGCAGTTTCCACATCATGACTTGAAATTGTATGATGTAAATCATTATTCAAGTTAAGGACATTTCTGTCAAGAATTGGTGTGGATTGTCTTGGAAATTAATTTTTCAGTGATATATTATTAATACTTGACTGAATGTCTTCTTTCAATTCAAGTCTTGCTTTATCACTTTTTTCCAATTGTTCTTGAAAAAGAGCTGCATTGTGACCAGTTGAATTTTCCAAGTTTTGTACTTGTATTTTCAATTCTTTTAACTATCCAGTTATAAAAGAAATTGAATTTTCATCTGGTTGATTGAGTAAGGTAACTCTAAACTCAAGTCTTTCACAAATTTGCGTCATAGACAAAATATTTGCCTTATTAACATTTTCAAGGCCAATTATGGTCTTTTGTTGGTCTTTTACTTGTAGTATCTCATTACCCAACTTTTGTTGGACGTGATCAAATGCTTTAAATTTTGCCATAATTTCTTTATTACAAGATTCAAAGTAAGTTACAAGTTTTACAAGATCTACTTCTTTGGAAAGGATTGGTTCAATCTTTCCTCCTCCTTGCTTTTGAATTCCATCAAAGTTCTTGCCATATTGAACACATTGTCCATGGCTGTCTTTTCCTTCTTTGGAATTCTGTAATTCTGAGAGTAAGGTTTGTTCCACTTGGGCTTTGCCTTTCCCTTTGCCTTTTGCTTGCCCTTCTGATTGGTCTTTGGGGCTTGCTTGGGCTTGTTTGGCACTTGTTGAGGCGGATTTTTGCTGGTGGATGCTTGAGGAGCTTCCACTGGGCTGTTGTCCTTGCCTTGAGCCAATTTCTTCTTCTGATCCTCTGAAAACATGCTTTGGTTTTTCAACCAAGCTTTGATCTGTTGGACTTGTCCTTTGACAGACATTGGTGTCCAACCCAGCAGAAGATCTTCTGTCTTTTCTGGCCCCATGAACTTCTTCACCTGAAGATAAGAGTTCATGGTGCCTATCCAAAGACTTGGAAGGAGTTCCCACTCTTGTTGTTTTGACGCCAGGCACCAGTTTTTCCATTGGGATTGATAAATTTCCACAGCTGCCTGTTGGAAATGGTTCAGGTCTAACAGCAATAGCAGTTATGTCAGCTTCTGGACTCTCAATAAGAGGTTCAAAGGTGCTGGCTAACCTTTGGGAACTGGTGGAAGTTCTGGCATCCTCCATTTGTGCCTCTCCTCTGGGAGGACATTCTTGCCTTTTGGATTTGTGGCTGGAATGTCCTGGTCCAGATCCATTTGATTGGATGGAGTAGTTGCTTCCACTTCTAGTAGGAGTCATTTCACGTCAACTTTAATAAAAAATAGAGTAAAAATTGAATTGAATTCACCTGCAGGACCTTTAAAGGGTTCTTTGGTTATTAAACCCCTTGGTGCTGGACTGGTTTGAATTTCAATACTGGACTCTGAGGCTTCAGAGTCTGAAGAACTTTCTCTGATTGAAGACACTAGAGAAATTTAAAAATATAAGTTATTTTATTAAATAATGAAAATAACTTATAAGCTCAACTTATGAAATAAAGTTGTTTAAATGTAATTTTATGGCAAATTACGTCAAAAATAAAGAAAAATGTCTAAAATAAAAAAAATGTTTTTAGTAAAGATTTTTTATTTGATTTGTTATTTTCATTAAAGAAATAATAATTATGCAATTAACAAGTTAATTAATCAAAATTGTATTATTATTCACTTTATACTAGAATAACTCAAATAATAAATTTCAAGTCTGTGAGGTGAAAAAGCCACTAGTTAGACAAAAGAAATTTATTCCAAGTCACTCAATAGTATATTGTTTCAAACAATATTCTTAAGAAAAAATAACTTTATTAATATTATAAAGATTATTTATAAGGGATAAGTCCCAAAAAAGCCAATATTAAGACAAATATGGCAATTTTACGTCAAAAAACAGTAAAATAAGGTCTAGAATATGATTTATGTCCCAAAAATTGGTTTAAAATCATGGCCAGGCCCCCAAAAGTAAGGTTTGTCTATGAAACTCTTGATAATAGTAACAATATCAAGAGTACTATGACTGTCCTCAGTAGAAAAATATAATATAATAAAATATTATAACCACAAATTTAAATATAATTATTAAAAATAATTATATAAAAAAAATAAATTTAATTATTATTATAATAATATAATAATAAAAAAAATATAATAATTATAATAAATTATAATCATTCTATTATTGTTATAGTCACTGACAGTTATAACAATAAGAAGTGTAAAGCTCTTAATGAGACAATTACACGTGGAAAATACAAATATTTAACCACTTATAAATAGTATAAATATTATTTATAAAAGAATTAAAACACACACTGTGCAGAAATAATTCTTATAGAGAAAATTCTATATATAAAAAAAAAACTAATAATAGACAAAAAAAATATAGAATTTTTAGAGAAAACTTATAAGATTTATTTAATATAATAAGTCAAACAACAACAGTTATAATATTAAATAATGATTATAAGTTAAAAACACGTCAAAAATCAATAAATTTAAAGATAAAACAACTTTTTATAATATAAATTATGATTAAAGAGTTTTTGAGAGGAATTTGTGGATTTTAAAAGATATTTAAAATGAAAATTTTATATAATAAAATATATTATTGGTGATTACAACAATAATCTAAATTCTATGACTTCAACTCTTTAATTTTAATAAATAAAGAATAAAAATAACTTAAGAATTACTTTTAATAATAAGATTTTATATTTAATAAAACTTTACCTGTTTAAATTTCTAATATGATTGGATTGATAATGAATGATGCACAAAAACAGTGATGAAAAGACTCTTTTTATGTCTTCAGAGCAGCTCTCATGATTCATAATGGATGTATAGGGCGTGCTCAGGTCAAAACTGAAAAACCATGCTTAAAAATAAAGTTCTTAACTTAAGGCAACTTATTTTTACTTCCAATTTAAAGTTACCAGTGTTATTCTTAACTCCATGTAACTTTAATCCTCATTTAAACTAAGTATTTTAAGTCTTTAATATAAATAAGCTTATTTATATTAAAGTTTATCACATGAAAAACTTAAAAATAGAGTTTGAAGTAGAAATCTCTTAAACTCAATTTTTAATTAATTTTTTAAAGAAATCATAACTTTCTTTGAGTTTAATTAAAAGAGTAAATTTCCAGGCTGATTACCCAGGAAATTTATTTATAAAAGATACTTAAAATTTAATTTATATATTGATAATATTAAATTCTAAGTTGTATGAAATTTTCAAGCAAATCCATTAAGAATTGGATTTTTAATGAATTTTTGAAGTTTTTGCTATTTTTCCACGTAAAATAGCAAAACACACTAAACCTTAAGTTTTGATAAGGTTTTAATGCTTGAAACTTTAAAGGTTTAAGCTTATTTAAGGTTTTTAAGCTTAAATAAGCTCTGACAGTTCTTAAAACCTTGATTTCAAGCCTGCATATTGGCATTTACCCTTTGGCAGCTTGAAATTCCTGTCTAAATTGGGACAAAACCAGTTTAAACCTTAAGGTTGGATCAAAGTCTAATCTTAAAGTTTAAATAAGGTTGAAAATCCTTGAATACAGGTGGACAACCTTAATTGAATCCTTGCAGATCCAAAAAGTTGGGTACCCCAGCTCTATTTGGTCTTTTTCCTTTGTCCCACCTTTCTGTGTGGATTTTGCCCTTTTATTTATTTAAAGCCATACTATGGCCTTAAACCCTTTTAAATTGAGCTCACGCAGGATTTACATTCTGTATGGCAAATCCTTAGCCAATTCAGTAAATATACACCACACCTCAATTTTAACTAAAATTTTGGTAAGTTTGCATAAACCTTATGCAACTTTAAATTTAAGCTTAATTAAGCTTAAATTTAACAATTTTAAAAAATGTTAAAAAGTTACATTGGTACTGTGAGATTCTTAAATCTTCCAATAACATAAAAAATAAGTGGTTTTGGGTATAACACCCTATGGGTGTACCCTAGGTTATTTTTGGTGTAGAATCCAAAAATGACATAATATTTATAACTTTGTTTATCCAAAAAAAAGTTATACTTATTTTTTATTATTTTTCATTTTAAATTCAACTAAAAAGTCTGTTTAAGACAAAATTAACTGTTTATAAAATCATTTGTGGCCTTATGGGTATGTCATACATACCTCACAGGCTCACAAAAAGGGACAGGGATTTTCTGGACCAAGACATAAACAAATTGTTTAATGATTACCATAACCTGAAGCCCCAACCACAAGGCCAAGTTATGGAGAATCCATATCAACCAGATGACATAAAACCAGTTGCCATGTTGATGAATAAGGAAATATCTCCATCACAATACCAGGATGGAGATGGAATGTCTTATTCAGAGAAGGAAGCCTTGAAACAGCTTCCTGAGGCCTCAAGCTGGCCCAAATTCTCTGGATCAGGAGAATATGATCATATGGAACTCATAGATTCTATTGATGGACTCTTCATTGATTTACCAAGCATACCAGACTACTGGATCACTGCTAGATTGAATGCTGCATTTAAAGGTCATGCCAGTATATGCTACACAGAAATGAAAGAAATCCATTGTAGAAGAAACTGGCCATGGTGGAAGAGTCAAATCATCCAAAAGTACAGTAATGGAACTTAGATATGGCAAAAGACCATTTCATATGAAAATGACAAATACTCTGTGGACAAAGATCCATATGAGTGGTGTCTTAGACAGTCAAAAAGACTTAAAGCCATTGATCCTCAGATGAACATCCAAATGAGGAATCACAAACTTTTGACACAATTGCCAGGAGAACTAGAGCATGCAGTAAAATGCATATGCAACCAAAATTGCACTCTAGATGACATTGCCAACACCTTACAAGACATAAGGAAAAAGACTAATATAGGGAAATTCACCCCATATAAGAGCATTAGTTTCAAAGAGAAACAGCCTTTCAGGGTAGAGTTTAAAGACAAACACAAAGAAAGAGTGGCAGAAGTGGCAAAGAAGAGGAATTCTTGTCACAATTGTGGTTCAACAGACCACTATGCCAACAACTGTCCAAAGGCAAAGAAAAAAGTCTATGACATAGAGAAAGTCCCTGAGGAAGAACCTCCAACAGAGGATTCTGAATTGGACTCCATGGGTGATGCCATCAGAGAACTATCTGATGATGATCAAGACCCAAGAGAGGAATTTCTAGTGGAATACCAAGAGGAAACCCCACTAGAAATTCAGGACATACAGTTGGAAGCAGGCATGCCACAGGACACTGCTAATAAAAACTTGTGCAAACACACACAAGATGCACCAACATTCCTGGTTACACCAACCAAAGGAATGGCATATATACATGGGACAGCCACAAAAATGACTGTTTGCATTGACAATGCTCAGCATCCACTGATCATTGATAGTGGGGAAAACTGCTCTATAGTGGCCAGAAACTATCTGGATACCCACTTCTCAAATTGGAAAAAACAACTCCTGCCCACTAAGGCAAAGAACTTTAAAAGTGCATCAGGGAAGATAACTTCCATTGGGATAATTATCAAAGAGATAATTATACCCCACAGGAAGGGTAATATCAGACTCAACCCAGAGTTTGTAGTGCTTAATGATGCCCACATTCAAGGGATTTTACTGGGAACAGATTACCAGAAGATGTATGGCATAGACATTCACAACAGTAAAAATAGGCACATCACCATTGGTACTAACAAGTAAAAGAAATTTTCAATTGATATATACCAGATATCTTCTCAGGATCCACTAGAAGAACTTCTGAAGGAATTCACAGAGGGACAGTTTAGCGCTACCCTCACCAGTAAATAAAAACTAAGTTTACTGAAGATGCTGAGAAAGAACAGACCAGCATTTGCAATTGGTGAAGAACCATTAGGCAAGATCAAAGGCCATGATATAGAACTATATCTGGATGTGGAAAGGCCTTATCCACCCATACTTAGGAGACCTCCTTATCCAGCAAGCCTGGAAACCAGGAAAGAAATTGAGAAACATATCAATGAACTCCTGGATATGGATGTCATCAGGAAGATTGGACATAATGAAATAGTGGGAATCACCACCCCTGTCTTAATCACCTGGTATGATGGCAAGTCTAGACTGTGTGGAGATTTCAGAGCTCTGAATAACTACACAAAAGCAGACAGGTACCCTGTACCCAGGATACCTCATGCCTTGGATAAACTGGCTAAAGCCAAATACATAACCAAAATGGATTGTATGAAAGGCTTCCACCAAAATGGAGATAAACCAAACTCCATGAAATTACTCAGAATAATATGCCATATGGGCATATATGAGTACACCAGAATGCCATTTGGCATCAAGAATGCACCAGCCCACTTCCAAAGGATGATGGACACAATATTTCAAGATGAAATATTGGAAGGCTGGATGGTAGTATATATTGATGATATCATTATATACTCAGAGACATGGGAGGATCATGTGCAATACATAGACAGAGTACTAAGTAAATGCACACCCATAAATCTCAAAATTTCATTTAAAAAATGCAATTTTGGACAACAAGAGTTACTGGCTCTAGGACATAAAGTCTCAGGTCTTAATCTGGCAATTTACCAGAACAAAGTAGCAGCAGTACTGCAAAAGCCAGTACCAAAAAGCATCAAAGAGATGCAATCCTTTCTTGGGTTGCTAGCTACTATAGAAAACACATCAAAAACTTTGCACACATAACTAGTAGTTTATACAAGTTCTGTTCAAAAGATGAAGTTTTTGAAATAACCAAGGAAAGGAGGGATGCATATGAGAGGATGAAACATGAACTCACAAATGAACCTGTGCTCATCTTGCCTGACTTTGAACTACCATTCAAGTTATAAATAGATGCAGCATGCAGTCAAGGCCTAGGAGCAGCCCTTCACCAAAGACAAATTGTGGATGGTGAACCAAGAGAAGGAGTGATTTGCTACATCTCAAGGCAGCTGAAAGATTCAGAAGCCAGGTATGGGGCCACCCAGACTGAGTGTCTATGTCTAGTCTGGGCTCTAGGAAAACTCCATTATTATCTGCAGGGTGCAGTCTTTGAAGTCTACACAGACTGCACAGCCTTGAAGTCTTTACTAAACATGAAGACTACAAATAGACACATGCTGAGATGGCAAATAGCCATCCAGGAGTATAGAGGGAACATGACCATCATATACAAAGAAGGTAAAAGTAATACCAATGCAGATGGCCACTGGATAATGTCAAGAGCAATCCAGCTTATGACCCTGAAGTTGCAGCCAAAATCCCTATCCATTTTTCTTGGAAATAGATAGGAGGAAGAACTTCAGATTTTCTGAATGGGCACCAGAGAGTGGTACCCCTGAAAGTGGCAACACTGATTCAGAGGAGACAGAAACTCCCATATTGGGAATACGTTCCTCTGAACTGCACAATGGATTCTTTAGTGCAGTACTGAAGTCTTATGCCAAAAACAAACAGTGTGGCATACTACTACAACTCCTTCAACAAAAATACAGGAGTCCAGAACTGGAAGCCCAACTGGAAGAACCCTGGTTGAGGGCCTATAAGGATAACAAGTTTTTTCTTATAGATGGCCTTCTCTACCACAGAGTAAAGGAAACAAGTGAGCTCACAGTGGTAGACAGAGACCACATCTCATTGATCCTGCAGGAATGCCATGACTGCCCCTATATGGGACACATGAGTGAAGACAGGACCAACAAGAGGGTAGCAAGCACAGCTTGGTGGCCCAAGTGGGAGCAGGAGTTGAGTGAACACATCAACACCTGTGAAAGATGCCAAAAGGCAAACAGGAAACATGGGAAAAAGTATGGGTTACTTCAGCACATAGAGGAACCCAAGCACCCATGGGAAACCATCAACATGGACTGGGTCACAGGAGGCAAAGAAAACTACAATGCCTGCCTAATCATAGTTGATAGGTTCAGCAAGAGCATGAGGTGTCTACCATGCCACAAGGAGGACAAAGCCATGGATACTGCCCTGTTATTTTGGAATAACATCATATCTACCTGTGGAGTCCCTAAAATCATCATTAGTGATAGGGACCCAAAATTTACATCTGAATTTTGGACCAAATTGTATGACATGCTTGGCACCAAGCTTGCTTTTTACACAGCTTACCATCCCCAAACAGATGGCCTAGCTGAGAGGATGATCTGTCACAGGGGCTCTTTGAAGTGAAGAGGGCCTGGCACTCAGTAAACTGGGACTCACTTATGGAGGGCTCAAAGATATGGTAAGAAGGGATACACTTAAGAGTGTTAAAGATGAATTACTAAAAGAATAAATATAAGAAAGAAGCAACAAAGAATAAGAATAAAAGAAATAGAAGAGCCAACCACAAACAAGTCCAAGTACACTGTTTCAACCTGTCAGAATGGAAAGAGAAGGGTTAATAAGGATATGGCCACCCAACTCATACTGTACAGGCAAAGAAAGAAATGCAAAGACTAACTTAAAATTGAATAATTATAATACCCAAAATAAGGATAAGAATAATTATGAAATAATAAACAAACTAAATTAATTAACTGGGGAAAAGTCCCCAGGGGGGAGAAAGAGGGGCTGGTATATGTGAGAATCACCAGCCCTGACCCAGGGGAAGAATTTTCATGAGAATAATTGATGATTAAATTGAGTCTGGCCAATACAGGTCCTGTACGGCTGTGCAGAACCTGTACAAGAGGTGTGGTGTATTTGAGTGATCATACAGTTTCATACTGGTGTATTGAAACTGTATTGGGTGAATCCAACCTGTACAGGTATTGACAGGCTGTATTGATGTACCAAGCTCTATGCATGTTTCAGAATGAAGATTGCTGAACTGAATGCTGATTGCCAATTCTGGGTGTGCTGATTTGAGGTGTTTGAGTGAGTATGTGAATGAATACCCTTACCCCAGATGGATGGTTTTTACAGTATCCCCCTCTTGAAACTGGTGGGGTCCTGAACACCATAATACCCTGCCTCTGTTGAGTTGCATCTCAATATCCCCACATTTTCTTCAACAATTTTTTTTTAAAATTCTTTTCCTCTTGACCATTATCCCAAAAAATTCTTCTTCAATTCTTCTCTGTAAATTTAAATTGATTCCCCCCTTCTTTCAAGTTTTGAGTAAGTATCCCACTTTGAAATATGCTTTTTCTTGCTTCTGATTCAATCCATCTTGACCTTGCACTATGGCCTTGGGATATATGCCAAAATGAGGTCCACTGAGCTCTTGTGCTCAAAAAATGATGCCCAATGAGTATATGAAGTGCACTCATTGGGCAAGGCTTAATCAAAATGAAATCTTGAAAATTTTCCTCCAAGGGGTATTGTCCCCATTGTCCATGGAAATGGCCTCAACAGCCCTCAAAAGTGGTTTTGGGCTGTGGCCTCTTCCCTGATGAATCTTGATAAGTTTTGATTTTTATGGCCTTTTGGGCCTTTCTGGGGGGTTTGGTGATTTTGGTGATTCCATGATTTATGGCCATTTTTGGGCTTGATGGTGTTTTTATGACATATGGCCATATTGGCCTTTTTTCTTGTATTTGGGGTCCTACGCTCCGTGGGCTGTATCCCCTGGTCTGCGGTCAGTGGGGGCTATTGGAGGCCCCCTGGGCCCAAATTTGATGGGGACCATAAATTGGCCCATAGTCCAAGACAGCCACCTTTATGACCTGGACCCATTGATGGGGTCCAGGGTCACCAAGATCATGGTCTCCCCAAAGATGGAGGGGAGGCCCACAGTGATGAATGCAGCCCAAAAGGGGCTTTGAGGGGGGGCCATAAATCAGTTATGGCCCCATTCTTGAGATCAACTTCCTTTGGATTGGAATGGACTGATTTGGACCTCTTGAATCTTCTGCTTCTGCATTCCAAAATTCGACTGGTATTAAGATGAACCTAATAATGACTTCCGGTGAACTTTTGATGATTGGGTAGAGAAACTAGTTTCCTTGTCCTTGTTGTGTTTGGATTGACTTCTATTCCCACTCTTACACTACTAAAAAAAGGAAAAAATAAAATAAAAGATATATGGAACCTCCCAATACATGATTTGGGGAGGGGATGCTGCTGCTTTAAATAAATAAAAGAAAGAAGATTATACAAGTAAAATAAATAAAGAGATAAAAGAATAAGAGGAAATGAGAGTAAAGAAAAGAAATAAAGAAAAATCCTGATGGTTGGTCCTTCTTGTGGTGAGTTCCTTGATTCTGGCCAAGAAGTGTCTTAAAAATGAAAACCAAGCATTTGATGCTCACAGAGTGGCCAAGGTAATGTTTTAAAAGAAGTAGAGCCCTCAGGGATGCATACCAGGAGTTGGAACTTACTTTCATAACTTCCACTCCCCACCAAGCACCATAAAATTGAAAAGAATTTGCCATAAATGACTTCTGACATGAATTGCCATAAATGAGTTCTGAAATGAATTTCCGTAAATGACTGGAAGTAATGAATGTCTTGAATTATGATGATTGGCATAAATTGAAATGATAAATAAGAAGAAAAGAAAAAGGGAAAGAAAGAAAACATTTGGCCATATCTTGATAAGGTCCAAATGGAGGGTATTGATGTTGTATGCTTCCTAAACCTGTCCAAAGAATTGACTAGTGCTCACAAAGTGGCCAAGGTGATGCTTAAAACAACATATGGGTAGAATACCCCCTTAAAGGTGCATGCCAGGAGAGGAACTGACTTTCATAACTTCTTCTCCCCACCAAGCACCATAAATCAACCTCTTGAGGTATTTGGACCAGGCTTGTCTGGATACAATGAATGGAAGTCCTTGACAAGATCTGGTGAGTTGGTAAGGTTGGAAGCTGGTTCCCAAGTGGTTCTTTCTGGGTCTTCACTGAATCCTTTCCACTCTACAAGATACCATAATTTGCCTCTTTTCACTTTTGAGTCCAGAACCTGAGCCACTTCCCATTCTTCTTGCTCCTCCACTAGCATTGGTGGTGGTGGCAATGGATGTCAATTTGGGATAGTTGAATGCTTGACTGGTTCTAATAAGGACACATGAAAGACAGGGTGAACTGACTTCCATTGCTGAAGCAAATTGAGGTGATATGCATGGCTTCCAATATTCTTCAGAACTTCCAAAGGTCCCAACCATCTTTCTGATACCTTCTTGGTGGGTCTTGTGGTCTTGATGTTCTTGGAGGATAGCCATACTTTGTCCCCAGGTTGGAAATCAGGTGGAATTGCCCTATTTCTATCTGCATACTTCTTGAATCTCCTTATTGCTGACTCTAATTCCTCTTTGACAACTTGCTGTACTGATTGGATTTTTGTTGATAACTTTCCAGAAGGTGAGTCTTGAGAAATATGAATTGAGTCAAAGCTGGGATTTCTTCCATAAATGGTGAAAAAAGGTGATTGCTTTGTGGATGAATGTTCTGCATTATTATAGGCAAATTCTGCCAGAGGGAGCCAGGTGTACCAGTCATCTTGATGATAGCTGACATACATCCAAAGGTACTGTTCTACTATCTGATTTACCCTCTCTGTCTGTCCATCTGTTTCAGGGTGAAAGTCAGTTGAAAGATCTCTTGATATCTTGAGCTGCTGACACAATTGAGTCCAAAATGATGAAACAAATAAGGATCCTTTATCACGGATGATACTGACTGGAAGGCCAAGCTTGGAAAATACATCACTAATGAAGATTTGAGCTAAGTCCAGAGCAGTGATTGTTCCATAAGTTGGAATGAAGATTGCCATTTTTGAGAATCTGTCCACAACTACTAAAATTGAATCAAAGTTGTTTGACAGTGGCAATTGAGTGATGAAGTCCATTGATAATGAATTCCAAGGACCAGATGGAATTGAAAGAGGCTTGAGTAATCCAAACTTCTTGTGATGAATGTTCTTGTTTCTTGAACATTGCTGACATGAGGACACATAGTCCTTGATGAATTGATTCGTGCCAGCCCAAAAAAAATCCCTCTTGATGAGCTTGAGGGTCTTCTCCTGGCCAGGATGGCCACCCAAAGGTGAGTCATGACGCTTTTGAAGAATATTGAGTTGAAGTTCTTCATTGCTTGGGATTACCACTCTATCTTTGAATAATAATAACTTGGCTTGAGGTTCAAGAGAATAATCCGGAACTGATTCACCTCTTGCTAGTTGCTTGAGTATTTCTTTATAGTCTTTGTCTTGTCATAATTCTTTTTGAATATTGTCCACTAAATCTGAGAAAATCTCCACTTTGATTGAGAAGAATCTTGACTCTTGAATTCCATCTTGCTTAAGTACTTGATGAAAATTTTGAGGATTCTTGCTGATGAAGTCCACCCCCCTCTCTGGGTACACGTTGTCCCGACATGACAAGGCATCTGGTAAAGTGGCCAGCCTGCCTGGCGGTAAGTGATAGTGAAATGAAATTCTGAGAGAAATTCAGCCCAATGGGCCTGACAACAAGTAAGAACTTTGGAAGACATGAGATACTGCAAGGAAGAGTGGTCTGTCAAGATCTCAAAAGAATTGGAAAGAGAATGAAGAAATGCTCTCCAGCGCTTGAGAGCCCAAACTATGCCAAGGAGTTCCTTGTCATAAATTTCATAGTTGAGTTCAGCTGGTAAGAGCTTGCGACTATCAAATGCAATGGGGTGCTTTCCTGAGTCATTCACCTGACTCAGTATGGCTCCCAATGCATAATCAGAAGCATCAGTCTCTACAATAGTAGGTAGAGATGGATTGAAATGGGATAAGATAGGAGAAGAGGTGAAAGCTTCCTTGAGTGCTTCAAACTGACTAAGAGCTTCCTCATTGAAGATAAAGGGAGAATCTATTTTGAGAAGGGAAGTGAGAGAAGTAATTTTTTTGGAATAATTTTCAATGAAACGACGATAAAAATTGGCAAAGCCAAGAAAAGATTGAAGGGCCTTGATGTTTTTGGGCTGAGACCAATTGAGTATTTGCTGAACATTTGAAGAATCCATCTTGAGGCCATCACTTGAAACAACATAGCCCAAGTACTCCACACTTGCGGCATGGAATACACACTTGGAGGCTTTGGCAAACAGAGGTCACATGTTTGACATGTTCCTCCTCAGAACTGGAAAATACCATAATATCATCTAAATAAACCACAACGAACACATCCAAGAAATCTGCAAATATATCATTTACTAGATTCTGGAAAGAAGCAGGAGCATTGGTCAAACCAAATGGCATGACCAAATACTCATAACTACCATATTTGGTTCTAAAGGCAGTTAAGTGCTCATCCCCCTCTTTGATTCTCATAAGGTTATATGCACCACGCAAATCTATCTTGGAGAACATAGTGGAACCGTTGAATACGGTAAGGAGCTGGTTCATAGGAGGAACAGGATACCTGTTCTTCCTAGTGACAGAATTGAGTTTGCAGTAGTCAACACACAAACGAAGACCTCCATCCTTTGTCTTGACAAAAAGGACAGGTTCTCCTGTTGAAGAGGAGCTTGGTATTATGAAACCTTTCTCTACATTCTATGAAATGTAGGCCCGCAGTGTTTCTGACTCTTTATTTGATAATGGGTAGATAACACCAATTGGACATAGAAGACCCTCCAATTCAATATGATGATCACAGGGGCGGTGTGGAGGAAGTTTCTCAGGTTTCACCTTGGAGAATACATCCAAATATTGGTGATAAGCAGCAGGGACTACCTTCAACACAGTTTCAATTTCTTCTGGCTCTTCCTCCTCATCCCACTGCTCCTCCAGGGAGGCATGAAAAGATAAGGGAGGAAGGTCCATATCCCCTTGAAAGAGATGAAGTGAAGACATGGCAACATCTTCTCCAACATCCTTCATCTCTTTGAAGACTTCATCTCGTAATGGAAGTAATGACTGAGAGGGAATGATGGAGGGGGTATGGATGAGTTTTGAGGAGGCCTATATTGATTGGATCCATTGACAGGAAGATTCTTCTCTTGATTGCCACCCTTTTCTTTTTGCCTCTCATGAAATCTTGTGTCTAATTCTAAAGTGACATCCATAAGTTCTTGAAGGGTATCGAAAGTTCCAGGGTGAGAAGCCAACTGATCCAATAATCTTGATGAAAATCCTCTTCTGTAAACCTCGATATAAGCTCTTTGCCCCCAATCTCCAATTCTTGAAATTAAGCTTCTGAAATCTGCAATGTACAAAGAGACATGACCACTTTCCTTCATCCTCAAATTGTCCAACTCTTGTTCAGCTTTCCTGACTTCATTGGGGTCACCAAACAGAGTGAATAATTGAGATTCAAATAATGGCCAATTATTGAGGAGGTAGGAAGGGTCTTCATTGGAAATATTTGAGAGATAGGGTTCAATTCACTTTCCAGCTCTACCAGTGAGAAAAGAAGTTGAGTAAAGAACTTTCTTCCTGTCAGTGAAGAAATTTGCTGGATCATTATGGAAAATTAATTGACAGGATTGGATAAATCCTCTCAATTTATGAGCTCGAGTACCATCAAAAGAATCAGGTGCCTTCATGGATGGAGTCTTGAAAGCAGGGGCTTTGGAATTGTCCCTGGGAGCAACTGCTTGAGTGAGTTGCCCCATGAATTGAGTCATCTGCTCCATCATCTTGAGGAGACTTGGATCAGTCTGAGAGACAGGAGGTTGACTAGAAAGGGCTAGATTATAACCCTGAGGCACCTCTGGAGCATTTTCCAAGGCATCTGCCACTTCAGTTTCCCCAGAATCTTCCTCTTCCACAGACTCTTCCCCCTCTTCATCTTCAACTTCCCCTTGTCTTGCTCTTGCACCTTCAGACATGCCAGGGTAGCCACCCGTAAGTCCAGAAAAGGATCTTGATCTTCTAGATTTCATTCCACCTCTTCTTGAGGGTGCTGCTCCTTCCATTGGTGGTCCTCTGCCCAAGTTTGCACTCAGTTGATGAACTGATGGTGTGCGGTCAAGAGGAGCCCTTGCTGTAGGAGTGAGAAGAGCTTGAATTCTTTGGGATCTAGTATTTTTTGGCTAGAGGAATATGCTGAACTGGCATTTTGAATAAAAATGAAATGAAACTTGATGGTATGAGAATAATAATCAGAACTGGGCCAAATCAATCACAATTAAAATCTTGATGCATCTTGAGGAATCAATTCAAATCTTGAGGTGAAATCCAATTCAGTCAACAGTCAAATCAATTCAAACAATCAACAATCAATTCAAATCAAATATCAATAATCCTGAGTAAATCAACAATAAATCAATCTTCAATCAATCAATAAATCAGTGTCTTCAATATGAAATCAAGGTCTTGAGGAATCAATCAATCAATATAAAATCTTCAGAAGTCAATTCAATATCTTGATGAGTCAAAATCAGTCAATAATCAAAATCAATTCTTGAGAATCAATAAAATATCTTGAGGATTCAAAGTCAATCAATAATCAAAATCAGGTCTTGAGGATCAATCAATACCTTGAGAAGTCAAATTCAATCAATCAATCCAAATAAGAATCCTGAACCGCTGAATCAATAATCCAAAGAATCCCAATGAATAATCCAATCAATTAAACCAATCAATAACTCCTAAAAGAACCTGGATAGAGGACAGAAAAAATTTGATTTGATAAAATGCAATGAAGTGAATGAAATGGTCAGCAATGATGAAGAAAGAAGAAGAATCAATTTCATATGAATGAAATGAATGAGATGAAATCAATGAGAGAGAAAAATCATAATCATTAAAGATCATTAAGTCATAAAAGAGATCATAATTGATGAATGAAAGAAAATGAATATAAATGAATGAAAAGAAAGAATCAAATATGAGTTAATTAATTTAATGTCACAGGGGCTCTTTGAAGTGAAGAGGGCCTGGCACTTAGTAAACTGGGACTCACTTATGGAGGGCTCAAAGATATGGTAAGAAGGGATACACTTAAGAGTGTTAAAGATGAATTACTAAAAGAATAAATATAAGAAAGCAGAAACAAAGAATAAGAATAAAAGAAATAGAAGAGCCAACCACAAACAAGTCCAAGTCCACTGTTTCAACCTGTCAGAATGGAAAGAGAAGGGTTAATAAGGATATGGCCACCCAACTCATACTGTACAGGCGAAGAAAGAAATGCAAAGACTAACTTAAAATTAAATAATTATAATACCCAAAATAAGGATAAGAATAATTATGAAAAAATAGATAAACTAAATTAATTAACTGGGGAACAGTCCCCAGGGGGGAGAAAGAGGGGCTGGTATATGTGAGAATCACCAGCCCTGATCCAGAGGAAGAATTTTCATGAGAATAATTGATGATTGAATTGAGTCCGGCCAATACAGGTCCTGTGAGCCTTAGAGGTAATTTCATATACCCAAAAGACCACAAATACAAAAATAACATATTAATATAAATAAAATAAATTTATTTATATTATTAAAATAAAAATCAAAATATAAATATAAAATTATATTAAAAATAAAAAAATTAATTACAATTTAAACATAAATATACATTAAATTTTGTAAGTGTAAAATTACATTTATACTTGAAAAAATTAAGTAAAAATGAAATGGTAACAACATTGTGAAAAAATAAATAAATTTGGAAAAAAGTTAAACAGAAATTATTATAACTTTTTATCCAATAAATAGATACATGAAAATTATTTCACCATTGGATTCCTCATAAAAAATCAGGTGGGGTCACCTGTGAGTGAAATTCTTGTAACTCAACTCTAAATGAGCTTAAATTAAGTTTTTAGTATTTTCAATACAAAAGTTGAAAATCCTCAAAACCTCAATTTAATTCACACCAAATGTGGTGTTAACCATCAATTTTTGTGTTAAAATTGAGGTGTTGTGTTTAGTTTAGAAGCTATGAGGAATTGAAGTATTTTCAATTGAATTCAATTGAAATGTCAAAATGTGTGCGTGTATTACATAAATGAGCTTTGATTTACATATGAGGTGTCAATTATTACTGTATTGTACTGTACAATTAAATTGAACTACATATGTAAATTATAAGTATAATACATGATGAGGAATTAAAGGAAAAAGAAATGGGAAAGATTAAATTTGGGGGGGAAAAGGAACTCCAGCTCTAAGGGGGAGCTAGACCCCCGAAATCCTTGCTGACAGGCGTGGAATGTCAAAATTCACGCAAAAGTTCATCACTTTTGGGCTGGAATTGAGCTACAGGGTCTGTGGACTCAATTGATGATGAGGTTTTGATACCAACTGGGGTAGTTTTAGCTGTTGCCAAGAGGGTAAAACTACCCTTAAGATAAAAAAAACATAGAAAAAACAGTTTTAACTGGTTTCTACGCCTCTGACACAAATTCTGACGTGTTTTGAAGGCTCTAGGCCTGGTATTGCTATAGTAATGGCTGATTTAACGGTCTAAAATGGCTAAAAATGGCTTAAACCAGCCCTTTTTGGTCTAAACCAGGGTTCAATGATGCCATCATTGGCTTTTCTGTTGTCAGACTGTTTTTCACGACTGACAAGAGTAAATTTTACTTTTGGAGTAAAGGAATTGATGGCTATAAAAGAATGTCTTCTTTGCCCCACTTTTCTCTTCATGTTAGAATCTTTTCCTTTTATAATTAGTTTAAAAACTGTTAAACCAATCAATAAAAGATTCCAACCACCTTTCTTAAATCATTTCCAACCTTTTAACCACGTGAATAAATCATTATAATCATTGTTTGTAACTTTTATAATCATCTTTACCCCTGAACCACCCCAAAAGTGAATTAAAGCATCTTTCATCACTGTAAACTTTGTCACTTTGTTTCCAAATTCACTCTGGTCAATTTTGGGCGTGTTTTCTCTTTGATATTCTTTTTAAAGACTTTGTTCTTTAATTAATTGCTTGCAGTTCTTTGCTCAATTAATTCCAATTGAAATTGCTCTTGAAGAAATTTCTGTTGTAGCCTTAAATATCTCTTGTAGAGTATTTTTGGATACATTTTTATTGTTGGTAAAACAATAAATCTTTATAATATTATTGTTTTATACTAATAAAGATATAAACAATAAAATTGGCGTGTTTTCTCTTAATAATATTTCTTACTATTTTTAATTGATTATTGCCTTATACAAATTTTGAGGACAGGAAAAGTACTTGATTTTTAATCAAAGTTTCATATCAACACCTTACAGGTCCTGTAAGGCTGTACAGAACCTGTACAACAGGTGGGGTGTATTTGAGTGATCATACAGTTTAATACTGGTGTATTGAAACTGTATTGGGTGAATCCAACCTGTACAGGATTGACAGGCTGTATTGAGGTACCAAGCTGTATGCATGTTTCAGAATGAAGATTGCTGAACTGAATGCTGATTGCCAATGATGGGTCTGCTGATTTGAGGTGTTTGACTGAGTATGTGAATGGATACCCTTACGCCGGATGGATGGTTGTTACTGTTAGGTTTTCAGACAAAAAAAAACTAAGATAATATTTCAATTTATTGTTTTTTGTATGTATAGAAGTAGAACAACAAAACCTGTACCTAGAGAACAAGCCTATAATATGAATACGACGACAACGACAGTGATGCTCAAGTATAAAAGAAGATCACTAACAAAAGAAATGTTTATAAGTTATATAAGAACTAACAATTAGGTAAGAAAATAGTCTTACCGAACACACAGAGAAGAGCTGTGAATCTAAGTTATAAAATATATATGTAATTTGTCGTTTATCAAAAAAATGATTATTTTATTTACTTATTCTTTATATATGCGATATGATGTACGAATGATACTATATAAAGGAATGGACAGAAAAATGAGTAAAAATAAATATCAAAAGAAAAACTTAAGATGAGAAATGAGGAAAGAATGTTGAGGAGCGTAAAGTCAGGAGGTAATGTTGAGGATTTTTGAGTGGAGTTTACTCCTGAGGTTAGGTTTTACTCAGTGAGTTTCGGTGTTGGCATTTTTACATCCCCCCTTGCGATGATCATGGAGAAGGAGCAGAAGTTTTCTTGAGGAGATTATGAAAATTTGGAGATTTAAGAAGAATGGTTTCTACCTACTGATTTGGTCAAAAAATCGGCATTCATTGCTGCAGTGGGAACATGTTTCAACAGCATAACACCCTTTTTTAACAGTTCTCGTATGTAGTGGAACTTAATGTCCATGTGTTTAGTTTTAAAACTACTGTGATTGGCGTCATTCAAAGCTAGATCAATTTCTCCTTTATTGTCATTCAGAAGGAGAGGATCAAGAGGAGATGTTGTTAGTTGGATTTCGTTGATGAGATTAGTCAGCCATGTAGTTTCTTTTGTGGCATCACTGAGAGATTTATACTCGGCTTCTGTTGTGGAGTGAGAAACCGTTTGTTGTCTTTTTGAATGCCAGGATATCAAATGCAGATTTATACTAACCATGAATCCTGAGATTGATCTTCAATCATTAGGATTATTTCCCCAATCTGCGTCTGCATAAGTTTTGATGTGATGAAAACCATGGTTTTTGAATGTGAGACACAGTGTTTTGGAGTGATATAAGTAGCAAAGAACTTGAATGCATGCGTTCCAATGTGGTATGCCAGGTTTCTCGAGAAATTGAGACAGATGACTAACTGCAAATGTGATATCTGGACAAGTATTGGAGCTAATATAGCTTAATGATCCAACTGCACTTTGATAATTGATATTTAATTTGTTGAATTCTTCATGTTCTTTATCCGATGAGATTAAGAGTTGTAGATGTGGTTTAAGAGGGGTGTTTGATGGTATGAGATTTTTAATTTTGTATTTGTCGGCTAATTCTTTGATGTAGTGCTCTTGATCAAGACTAAAACCATCTTCAAGATGATTGATTTTTATTCCTAAGAGAAAGTTAGTTTTGCCCATGTCTTTCATGTCAAATTCGTTCTTGATTTCTTTTTTAAAATCTTCTAGGTTTGGACCAAATATGGCAAGGTCATCGACATGTACGTAGATCCAAATAGGATTTTTGCTTCGTCTCCAGAAAACGTAGGGATCAGTAAACAAACATTGAAATCCTGATGTGATTAACCAACTTGAGAGATGTTTGTACCATGCCAGGGATGCCTGTTTAAGTCCATACAGGGCTTTATTTAGTTGTAGGACTTGAGTTTCCTTGTTCGCTGAGACTCCTTGAAGAATTTCTAGGCATATTTCTTCTTGTAATGGAGCATTTAGGAAGGCGCTCCGTACATCCATTTGATGAAAGTCGTACTTGTAAATTGCTGCAAATGAAATAAGTGCTCGTAAAGAGGATAGTCTTCCGGTTGGTGCAAAAGTGCTTTGATAGTCCAAACCTGCTATCTGATGAAAACCATGAGCGCACAAACAAGCTTTGTGTTTGAGTATCTTACCAGAGTCATCTGTTTTTTCTTTAAAAATCCATGTACTGGATATTGGATGATCATCTTCCTTTTTGTTTCTAGTAGTCCAAACGTTTAATTCTTCAATGTTTTGAAGTTCCTTTTATATTGCCAGGTTCCATTTTTCCTTGTTTGGACAGTTCATGGCTTCATTAAACGTTCTTGGGGTTTGAGTAAGAGTTGTTAAATTCGCCCCAGTTTGTCTTCTGGAAAAAGGAAGGATATTATTGCTGTTTATTTTGCTTGAAATCAAGGTGGGATATCTGGGGCCGATTACTCGAATTCATTTGGGTTGTTGTTCCAAGGCATCAACAAAAATTTCTTCCCTTTCATTGTCTAAGGAAGCCAAATCAACACTTGAGGAACTGTCTTCCATGTTGGAGTCATTATTAGTTTCTTCTTCTGTCGATTGTCTTGGAAAGAGAAGGATCTTGGTGATGTCTTCCATAGGTTGTGTTTGAGAAGATAGTGATGGGAATTTGTTTTCATCGAATATTACATGTTTGCTGATAATGACTTTTTGATCAGAGACTCTTAGAATACGATAACTGGAGGCTTCATTTTAAAAAACCCAGGAAAATTCCATCCCATGCTTTTGATTCGAATTTGTTTCTAATGGAGCGCGTTGGAATTTTTAACCAGGCTTTGCATCCAAATGGTTTTAATTTGTGAAGAGGTGGTTTTGAATTGTGCCAGATCTCATATGGTGTTTTTTGGTTTTCGTGTTTAGGGATTAAGTTACAAAGAAATGTTGCTGTTGATACTTCTTCAGCCCAGAATTTAGTTGGTAGGTTGGATTGAAGTAATATGCATCTTGCCTTTTCCAGTATTGATCGATTACCTCTTTCAGCAAACGGATTATGTTGAGGAGTATAGGGCGGACTTATAATGTGATTGATTCCCGATTCAATACAGTGATTCTTAAATGATTTATTCATGAATTCACCTCCTCCATCCATTAGAATATTCTTGATTTTAGTCGTAAATATGTTTTCGGCTAATAGTTTGAAAATGCGAAAGTGATTGAAGCAATCACTTTTATTTTTGAGGAATTTGGTTGTAATGAATCCACTCATTTGATCTACAATGATGAGGAAGTATTTAGCACCAGCCATAGAAAGGGTTTGAAAGGGTCCACAGAGATCGAGATGGATGTTTTCCAGGATATGATCAGCAACCTTGAATGACTGTTTAAAAGGAAGTTGGGTTATCTTACCTTTTACACAATCATCGCAGACATTACTAATTTCGGTAGTTTTTACCAGTTTCTTCATGTCGTTCTTATTTATATGCCCTAATCGTTTGTGCCACAAGTCACCATCTACTATTTTTTGAGTATTTAGACAGCAAGAACCATACAAAATGATGCGGGTTTCCAAAATACCACTTGTAATGGGACAGATGAAAGAAGGTTTGTCATTGTTGTCAATATAAACTTCAAAGTAGGATGTGGTTTTCTTGATTCTTGTTTCGTTTTTTGCAATGCTTGATAGGGCCAATAGATTGGTAGTTAGATCGGGTACATAAAGACTGTTGGGTAACAACCACAAGTTACCAAGGCAATCTACTATTTTTGCTAATCCTGTCCCTTGTGAGGTTAAATTGGATTTGCCGCATCCAGTAGTTAGTTTGGTATGATGATTAGGATGAAGATTTTCAAAAAAGGACTTGTTGTTGAACATGTGATTAGATGCCCCCGTGTCTAATACGATTGTTATTGACAGATCTGATTCCCTTGAATGATGTGTGAATAAGGCTCGGGATATGGTAAAATTAACTTTTTGTTCTTTGTCTTTGTGTCGTCTTTCAGGTTTTAACTCAGGATGTAATTGCCAGCATTTTTCTGGTCCATGGGTGGTTACAAGTGGATTATGTTTCCCATTGCTACAGTAGTGAACAATTTTGGATGGGAAGCTGTCCTTTTTTAATATCAGAGCTCTACTAGTGTCTGTTGAGAGAGCATCTTCTTTAAGAGTTGCCTCATGTAGTACGTTGAGGATGGCATCCGGATTTCCTTGATTTTCAGCATTGAGGATGACTTTTTCTATCAATGAGTGGAATTCTTCAGGTAGTTTGGTGAGAATCAAGACGGCAAGTATTTCTTCTTCTACAGCTATGCCTACTGATGGTATGTCACTGAGACATTTCCGAGTATTCGCGATGAAGTCTTTGAGGCTGTTGTCATAGGTCAATTTTTGGAATTTGCTCCAAATTCTCGCTTTGCTGTTGAATGTTGACGATGCAAACCTTTCATTGACTTTTTTCCAAAGTAGGTAGCTGTTTTGCGTTGTTTCTTCTGATGTGACCAGAGCTGCAAACTTTCTGGAATCTAAGAAGTTGGTGATTAAACTACAAGCTTCAACATTAGCATCTACTACTTTTGCCTCTACCGATGGTGTTCATGTTACTCCATCGCCTGGTATGCATTGTTCAATGCAATATTGATAAAGCCTTCTCTGTTTTAGGCAGATGATCATTTGTAGTTTCCATTCAAATAGTTTTCATCAGTTAGAATGGGAATAACCTTTTGTAGGTCGTTGCTTTGTTCATTAGTGTTCATCTTGTAGTCGTGTTTTTCTAGTTTTACAAGTTCTTGAGTCAATCGAGACTGTAAATCTGTTAGGTTTTCAGACAAAAAAAAACTAAGATAATATTTCAATTTATTGTTTTTTGTATGTATAGAAGTAGAACAAGAAAACCTGTACCTAGAGAACAAGCTAATAATGTGAATACAACAACAACGACAGTGATGCTCAAGTATAAAAGCAGATCACTAACAAAAGAAATGGTTATAAGTTATATAAGAACTAACAATTAGGTAAGAAAATAGTCTTACCAAACACACAGAGAAGAGCTGTGAATCTAAGTTATAAAATATATACGTAATTTGTTGTTTATCAAAAAAATGATTATTTCATTTATTTATTTTTTATATATGAGATATGATGTACGAATGATACTATATAAAGGAATGGACAGAAAAATGAGTAAAAATAAATATAAAAAGAAAAACGTAAGATGAGAAATGAGGAAAGAATGTTGAGGAGCGTAAAGTCAGGAGGTAATGTTGAGGATTTTTGAGTGGAGTTTACTCCTGGGGTTAGGTTTTACTCAGTGAGTTTTGGTGTTGGCATTTTTACAGTTACATGATCCAGACTATGGAAGAAATCCTTAGAAGGTTCTGTGCCTATGGCATGGAATACAAGGACCATGAACGATACACCCATGACTGGGTTCCCCTTCTACCAGCTGTCCAGCTGGCTTATAATACAAGTCAGCACTCTACAACAGGAAAAACACCTGCAGTGGTAGAGAAAGGGTGGATCCCCTGTTGCCTGTGGATCACTAAAAGAAGAATCTTCTAACCATCCACCCCACAGCCAAAGACTTCCATGACATGTGGAAGGGGGCTTGTGACACAGCTGCCAAATGCATAGCTGAGGCAAAAGAATACAATAAGCAGAGGTGGGACAAGACACACATGGAACCTGACTTTAAGAAAGGGGGGGTGCTAGTGTCTACACTGAAATTTAATAATCTAAAAGGACCCAAGAATATGAGAGACTCATTTGTAGGGCCTTTTACTATCATTAGGTTGATAGGAAAGAATGCAGTGGAAGTCAAAATTACAGAGCAATTTTCCAGGAAGCACCCAGTCTTCCCAGTAAGCTTGGTCAAACCATACTTCCAGACAGAGGAGGATAAATTCCCCTCCAGGAAGAAGAACCCCACACCACCTGATATAGTGGAAATGGAGGATTCACCAGGACCAGAAAGATCAGACTTAATGGAAAGGATCAAAGACAATACTTAGTCAGATTCAAACACCAAACAGCTGATAAAGACAAATGGTTGGCAGAAGATTCCATACCAGATGAGAACCTTCATCTAAGAAGATCCAGGGCCACTAGGAGGACTGAACAGTCTCATAAATGATGAGCCTTTTTTAGAGGGGGGTATGTCAGCCTGTGACTCAAAACCAGAGCACCAGCATGACAGCCAAAATACCATAAACCAATGGTATAGCCAAGATACCACCAAAGCATGGAGCTGAGCCAAATCAGCTAAAAAGGTATTAAAAGAAAGAGGAAACTCACCCCTTTCTGAAAATATAAGTCCCATCACCATAGGACAAGAAATAACAAAGTTATTCCTGCTCAAAGTTATTACTGAGCATAAACCTTAATTTTCACCTCTCATCTAAAATCTAGAAGGAGAGGCTTAACCCCATCAAATGGGTACTCAAAGCGAAGCTCTAACCCAGGGATACCCAATGGTACCAGCCAAACTGAGCTAGCACCAATATTACTGGAGTTATGGTCAATTGCAGGCCAAATAAGGGTGAACAAAACATTCACCTCTCATCTAACTTCTACATTTTTAGTGTGGGATACTTGAAGTGGGGTCTTTTTGGAAAGAGCACAATCAGGGATATCTGATGGTGCCATCCACTTATTCATATCTCAACTATAACAGAAGTAATGAGGCAAACAAGCTCCATACAGCTTTTAGCCCAAACCACGCCTATGTACAAAAAACCTTGTACATGGGATAACTTTGTCATATTTAATGATAACCATACCAAATTGGGTATCATTGTGTAGAGCTCATACAGGGCTATCCAATGAACCAACGTTGAGCATGATATCTCAGACCCTGACAGAGTTATGGCAATTTGAAAGTTATAATCCCACAATATGACCAATACAGCTGTATTATGACAGGATACAGTTGTACTCTGATTATGAGGTGTCAAACAGACAAAGAAGCATGTTAATACTTTAAAACCCCATAAGTCAGTCAATACTGGGGTTCCATACAGTTTCTGTACAACATTCTACGCGCCATACACGTCAGAATCAGGCTGTGAGGTCCCCAGATGAAATCTTTCACCCTGTATTGGTGAAAACTCCCCAGATGTGGTTTCAAAGCCACATCTGGGCCAAATGAAGGCTATACAGGCTGTTTGCAAACTAAAAGCCAGTCCTAGAGAGTGAAAAATCTTCACTTCCTCTACGTGGAAAGGTCTAGCACCCTTTCCACCCCATTTCAGGATAAAAGGAGCCTTTTTCACAGCCAGAATTGTCTCCTCATCCTGCTCTTGAATACCCTACGTAGTAAACTGTCAAAAACAGTTTTACTCTTGGGTAATAACCAGGTATACTCTTAATTTAAAGTATTGTAGTCTTTATTATTGTAACCCAACAGGTAAAGCTGCACCCAGGGCTTTCAACAGTGCTCACAACCACTATATTCCTTATAGTAAAGCCCTCTTATTATTAAATTAAACCATCTTTAACTCTTATAAGAATCATTTAAATCTTTATTTACCATGTCACAGTCATAGTTAAGAGTTGTAAATACTTATTAATACTCTCATCATAGACTCAGCCTGACATATCCCAACAAGTCCCAATCAATTAACCAATACAATCAAAACCACAATGAGACCTGAATATCAAACAAAAGAGAAATTCGAAGTTGATTAATAATTTAAAATGGAGTGAAATGGTCAAAAATTGTTAAGAAATCAGAAAGAAGGTCAATCTCAATCTGACTAAAATGAATGAGATAAAAATTGATGAGAATAATAAAATCATGAAGAGATAATAATTGATGAATGAAAGTAATGCGTATAAAATGGATGAAAAGAAAGGTGCTATTGTGAGTTAATTAATATAATGTCAAAGGGGATTTTCTAAGGGAAGAGGGCCTGGCACTCAGTAATCTGGAACTCACTTATGAAAGACACAGATGGAACAAGAATGAATACACTTAAGAGTGTGATAGAAATTATATTGCTAATTAAAGTAAATATAAGAAAAATGAAAATAATAAGAATGAGAGTAAAGAAGAAAAGAGCCAACCACAAGCAAGCTCAACTCCACTGTTCCAACCTGTCAGACAGGAAGTGAAGGTTAATAAGTACATGGCCACCACCACTCTATAGAACAGGTGAGGAAATTAAAAGAAAAACTTAATAACAGTAAATAATATTTTACAAAATAATAATAAGAGTATTTATTAAATAATAAGTCAAATACATTAATTAACTGGGCAAAATACCCAGGGGGAGAAAGAGGGGCTGGTATATGTTAGCATCCACCAGGCCTGACTCAAAGAGTGAGTTTGACTGAGATGAGAAATTGATTTAACTGATTTGGATCATACAGCCCCTGTATGGATGTACAGAGTCTGTACAAGAGGTGTTGTGGAGCTTGGTGATCATAAAGCTTGTCAGGCTGAGTCTATGATGAAGTTGTAATGAAGCTATTTACAAAGTTAACTATGACTGTGACATGGTAAAATCAATTAAAAAAGGTTTTATATTAATGATAAGGGTTCTAAAATAAAGCAATAAGGGCTTTAATATCAAGAAATAGTGGTGGTGAGTGCTTCTGAAAGCCCTGGTTGCAGTCCTACCAGTTGGATTACTATAATAAGAATAAAATACTTAGATTCAAAGTATACATGACTTTGTTTCCAAGAGTATAACTGATTTTGACAGTTGTGCTACATAGGAATTTAACAACAGGATGGGGATTCCTTTTCTGGCAGAGAAAGGGCCTCCTTTTATCCTGAAAAGGGGTATAATGGCCCTCTAGACCATCCACATAGGGGAAGTGAAAATTTTTAGCTTCAAAGTACTGGCTTGTGGTTTTACAAGGCCTGTATACTGTTTATTGGGATCAGATGTGGTTTTGAAACCACATCTGGGAGGTTTTCCCCAATACAGGGTGAAAAATTCAATCTGGGGACCACACAGCCCTCTTCTGACATGTATGACGTGTAGAATTCTGTGCAGAACCTGTATGAGACCCCAGTATTAAATAAACTATGAGGTATTGAAGTACAAAAATTCTTATTTGTCTGTTTGACACCTCATAATCATGCTTATGGGTTATCATCCCACAGTATGGCTGTATTGGTCTAACTCTGGGATTTTGACCTTAAAACTGCTATAGCTTTGTCAGTTTTCAAGATATTGGGCTAAAAATTGGTTCATTTTGTAGCCCAGGATAGGCTCTACACAATTTCTCATCATTTGATATAGGTAAAATTAAATATGGCAAAGCTATCCATTGTCCAAGTTTTGTTATCCTTATATATGATTTTCTCAAAATCTGTATGGAGCTTGTTTGCCCCATAACTTTTGTTCTAGATGAGATATGGGGAAATGAATTCCACCATCAGATAGCCATGCTTTTGCACTTTCTAAAAAAAACGCACTTCAAGTATCTCACACTAAACCATAGAAGTTAGATGAGAGGTGAATATTTTATTCACCCTTATTTGACCTTATGTTGGTCATAACCTCTGTAGTTTTGGTGCTATCTCAGTTTGACAAGTAACATTGGATAGCCATAACCTAGAGATTTAATTTGAATACACATTTTCTGGGGTTAAGCCTCTTCCTCTGGATTTCAGATGAGAGGTGAAAATTGAGGTTTATGCTCAGAAACAACTTTGAGCAAGAATAACTTTGTTATGCTTTGTTCTGTGAATATGAGACTTGTATTTTTGGAAAAAGAAGAGTTTCCTCTTTCTTTTGATACCTTTTGAGGTGGTTTGGCTCAGCTCCATGTTTTGGTGGTATCTTAGCTTCACCATTGGTTTATGGTATTTGGCTGTCATGCTTGTGCTCTGGTTTTGAGTCAAAGGCTGACATCCCCTTTCTTTAAAAAAGGATAATCATTGATTAAGCTGTTCAGTCCTCCTAGAGGCCCTACATCTCCTTGAATGAAGGTTCCCATCTGGTATGGCATCTTCTGCCAACCATTTGTCTTTTTCTGCTGTCTGGTTTTTAAATCTGACCCAATATTGTCTTTGGTCTTTACCATTCAGTCTAATCTTCCTGGCCTTTATGATCCTCTTCAAAGGGCCAGGGGAGTCTTCTATTTCCACTATGTCTGGTGGAGTAGAAGTCTTCTTCCTGCAGGGGAACTTGTCCTCTCCTGTCCGGAAACATGGTGTGACTAGACTCACTGGGAATACTGGGTGTTTCCTAGAGAATTCTAAGTGAGTCTAACCTCCACTGCATTTTCCCTATCAGATTAATGATAGTGTAGGTTCCCAAGAATGAGTCTCTCATTTTATTTATTCCCTTGAGATTATTGAAGTTGAGTGTTAGCTGGCGCCTCTTTTGTGGTGTCAGCCTGTGACTCAAAACCAGAGCACAAGCATGACAGCCAATATACCATAAATCAATGGTATAGCCAAGATACCACCAAAACATGGAGCTGAGCCAAATAAGCTCAAAGGGTATAAAAAGAAAGAGGAAACTCACCTCTTTCTGAAAATATAAGTCCCATCACCATAGGACAAGAAATAACAAAGTTATTCCTGCTCAAAGTTATTGCTGAGCATAAACCTTAATTTTCACCTCTCATCTAAAATCTAGAAGGAGAGGCTTAACCCCATCAAATGGGTACTCAAAATGAATCTCTAAGCCAGGGCTATCCAATGGTACCAGCCAAACTGAGCTAGCACCAATATTACTGGAGTTATGGTCAATTTCAGGCCAAATAAGGGTGAACAAAACATTCACCTCTCATCTAACTTCTACAGTTTTAGTGTGGGATACCTGAAGTAGGGTCTTTTTGAAAAGAGCACAATCAGGGATATCTGATGGTGCCATCCACTTCTTCATATCTCAACTATAACAGAAGTTATGAGGCAAACAAGCTCAATACAGCTTTTTGCCCAAACCACGCCTATGTACAAAAAATCTTGTACATGGAATAACTTTTTCATATTTAATGATAACCATACCAAATTGGGTATCATTGTGTAGAGCTCATACAGGGCTATCCAATGAACCAACGTTGAGCATGATATCTCAAACCCTGACAGAGTTATGGCAATTTGAAAGTTATAATCCCACAATATGACCAATACAGCTGTATTATGACAGGATACAGTTGTACTCTGATTATGAGGTGTCAAACAGACGCTGAAGCTTATTTATACTTCAATACCTCATAATTAAGTCAAATACAGAGGTCCATACAGGTTCTGTACAGTTTCTGACGCTTCAGGAGCACCAGAATACACCTGTAAACTCCATTGGTGAAACGTTTCACCCTGTATAGGGTAAAAATGACTACTTGTGGTTCTAAAACCACATTTCAACCCAATACTAGCCTGTATTGAGTGTACAGAACCACAAACCAGCCCACAGTAGTGAAGAATTTCACTCTGTGGTCGTGTGCAGAGGTAAACCACCTCCCACTACCCCAGAACAAGATAAAAGGAGGCTTTGCCTCACCAGGAAGCAAATCCAGCATCCTGTTCTTGATATTCTTACATGGTATAACTTCTTAAAAAGGAAGTGATACTCTTAGAATTTAACAGGTATACTTTAAAGTAAGTATTGTAGGGTTTGCTATTGTAAACCAACAGGCAAACACTGCACCCAGGGCTATCAGCAGTACTCACCATCACTAAATTATTTTAGTATAGCTCTTTTCACTCATATTCTCACTCTAATATCATCATTATTTTCATGTCACACTCAAAGTTATAGCTTTTATTATCATTCTGAAGCTATATCATAGAGTCACCCTGACATGTGGCTTCCAGACTAAATACTAGGAATTTTAATAAATCTGAAAGAAGTGGAATACTATAAATTTTACTTTAATAGATGCGTCACTGGTGTTAATATGATGTACTGTTGGAATTAAGGCTTCAACAGTATTAATAAAGTGTAAAAGTGAATTTAATCACTTAAAAGGTGAGAGAACTAATATTTCTAAAATAAAATGTAAGTAATTTTAATTGTAAAAATATATTTGGATAAGAGCTCTGAGGATTAATTCAAAGAGAATTAATCCTCTTTAATTGTTGTATCTACAAATTTGAAATCAAAATAATGTAAAATAATTCTGTTCTAATGAGGAAAGATCTGTTATAGAAACATGAGCAGATATATCAACAAGATTGATGACATAGTGGGAACTTCATACTATGACATACTTAGTAATCAGTCATAGAAACAAGAATTAATTCAAATTATAACAATATGAAATTTAAGTATTTGAAATTTATAAAAAATAATAAAAGAAAATGAGACGAAATTATCAATAAAGTAATTGGAGTCTGTATAGCAGGTAAAGATTCACAAGCTTGCAGGCTCACATTGAGTGTAGACACTAGCACCTGGTCCCCTTCATTGAATTCTGGTTCCACATGTGTCATGTCATACCTCTTCTTGTTATATTCGTTAGCTTCAGCTATGCACTCAGAAGGTGTGTCACAATCTCTCTTCCACATTTAATGGAAGTCTTTGGCTGTGGGGTGGATAGTTAGAAAATATTTCTTCAAGTGATCTGCAGGCAATAGGGGGTTCCACCCTTTTTCAACCAGTGAGGGTGATTTTCCTGTGGTAGAGTGTTGGCTGGTGTTGTAAGCCAGTTGGACTGCTGGAAGAAGTGTGACCCAGTCATGGGTGTACCCTTCATGGTCCTTATGTTTCATGCCATATTCACAGAATTGTTTGAAGATGTCCTTCATTTTTTGGATCATCTTTCATCCAAACCATCTGTCTGTGGATTGTAAGCTGTAGAAAATGCAAGTTTTTATTCAAGCATGTCACAGAGGTTGGTCCAAAATTCTGATGTGAATTTTGGGTTCCTATCACTTATTATGATTTTTTGGGACTACACATGTGGATATGATTTTATTCCAGAATGACAAGTCTGTATCCATAGCAGTGTCCTCTTTGTGACATGGTATGCACCTGAAACTTTTACTATACCTATCAAATATGACCAGGCAAGAATTGAAGTTTTCTTTTCCTCCTGGGACTAGTCATGTGACCCAGGACATGTTTATGGTTTCCCATGGGTGTTTGGGTTCTTCTATGTGTTGAATTAGACCATATTTCTTCCCATGTTTCCGTTTGCCTTTTGTAATCTTTCACAAGTGTTGATATATTCACTCAACTCTTGTTCCCATTTGGGCCACAAAGCTGTGCTTGCTACCCTCACTCTGGTCATGTCTTTGTCCCACATAGGGGCAGTCATGACATTATTGTATGATGAGGGATATGTGGTACCTGTCTATCACTGTGAGGGCATTTGTACGCTTCTCTCTGTGATAGAGTAATCCATCTATAAGGAAGAACTTGTTATCCTTATAGTCCCTCAACCAGGGTTCCTCCAACTGGGATTCCAGCTCTGGACTGCTGTATTTCTGCTGAAGGAGCTGTAACAATATGCCACACTGTTTGTGTATGGAATTAGTCTTCATCACTACACTGAAGAACTCATTACATAGTTATGAGGAACGTATCCCCAATATGGGAGCTTCTGTTACCTCTTATTCAGTGTCTTCACTGTCTGGGGTACCACTTTTTGGTGCCTATTCAGAAAATCTGAAGTTTTTCCTCCTTTCCATTTCCATAAAATGGATAGGAATCTTGGCTGCTACGTTAGGGTCATAATCTAGGTTGCTTTTGACATTATCCAGTGGCCATCTACTGAGACCATCTGCATTGGTGTGGCTTTTGCATTCCTTTTATATGATGGTCATATTACCTCTATACTCTTGAATAGCTATTTTTCACCTCAACATGTGTCTATTAGTGGTCTTCATGTTAAGTAAGGACTTGAGTTCTGTGCAGTATGTAGATTTCAAAGACTGTGACCCGCAGGTAATAACGGTGTTTCTCCAGGGCCAAGACTAGGAATAAGCATTCAGTCTGGGTTGCTCCATACCTAGCTTCTGAATCTTTTAGTTTCCTGGAGATATAACATATTACCCCTTCCCTTGGTTGACCATCTACAATTTGTCTTTGGTGCAGGGAAGCTCCCAGTCCTTTACTGAAAGCTGCATTGGGGAGCCTGTGAGGTGTATATGACATACCCATAAGGCCACAAATAGCTTTATATACAGCTGATTTAGTCTTGAACAGATTTTTCAGTTGAAATCAAAATAAAAAATAACAAAAAAAAAGTATAGCTTTTGTTTACATGAACAAAGTCATAATTATCATGTCATTTTTGGATTCTACACCAAAAATAACCTGGGGTACACCCATAGGGTTTTATACCCAAAAATGCTTATTTCTTGAGTTATTGGAAGATTTAAGAATCTCACAGTACTAATGTAGCTTTTTCAACATTTTTTTAAAATGGTTAAATTTAAGCTTAAATAAGCTTGAATTTAAAGTTGCATAAGGTTTATGCAAACTTACCAAAATTTTAGTTAAAATTGAGTTGTGTATTTTTCCTGATTTGGCTAAGGATTTGCCATAAAGAATGTAAATCCTGTGTGAGCTCAATTGAAAAGCGTTCAAGGCCATAGTATGGCTTTAAATAAATAAAATGACAAAATCCATGCAAACAGACCAAACAGAGCTGGGGTAGCCAGCTTTTTAGATCTGAAAGAATTAAAGTAAGGTTGTCCACCTGTATTGGAGGATTTTCAATGTTATTTAAGCTTTAAGATTAGACTTTGATTCAACCTTAAAGTTTATACTGGTTTTATCCCAATTTGGACAGGAATTTCAAGCTGCCAAAGGGTAAATCCCAATATTGAAGCTTGAAATTGAAGTTTTGAGAGCTTTCAAAGCTTAATTAAGCACAAAGACGTTAAATAAGCTTAAAACTTTAAAGTTACAAGTATCAAAACCTTATCAAAAGCTAAGATTTAGTGTGTATTGCTATTTTACATGGAAAAATAGCAATAACTTCAAAAATTCATTAAAAATCCAAATCTTAATGGATTGGCTTGAAGCTTTCACACAGCTTACAATTAAAAGTTATCTGTGTATAAATTAAATTTCAAGTATCTTTAATAAGCAGGTTTTATTGGTAATTAGCCTGGAAAATCACTCTTTCAATTATACTTAGAGAAAATTAAGATTTCTTTGAAAATTAATTAAAAATTAAGTTTAACAGATTTGTGCTTGAAACTTCATTTGTAAGTTGTTCATGTGATGAAATTAAATATAAATAAACTTATTTTATATTAAAACTTGAAATAATTAACTTAAATGTGGATTAAATTTACTTTGAGCTAAGAATAGTACCAGTAACTTACAGTTGGAATTAAAAATAAGTTACCTTATGTTAAGAACTTTATTTTTGAAAATGGTTTTTCAGTTTTGACCTGATCACGGCCTCTATCTCCATTATGAATCATGAGAGCTTCTCTGTAGACATTAAAAGAGTCTTTTCATCACTGTTTTTGTCAATAATCAATTATCAATCCAATCATATTAGACATTTAAACAGGTAAAGTTTCATTATATATAAAGTCATATTATTAAAGTATTTGTTAAGTATTTTGTTCTTTATAAATATGAAATTAAATAATTGAAATCATAGAAATTAGATCATTGTTGTAATCACCAATCATACATTTCATTTGATAAAATCATTGTCTTAAAAATATCTTTTAAAATCCACAAATTCCTCTCAAAAACTCTTGAATCATATCTTTTATTGGAAGGTTTTTGTATATTTAAAAATATTCATTTTTGGTGTGTTCTTAAGTTATAATAATTATGTAATATAACAACTGTTGTATTTGACTGGGTGTATTAAATTATATATTAAAAGTAAGTTTTTCTCTAAAATTCTATAATTTTTTTATCTGTTATTAGATTTTTCATATAGAATTCCTTATAAGAATTATATCGACACAGCGTGTGTTATGATTTCTTTATTATAAATAATACTTATATTATTTATAAGTGGCTAAATATTTATATTTTACACATGTAATTGTCTCATTAAGAGCTTTACACTTCTTATTGTTATAACTATCAGTGACTATAACAATAATAGAATAATTATAATTTATTATAATTATTAATATTTTTTTTATTATCATATTAGATAATAATGATTAAATTCCTTTTTTTACTATAATTATTTTAATGATTATATTTAATTTGTGGTTTTAATCTTTTGTTATACTATATTTTTCTACTGAGGACAGTCATAGTACTCTTGATATTGTTACTATTATCAAGAGTATCATGGAAAAACCTTACATTTGGGGGCCTGACCATGATTTTAAGCAATTTTTGGGACATAAATCATATTCTAGACCTTATTTTAATATTTTATGACATGAAATTGCCATATTTATCTTAATATTGGCTTTTTTGGGACTTATCCCTCAAAAATACTCTTTATAATATTACTAAAGTTATTTTTTCTTAAGAATATTGTTTGAAACAATAAACTATTGAGTGACTTGGAATGAATTTCTTTTGTATAATCAGTGGCTTTCTCAAATCACAGACTTGAAATTTATTCTTTGATTTATTCTAGTATAAAGTGAATGATAATACAATTTTGATCAATAACTTATTAATTGCATAATCATTATTTCTTTAAAGAAAATATCAAATCAAATAAAAAATTTAAAAATCTTTATTAAAAACATTCTTTCTTTTATCTTAAGACATTTTTTCTTAGTTTTGACATAATTTGCCATTGTGGGAACTCCTCTGTGTGTGGGATAAAATGAGGCAGTACCTGGAAGGGGAAATTACAAGAAAACAGTTTTGAATTGCTGTTTGAGACTTGTAACCCTTGCTCTGCTCGTGTGCTAGAATAATCTAGACTGCCCTTCCTAATATGCTAAGTTATCTTTACTGAGTTCACCAAATCAATTTTATTATTGATAGTGGCTTGATCAGAAAATATTAGACTCAACAATCTCTAATCAGACTTTGCTCTACTCAAAACAATGGTTATTTAAAACCTTAACAAATAAATTCTTTTTAAAACTTTCAGCAGGCTGAGTGGATTCCACCAGATGATAGTACAACAATATATCAAATAATATAATAACTAAAATAAATAAAAAAAATAAAAGGAAACACTATCTTCTAATACAAAACCACAAAATATTCTTTTCTTGATAATTCTTTAATAAATATAGAAACTAATAGCTAGGATAACAACAATCTTCAATTCTCTGAAATAATAAACTTGAAAGGGATAAAAATATATTTCAAGCCCTTTTGATGTGATGGATGGGATAATACTCTAATAATTGTTAATAATTTGGTATAATATGGGTAGTTTAATGTTATCTTTTGTGTTTTGATTTAATAATAGATTATATGATCTCTTCTGGTTTTTTTTTTGATAATGATACTAGCTAATTGCTTTAGGTTTAATATTAATCTTAACTAAACACTAAAGTATTTAATTTTATTTTGTTCCTTGATGATAATTTATTAGGGATTACCCAATAAATACAAATCCACTTTTATTTTAAAAGTAGTAAAATTACTTTGGTTGTGCAGGTTTTGTTTTGAAACAAGCAAAATTACTCTCTTTGAGGAATTTTTCAACAAGACTAGCCCAAAACTAATTATAATGGTTAGGTTTTATTTGAAAGCCTACAAAATTACTTTGGTTTGATGGTTTTATTTTAAAACTCTCTAAAAATTACTTTTAAGGATTTAAACACTAAACTCCAGAGACGCCTTGCTCATGAGCTTCAAGCTTTAAGATCCTAATTAAATAAGGCACTAGTCTACCTGCTAGTAAGGGATGAATTAAAGTCTTTTCACACTATTGGTTCTCTTGATCTATGTCAACAACAAACCTCAGTTACTAGGCTTAATTTATCAAAATTTCTAGTATACCTCCTAGAAGAGGGATCAGAAAAAATAAATTCAATTTACAATTTCTAGATGGGGAAAAGGGAAAAAGTGGGAGAGAGGGCCTCTATTTATAGCCGTGGGGCCCTCCATAGGAGTGCAAAAAAGAGGGGACTTAGAAATTTTCAGCCTCTGGTGGCTGTGCAAAGCTGTGCAAACTATTCACATGACAAGTTTGTGACATGTGGCTGTGAAATACAGTCAAACCTTAATTTCTGACCCTGGAACCCTTATCTCCATGTATTACTCAATTGATTACTAATCTGTCAGCTGATTTTACTGGATTATAGTTTTTGGGCCTTTGAGGGCTGACTTGTGGGTTAGGTTTCACCTTGTTATGAAAATTCACATAGGACTGATTACCTGTATTCCTTTTGGCCTGTATTACCTGTATTCTTCCTGAAAATTCCTAATTCTTCTCAAATCTTCCCAAAACTTCCTCAATATTCTTCAAACTTCCTAAAACTTCCTAAAACTTCTTAAAACTTCCTAAAAATTATTAAAACTTCCTAAAACTTCTTAAAACTTCTAGAAATTTTATTTTCCCAAAATTACCAATTTTTAGGATGTTGCCACTGTGACTTGAGCCCATAGCATTTCCCGATCTCAGCCTCAGAGATCATCCTTACCAACTCTGCCAGTTGGCCTTTTCTGAGATTCTCAAAATAGTGACCACATTCACATGTCCCATTCCTTTTCTCTTCAAAAATATTTTTCAAACTTACTAGCCTTGCATAATTTCCTTACAAGAGGACCACTATGCAAGACTAACAGATAAAAATAAAATAAAAAAAACCAATACATACAATATCCCTTCCAACATCCAGTTCCACTCTTCATTTCTGAAGCTTCAATGAGAAATTTGGGGTTTACATTAATAGAAAAGTTGATGTAATATACCCTTTCCAATTCAGCAATAAATTATTTCAGTCTTCAAAAATTAATCATTTAATTATCTAAAGGAACTCAATGATGCTTATCCCCTCTTTGAGTGGTTCATAACAGCAAAAATACATGAAATTTCCAAAAATTGATACTTCAAAAGTGTTTTGTTCCACACATTGAATCTTCTATGTCCCCTATGATGCCTACAACTCTGCTCTTTATTAATTGGCATCCTCATTGTGACTCTGATTATATTAATCACCCAATTGCTTATATCTAAGCATACTAAAAAAATATACATTAAAAAAGATTATTTACAGAGAAAATTGAAAAATTTCTTTGATTTGGGTACTGTCCATCACAATTATGTGTTGGATAGTGCAGTGGGGTGACACTTGAAGAGCAAAGCTGTGGTCAATTTTCCTTAATGAATATATCATTTGTGTTATTCCATGTTTATTTTACTGTTACTTTTCCTCAATGGTGATTTCTGTCACAGCCAAGGAGGCAGGGGCATTTCCAATCATCATCAGCAAATCATTATATCATGGATACCCTTCAAAACCCAATCAGCAAGGGGGTTTCATTCAACAATTCACCCAATACAGTTCCATACAGGCAAGACTCAAATACAGGATTCACCAAATACAGGCCTGTCATCAATACAGGCGCAAATAACTGTATTGACTGTATCACCTGTATTGGATTCACCAATACAGGATTCAATCCCACATCCAACTTCTTCCAGCATACAGGCAAGTATCTCAACACTCAAACTCCAAGGCTGGCATTTCTCACATATACCAGCCCCTCTTCACCCACCTGGGGGTTTTTCCCCCAGTTAATTAAAATAGTTGATTTATTATTTAATATTATTTTATTCTCACTTTTGGAATATTATTTTATTACTTATTAAGTTAGTCTTAGCCTTCCCTCACCTGTTCAGTAGAGTCCTGGTGGCCATATCCTTATTAATTCCTTTTCTCTTTTCTGAACAGGTTGAAACAGTGGTACAGGATTATTTGTGGTTGGCTCTTTATTATTGCTTTTGTTTTGTCTCTCTTATCTTTTATGCTTATTATTTTATGAATAGGAATTTATCCTCTTACTCCATTACTCTTATCATTTGAGTATTTTCTTCTGAGCCCTCCATAAGTAAGTCTGTTCACTGAGTGCCAGGCCCTCTTCATTTTAGAAGAGCCCCTGTGACATTATTTTAATTAACTCATAATTGCTTCTTTCTTTTCATTCATTTTATTCATTTATCTCATTCTTCAATTATGATTTTTTCATGATTTTATGATTTTTTATGATTTTTATGATTTTTCTCTCTTATCAATTTTCATCTCATTCATTTTATTCAAATGAAAATTGATTCTCTTTCTCATTTCAAAAATTCTGCTGACCATTTCACTTTATTCTTTGTCATTCTAATTTCTATTTTTTCTGAATTCAGGTTTTTATCAGGTTATTTGAGTGGAATTATTTGGGATAATTGATTCATCATTCAGGGTTTTATTGATTTGGGGTATTCAGTGATTTGGATTTTGAAATTTCTCAAGATTATTGATTGATTCCTCAAGACATTGATTTCACCTCAAGATTTTGAATTGACTTGATTGATTTGATTTGATTTGATTGACTTGATTTGATTCTTCAAGATACCTGATTTATCCTCAAGATTTGATTTAATTGATTGATTTGAATTTGATTCCTCAAGAAAATTGAATTGATTTTTGAAGATATTGATTGAATTCCTCAAGACTTAAATGATTTGATTTTGATTGACTTGATTTGACTTATTGATTGAAATTGATTATTCCTAAGAATTTGACTTTTTCATCTTCACTGTTCAAGATTTATTCATATTGATTCACTTCAAGACTGTTTATTGATTCTTCAAGATCATCAAGATTCTCATTTAATTTGATTTGGTCAAGCCTTAATTTATTCAAAGTATCATCAAGTTTTTATTCATTCTTTTTTCATAATGCCAGTTCAGCATAGCCCACCAGCCAAGAATACAAGATTCCAGAGACATCAAGCTGTTCTCACTCCTACACCAAGGGCTCCTCTTGACCGCACACCATCAGTTCATCAACTGAGTGCAAATCTGGACAGAGGACCACCAATGGAAGGAGCAGCACCCTCCAGAAGAGGAGGTGTGAAGTCTAGAAGATCAAGATCATTCTCTGGGCTATTGGGTGGTTATCCTGGTGTTTCTCAAGGGCCTAGAAGTAGATTGGGGGAAGCTGAAGATGAGGAGGGGGAGGAGTCTGTGGAAGAGGAAGAATCTGAGGAGACTGAAGTGGCAGCTGCTTTGGCAGGTGCTCCTGAAGCTCCTGAGGCTCCAAATCTAGCCCTTTCTAATCAACCTTCTGTCTCTCAAGCTGAACCAAATTTCCTCAAGATGATGGAGCAAATGACTCAGTTTATGGGACAACTCACTCAAGCAGTTGCCCCAAGGGACACTTCAAAAGTCCCTGCATTCAAGACTCCATCAATGAAGGAACCTGATTCTTTTGATGGTACTAAAGCTCACAAATTGAGAGGATTCATTCAATCCTGTCAATTAATCTTTCATAATGACCCAGCAAACTTCTTCTCTGACAGGAAGAAGGTGCTTTACTCAACTTCTTTTCTTACTGGTAGAGCTGGCAAATGGATTGAACCTTACCTCTCAAATATCTCCAATGAATACCCATCTTATCTCCTCAATAACTGGCAGTTGTTTGAAACCCAGTTATTCACTCTGTTTGGTGATCCCAATGAAGTCAGAAAAGCTGAACAAGAGTTGGACAATTTGAGGATGAGGGAAAGTGGTCAAGTTTCCTTGTACATAGCTGATTTCAGAAGTTTAATGTCAAGAATTGGAGACTGGGGGGAAAGGGCCTATATTCATGTGTATAGAAGAGGCTTGGCATCAAGATTGTTGGACCGATTGGCTTCTCACCCTGGAACTTTTGATAGTCTTCAAGAACTCATGGATATCACCTTGGAATTAGATACCAGGTACCATGAGAGGCAGAAGGAAAAGGGCAGTCATCAAGAGAAGAAGCCTCCAATCAGTGAATCCAACTCTTCCAAGCCTCCTCAAAGTTCATCATCAAGAATGCCTTATCACAAGAAGAATAAGAAGGGGAAGAATTTTCAAGTTTCCAAAGACAAGCCTCATGCTACTCTCCTCAATAAGGACAACAAATTAATTGGTTCTGAAAAGGAGAGGAGGATTAAAGAAGGCTTGTGCAATTATTGTGGTGGTAAACACCCATTTGAAAAATGCTTCAAGAGGCCTGAAAATAGGCAAGGGTCATCAAAAGGCTTCCCTAGCAAGCAGGGAAAAGCCTGAGTGGGAATCATGATGTGTTCAATGGTTCTCACTTATTTCCTTCAAGAGCACAAATGTGCACTCTGAATACTAGTGTCAAGAAATCTTTAAAATTTCTTATTTTTTCTTCAATCTGTGATATTTTTTATAGTATTCTCATTGATTCTGGTGCTACAAACTCTTTTATTGCAAAGAATTTTGTTCTCAAGTACTCATTGACCATGTCAGAGCTCCCTGAAAAGATTCCTCTTTTCATTCTGGATTCCAGTGAATCCACTTCCCTGTTCATCACCCATTATACCAAGTGGGTTGTTGATTTACCTTCCTTCCCAAGCTTTGAATGGGATTTCTTTATCATAGATTCACCCAAGGGAGAAGACCTAATATTGGGCTATGATTTTCTTTACCATTTTAATCCCATTATTGATTGGAAAAATGGATTGATCACCTATGATTCTAGTCATGAGGATTCTAGTGGTATTATTTCTTCTACTAGTAATGACTTATCCACTGCTGTCAACAGTGTTGCTCTGGTTGGTGAACTTAAGACACCTTCCTTTCCTCCTTCTGTCCATAACCCCTCCATTTTTCCCTCTCACTCATTACTTCCATTAAGAGATGAAGTCTTCAAAGACATAAAAGATGTTGGAGAAGATGTTGCTATATCTTCACTTCATCTCTTTCAAGGGGATATGGACCTTCCTCCTTTATCTTTTCATGCCTCCCTGGAGGAGCAGTGGGATGAGGAGGAAGAGCCAGAAGAGATTGAAACTGTGCTGAAGGTAGTCCCTCCTGTTTATCACAAATATTTGGATGTATTCTCCAAAGTGAAAGCAGAGAAACTTCCTCCACACTGTGCCTGTGATCATCATATTGAACTGGAGGGTCTTCTACCTCCAGTTGGTGTTATCTACTCTTTATCAAAGAATGAGTCAGAAACACTGTGGGCCTACATTTCAGAGAATGTAGAGAAGGGTTTCATCAGACCAAGCTCCTCCTCAACAGGAGCACCTGTCCTTTTTGTTAAGAAAAATGATGGTGGTCTTCGTTTGTGTGTTGACTACCGCAAACTTAATGCTGTCACTAGGAAGAACAGGTATCCTGTTCCTCCAATGAATCAGCTTCTTACCGTCTTTAACGGTGCTACTATCTTCTCCAAGATAGATCTGCGTGGTGCTTATAATCTCCTGAGAATTAAAGAGGGGGATGAGCATTTAACTGCCTTTAGAACCAAATATGGCAGTTATGAGATTTGGCTTAACCAATGCTCCAGCTTCATTCCAAAATCTTGTGAATGATATCTTTGCAGATTATTTAGATATTTTTGTTGTAGTGTACTTAGATGATATTATGGTCTTCTCTAGCTCTTTGGATGAACATGTTGAACATGTGGCCTCTGTTCTCCAAAGACTGAGAGACAATAATTTGTTTGCTAAAGCCTCCAAGTGTGTATTCCATGCCTCAAGTGTGGAATACTTGGGCTATGTTGTTTCAAGTGATGGCCTCAAGATGGATTCTTCAAAAGTTCAACAAATCCTCAATTGGCCTCAGCCCAACAACATCAAGGCCCTCCAATCTTTTCTTGGCTTTGCCAACTTTTATCGTTGCTTCATTAAAAATTATTCCAAAAAAATCTCTGCTCTAACTTCCCTTCTCAAAAAAGATTCTCCCTTCATCTTCAATGAGGAAGCTCTTAGCCAGTTTCAGATACTCAAAGAAGCTTTCACCACTGCTCCTATCCTCTCTCACTTTAATCCTTCTCTCCCAACTATTGTAGAGACTGATGCCTCTGATTACGCCTTGGGTGCTGTACTGAGTCAGGTGTGTGAGCCTTTGAGATATGACCACATACCCAATAAGGTCACAAAAAAGACTCAGAATAATTATAACTTTAATATAATTATATTAAAATTACTTAGAATAAATATACATTAAGAATAATTACTTAAATTACAAAAAATACCATAAATTGGTATAAAAATTGGTTTAACTTAAAAACCAATGAATCAACATGTAAAATAAATTATACCATTGGATTCCCCATGGAAAAATACACATATACCACCTTTATGGCATATCTGTAAAGTCAATATTTAAGGAATTATAAGGTATAATACCTTATAAAAACCATAAAACCTTATTTATCTCGAAAACTAATGAAGAAACATGTGAAATAAATTGTACCAGTGGATTCCCCACAAAAATCCACATATAAAACAATTAATAAGCTAATTCCCAAAATCAATACTTAAGGAATTATCCTGAATATATGCACCTTTTTGGTCAACGCATATATTCAGGGATCATAGCTAATATCTTCTAAACTATACATGCTAGAATGATGAACCAAAAATAAAGTTACCACGTAATTACTGTAAGAACACAGATATGAACTTTATTTTGCAAATTATAAACAAGGTTAAGACTTATGAGGAAATATTGATAAAAATCAACAGAGCTGTTGACCACTTTGTTGTGAAAGTAGTCCAAACTTAAAAAAAAGTATACAGTTGGATTCTACTAGTTCATTCGAGAAGAATGACGTAATTGTTATTATTAAATTCAGGGTATAACACCCTGAAATCAAGGTTTGAAGTTTAAAATATTGAATTTCGACAGAAAAGATGAGTTAAAAGAAAAATCATCAAAATTAGAGTTTTGATGATGTAATGAAAAGCTCTTGGCAGCATAATAAGGTTATGTCAGGCTATCAGAATTCACTCTCTGAATTGCTGTAGCGTGAAAAACTTAAAAGTTATTGGGGATCAAAGTTTGAGCTTAAATTGAGCTGTTATGATCACATACTGTAACCTTAAATTAAGTTTAACAGTCTTAAGAGTGATACAATTGGTGAATACTATTATTTTATGATTAAACCTAATAAAATCCACGAAATTTGGGGTTCTGCCAAGCCTCTGATGTCATCACACTTAGAGTTATAGTGATAACTCTAAATAATGGTGTAATAATGATGTAATATGGTTTGATCATGATGTAATCACCCTCAAAACTTAAAATATTGATCAATTCCAGTGGATATAATCAGTAAACGTCTACTAGAAGCCTGTTGGACTCTAGGAGGGAGGTATTTACTATAAATAGAGCTCTTTTTACTCTATTTACCCCTCAGACGCATCAAAAAACATTAAATCAATTAAATAAAAGGTAATTTCTTTATTCTTTATATATAAAACTCTTATATTATTAAAGACCAAAGATCATATTAATATTAATCACTATTTTTACGTGATTAAATCAATTCTTTAATTGTTTTTGTTATAAATCTCTCTATAAACTCATTTCCACGTAAAATCAAGCAATTTAGTAAATTTCTTTATTTTTTATTATAAATACAATTTGAAAAAGTTGTATTATATTCTTTTGGCGTAAAATATCTCAAAATTATTATTTTAAGTGTTAAAAGTAGGTTATTTCATCTTATTATAATAATTTCTCTCTTATTATTACTCTTAATAATTCTTAATTAATATAAATAGTATTTATATTAATATATAACTTTAATATTAGTAATATTATTGTTATTAATTGTTTTTTATTTATAAAAAACAATTTTTTACGCCTTTATTATTTGTTGGTAACAATAATAAAGAGCTTTATAATATATTAATTATTTTATATTAATATATTATTCATAATATTAGAATTTCATATAATATTAATTATATTATTATATTTATTTAATAATATAATATTTTTATGCCATAATAATAATATTTCTTTATTATTATTATTATTTTAATCTTATTTATTTCAATTATAAGGACATTCAGAGTACAATAAGTAATAAATTAGTAATTTTTACTTATTGTTTCATAGTCAAACCTTACATTTGGGGGCCTGGCCGTGATATTTACTTAAAATACCTTTAAAAAGATTCTATTTGGGTTTATCCAATAATAAATTATATTTATAATCATAAAATTATATAATAATTTTATATTTTATTGATTTTAAAAGCTATTGAGGCATTTGGAAAGCAATTGTACTGTCTTACACGTGGTTTTTCACATCCTTAGACTTGCAAGAACTTTCTTTGAGTGACTCTAGTGATGAAAAGAGATATTTTATAAATTAAAAATAATTTTTATTATAATTGAATTTTATAAGAATCATATTCATTTTTTATTTTATTCTTTAAAAAATAAAAATAAAAAAATATATAAAAAATATTAAAAAATATTAAAAACCAATAAAAAAGTTATTTTTATTCATTTTTATTCATTTCTTTATTTATTTCAATTTTTCAAAGATATAAAAGCAATTTCTACGTGGAAAATTGCCATATCTTGCCAAAAATAACACTTATTATAAAAAGACTTATATTTATTTGTCTTTTTTAGTGTTTGAAGATAACCCAACAGAAGACAACCAAGCTACTGTTGAGAGATTGGTGGAAGAAACTTGTCAAAGTTCTCCAACACCAGTTATCACCAAAAGAAAGAAAGCTAAGAAATTAGACTTTCCAGGGCCCACCATTCAAGACTCTGAAGGTGAGCACCTCTTTTTAAATTGCCATAAAAGAATTTTATTCTAAAAATACTTTTATTTTTTCTTATTCTTTAAATTATGACTACCAGAAGAGGTTCCCAATACTCCATCCAATCAGATGGAGCTGTACTCAGAGGTAGAATTGATCCCTCAAAAGGGAAAAGAAAGGGCAATATCCCCAGTGGAACAGAATCCACACAAGGAAGTTCCTTATCCCAAAGGCAAGTCCCAGAAATGCCCATGATATCTGAGCCTGAATTGGAACTAAGTATGAGTAACTCAAACAGGTACAAATCACATTCAGAGGGCTCAAATAGACATCTACATGAGCCAGTACAAGCAGTATTACACAGTATACAAGGACAAAGACTGGGAAATGCTGCCTCAAATACACCAATGAGTGATGAACTCCTGGCACATCCTGAAAAAGTTCCTCAAAGAGGAGGAGATAGTGAAATACTCCAATGGATGGAATCCACTGTCATCCAAACCTCAAATCAAAAAGATCAAGGATTATCATGCCAAAAAGAGGGAGGAAACCAAGGAAGAAGCCCCAGTAGCTTCTACCAGCAAGCCTCAAGCCAACCCACTTCCCCAAGAAGGGAAGAAGAACAAGAAAAAGCATTGGAGGAAACCATATTCCCCAAGTTACAGAATCCCAAGAATTCAAAAGGATGCCATGGACAATGTTTTCAACATGGCCAGAACCTTGATGGAATTCAAGGACAAGGAAGAGCAAAGAATGAGACAACCTCATTTCCCAAAGAAATGACCTTGTCCATAGATGTTGTAAATACTTTAACAGAAATTAAAAATAGTATATTACCTCTAAAAGAAATTAAAAATAGTTTATTATCACTACAAGAAATAAATAACAATTTATCTTCTTTAACAAAAATTGTTGTGCAAAACAAAAAAGAGATTGAAAACATTAAGTTTATTGTTGAAAATAATAAACCAAAAAATTTAATTGACAATACTCAAAAATTAATACAAGGACAACAAGAATTGTATAAATACATAAAAGATATCAAAGACAAAACTTTGACAATCAATTATGATGTGAGTATTGACAATCTTACAGAAAAATTAAATAAATTAAGTATTTCTGTAGAAAAATTTGAAGAAAAGACTTCATCACACCAAAAATTACTTTTGGACCATGTGGAAAAAAGTGATGAAGCAAGAATGCATCTGTAAGATGATATTCAAAGTGAAATAAGGCTTATTACAGAAAAATGGATAAAATTAATGAGGCTAATTTAAATATGCCAAAGTTATCAACACCATTTTCTCATATAAGAAGCCCTGTTAAAACAAAAGAGGAATTGTCAAATCCTTTCATAACAGACTTGAGTCACCAAGACAATAACCAAGTCTTAATGAAGGAAGCACCTCAATTGAAGGAATGGCCAACATTCACAGGAGAAGGTGAATATGACCACATGTCATTTATTAAAACAATTGACATGTTACAAGAAGACTATGCCATACCAGATGAATTAATCACTGCAAGATTACATTCATTGTTTGAGAAATCTGCAAAAAGATGGTATTATGGCATAAGACAAACAAATGGTAAAAATACCTGGTGTTGGTGGAAACAAGAAATAATCACCAAGTGGGCAAATGATGCCTGGAGGTATAAGATAGAAAATGCATTTGAAAACTCTTTCTTTGACCCTGAGAAAGATAAACCTTTAACTTGGTTCTTAAAACAAGTTGAAAGGCTTAATGCACTGTACCCAGAAATGTCACAGAAAATGGTGCATATGAAAATACTTAAAAAATGTGGAGGGGAACTAGAACATGCCCTAAGAAGCAGGTGTATAGAACCATGCTCCACAGAAGAGTATATAAATGCACTAGAGGATATAGTGAAAAGAACAAAAATTGGCAGGACTTGGAAGAAATTGGACATTAAAAGCCCAAATAAACCATTTATCAAAAAACATAAGTCAAAAGAATCCTTTAAGCCCAATACATCCAACAATAATGAGCAAAGAAAATGCCATAAATGTGGAGGTATTGGACACTTAGCCAATAATTGCCTTAAAAAAGCAAAGATTAATGAAATTGTGGAAACAGAAAACCACAATGACAAAGAAGAGGAATCTGACTCTGAAAAAGAGACAGAAGAGTCAGAAAGCTCTGAAAGTGATGAAATCAATATAATTAATGCACAAATTAATAATATTGATATAATTTATGAAGTACTGGATGTTAACTCAAACTCGCCACAAGTTGGAACATCTGACACAAATCTGACAAACATACAAGATGCCAAAATGTATAGAACCAAACCTGCAAGAGGAATGGGATATACAGCTGGAAAATCAAGTATTAGTATTGTTATGGTTGATAACCAAGAAGGAAAGGTTAACTTGGATACAGGAGCATATTGCACTTGTGTTGGCAAAAGTCATTTAAAAACCATTGTCCCAGACTGGCAAGAAAAACTTATGCCAATACAAGGTGTCAAATTTAGTAGTGCAAGTGAGAGCATGAAGCCCCTTGGAATAATTGATTTAACACTAATTTTTCCTCATCCCTCACAATGTGTCAGAATTAAAGTAGAGTTTGTAGTAATGGACAACTGTACTAGCAATCATTTCATACTTGGGAATGACTACTTATCAATCTATGGTATAGATATCTCCAACCAAAAGGATAGATATTTTACCATAGGAGATAACAAAAGACAAAAGTTTGGATTCTTAAATAACAAAAAACAAATCACAGTTATTAAGAATGAAGAAAAAATTCCAGAAAAGGAACTTTTTATATCTGAACAACTCATAGAAGCAGAATTCAATCAAGAATTAACAGAAAAAATGAAAGAAAAATTGATTGATCTCTTATTTAAGTATAAAAATGCCTTTGCAACTGACAAAGAGCCACTAGGTGCCATAATTGGACATGAAGTGGATATAATTCTTAATGTAGAAAAACCTTACCCACCTTTGTTAAGAAGACCTGCTTATCCAGCCAGTCCAAGAGCTAGAGAAGCCTTAGAAGTGCACATTAAAGAATTAATGGACCTTGGAGTATTAAGAAAGGTTGGACATAATGAACAAGTAGAAGTTACTACACCTGTCATTATAACTTGGCATAATGGAAAATCAAGGATGGTAGGAGACTTCAGAGCCCTGAATACCTATACCATTCCAGACAGATATCCAATACCCAGAATACATGAGACATTAACCCAATTGTCACAAGCTAAGTTCATCACAGCTATGGATGCTCTGAGGGGTTTTCATCAAAATCTCTTAAAAGACAATGCCAAGAAATTACTAAGAATAATAGTCCATTGTGGAATTTTTGAATAATTAAGAATGCCATTTGGAATAAAAAATGCAGCTTCCCATTATCAAAGAATGATGAATACAATATTCCCTGAAGAATTATCAGAAGGATGGTTGATTATCTATATTGATGATATCATAGTTTGCTCAGAAACTTGGGAAAATCACCTTAAAAGACTAGAAAGGGTATTACAGAAAATAGTCCAAGTAAATATGAAGATTTCCTTGAAAAAATGTCATTTTGCATACAGTGAATTAAAGGCACTAGGACATGTAGTATCTGGCCTTAGTCTAGGCATAGACAAAAATAAAGTAGCAGCGGTACTACTTAAGCCAATGCCTCAAACCAAAAAAGAAATTCAATCATTTCTAGGATTTGCTGGTTACTATAGACAGCATATAAAGGACTTTGCAAAGATTGCTAAATCCTTGTATAAGCTATGTGACCAACAAACAGTCTATGAGATGACAGAAGAAAGAGTCAAGGCATATGAAGAATTGAAAAATTCCTTAACAAATGCCCCATTTCTTCTGATGCCAGATTGGAAACTACCCTTCAAACTGTACATTGATGCTTGTGGAGAAGGACTAGGTGCTGCACTTCACCAAACACAAATTATCAATGACAAACCAGTGGAAGGACCAATTTGTTTCATTTCAAGGCAGATAAAGCCAACAGAAGCAAGGTATGGAGCAAGCCAAATGGAATGCTTATGCCTAGTATGGGCTTTAGAAAAACTGCATTATTATTTGGATGGCACAGTATTTGATGTAATCACAGACTGTAATGCTGTGAAATCACTATTAAATATGAAGACTCCAAATAGACATATGCTGAGATGGCAAATTGCTATCCAAGAATATAGAGGAAATATGACTATTGTTCATAAATCTGGGAATATTCATAAAAATGCAGATGGTCTTAGTAGATGGGCTCTAGCAAATACCCCTGACAATCCAGCATGGGTACCACAGGAAGAGCACCATATAGAAGGAATATGTGTTACAGACATTGGCACAGAATTCTTTAACCAAGCTAAAGAAAGCTATAAGACAGACAAAAATTGCCATATCTTAAGCCAACTTCTAATGAAAGACTGCAAAGATCCATCACTTTCATCAAAACTAGATGAAATATGGAAAAAGGCATATGATGAAGGAAGATTTCACCTCCTTGATGGAATCCTTTACCATAGAAAAAAACACACATGTGTTATGGCCTTAACAGATAGAACACTAATAAACACTATTTTACATGAGTGTCATGATAGTGTTGCATCTGGACATCTCTCAGAAGATAGGACACTAGAGAGGGTGAAAACCTGCTCTTGGTGGCCAAATTGGAAGAAAGATGTTGCAGAGTACTGCCAAACCTGTGACAGATGTCAAAAAGCCAACAGAGCCACAGGAAAGAAATTTGGAATGATGATCCAAATCCAAGAACCAAAATCCCCATGGGAAATAGTTCATATGGATTGGGTAACAGCCTTACCTCCAGGAGGAGACAGGAGTTATAATGCATGCCTAGTGTTAGTTGACAGGTACAGTAAAACTCCCATGTTCCTACCATGTCATAAAGATGACACAGCTATGGACACAGCCATAATGATATGGAATAAAGTTATTAGCCATACAGGCTTATTCCAGAATATTATAAGTGACAGAGACCCAAAGTTCACTTCAGCATTATGGACAAATCTCCATAACTTGTTTGGGACAAAGTTATCATTCTCAACAGCTTACCATCCTCAAACTGATGGTCTAGCAGAAAGAATGATACAGACCCTAGAGGATATGATCAGAAGATTCTGTGCTTATGGGCTAGAATTCAAAGATTCTGATGGTTTTACCCATGATTGGTGTACACTAATACCAGCACTTGAACTGGCATATAAAACATCAATTCATTCTTCCACTGGCAAAACACCAGCAATGCTAGAGAAAGGTTGGAATCCAAGACTTCCTTATGACACCCTCAAAAAGGACTTAGTGGATATACATCCAACAGCAAGCAGTTTCAAGATAATGCTTGACAAAGCAAGACACCATGCAAACAGATGCATGCAAGATTCTTTTAAATATGCAAAAGAAAGATGGGATAAAAGTCATAAACCACCTGATTTCAAAATAGGAGACTTGGTTTTAGTATCAACCCTTAATTTCAATAACATAAAAGGCCCAAAGAAATTGAAAGATTCCTTTGCAGGACCATTTATGATAAAAGCACTCCATGGACCCAATGCTGTGCAATTAGAACTCACAGGTGAACTAATGAACAAACACCCAGCTTTCCCTGTAAGTCTGATAAAGCCTTACAGTTCAAGTGACAAGGAGTTATTTCCACTAAGAAATAAACCCCCACTTGAGATTCCCCCCTTGGAGGAAGGAGAGGAAAGGAAAATAGTAAAAGTCCTTAAAGAAAGAAGGACAAGAAACAAAAAAGAAAGGGAATACCTTGTAAGGTATAGAAATTCAACTCAGGAAGATGAATGGCTACTTGAGAGAGATATAACAAATGCTGACAAATTACTAAGAAGATTCAGACATGAAAGAAAACCTGAAAAATAAAAAAGTTAAGCATTATTGAGCTTCAAGACTAACAAATTCTATTGAAGAGGTAGGACAGTGGATGATACCCTAATCACACATATCAGATTGTGGTACAATCTTTTTTGGTGGTAGGGAATGTGAGCCTTTGAGATATGACCACATACCCAATAAGGTCACAAAAAAGACTCAGAATAATTATAACTTTAATATAATTCTATTAAAATTACTTAGAATAAATATACATTAAGAATAATAACTTAAATATACAAAAAATACCATAAATTGGTATAAAAATTGGTTTAACTTAAAAACCAATGAATCAACATGTAAAATAAACTATACCATTGGATTCTCCATGGGAAAATACACATATACCACTTTTATGGCATATCTGTAAAGTCAATATTTAAGGAATTATAAGGTATAATACCTTATAAAAACCATAAAACCTTATTTATCTCAGAAACTAATGAAACAACATGTGAAATAAATTGTACCAGTGGATTCCCCACAAAAATCCACATATAAAACAATTAATAAGCTAATTCCCAAAATCAATACTTAAGGAATTATCCTGAATATATGCACTTTTTTGGCCAACGCATATATTCAGGGATCATAGCTAATATCTTCTAAACTATACATGCTAGAATGATGAACCAAAAATAAAGTTACCACGTAATTACTGTAAGAACACAGATATGAACTTTACTTTGCAAATTATAAACAAGGTTAAGACTTATGAGGAAATATTGATAAAAATCAACAGAGCTGTTGACCACTTTGTTGTGAAAGTAGTCCAAACTTAAAAAAAAGTATACAGTTGGATTCTACTAGTTCATTCGAGAAGAATGACGTAATTGTTATTATTAAATTCAGGGTATAACACCCTGAAATCAAGGTTTGAAGTTTAAAATATTGAATTTCAACAGAAAAGATGAGTTACAAGAAAAATAATCAAAATTAGAGTTTTGATGATGTAATGAAACGCTCTTGGCAGCATAATAAGGTTATGTCAGGCTATCAGAATTCACTCTCTGAATTGCTGTAGCGTGAAAACCTTAAATGCTATTGGGGATCAAAGTTTGAGCTTAAATTGAGCTGTTATGATCACATACTGTAACCTTAAATTAAGTTTAACAGTCTTAAGAGTGATACAATTGGTGAATACTATTAGTTTATGATTAAAACTAATAAAATCCACGAAATTTGGGGTTCTGCCAAGCCTCTGATGTCATCACACTTAGAGTTATAGTGATAACTCTAAATAATGGTGTAATAATGATGTAATATGGTTTGATCATGATGTAATCACCCTCAAACCTTGAAATATTGATCAATTCCAGTGGATATGATCAGTACACGTCTACTAGAAGCCTGTTGGACTCTAGGAGGGAGGTATTTACTATAAATAGAGCTCTTTTTACTCTATTTACCCCTCAGACGCATCAAAAAACATTAAATCAATTAAATAAAAGGTAATTTCTTTATTCTTTATATATAAAACTCTTATATTATTAAAGACCAAAGATCATCTTAATATTAATTACTATTTTTACGTGATTAAATCAATTCTTTAATTGTTTTTGTTATAAATCTCTCTATAAACTCATTTCCATGTAAAATCAAGAAATTTAGTAAATTTCTTTATTTTTTATTGTAAATACAATTTGAAAAAGTTGTATTATATTCTTTTGGCGTAAAATATCTCAAAATTATCATTTTAAGTGTTAAAAGTAGGTTATTTCATCTTATTATAATAATTTCTCTCTTATTATTACTCTTAATAATTCTTAATTAATATAAATAGTATTTATATTAATATATAACTTTAATATTAGTAATATTATTGTTATTAATTGTTTTTTATTTATAAAAAACAATTTTTTACGCCTTTATTATTTGTTGGTAACAATAATAAAGAGCTTTATAATATATTAATTATTTTATATTCATATATTATTTATAATATTATAATTTCATATAATATTAATTATATTATTATATTTATTTAATAATATAATATTTTTACGCCATAATAATAATATTTCTTTATTATTATTATTATTTTAATCTTATTTATTTCAATTATAAGGACATTCAGAGTACAATAAGTAATAAATTAGTAATTTTTACTTATTGTTTCATAGTCAAACCTTACAAGGTGAATGACTCAGGAAAGCATCCCATTGCATTTGATAGTCGCAAGCTCTTACCAGCTGAACTCACTTATGAAATTCATGACAAGGAACTCCTTGGCATAGTTTGGGCTCTCAAGCGCTGGAGAGCCTTTCTCCTTTCTCTTTCTGATTCCTTTGAGGTCTTGACAGACCATTGTTCTCTCCAATATTTTATGTCCTCTAAAGTCCTTACTCGTCGTCAGGCCCGTTGGGCTGAATTTTTGTCTGAATTTCACTTTGTTATTACTTACCGCCCAGGCAGGCTGGCCACTTTACCAGATGCCTTGTCACGTCGGGACGACGTGTACCCAGAGAGGGGGGTGGATTTCATCAGCAACAATCCTCAAAACTTTCATCAAGTTCTCAAGCAAAATGAAATTCAAGAGTCAAGATTCTTTTCCATAAAAGTTGAAATGTTATCAGATTTAGTTGATCAGATCCAAAGACAAGTATGGCAAGATAAAGACTATAAGGAGATCCTCAAGAAATTAGCAAGAGGAGAATCAGTCCCAGACTATTCTCTTGAACCTCAAGCAAAATTATTATTGTTCAAAGATAGAGTAGTCATTCCAAGCAATCATGAAGTTCAATTGGATATTCTTCAAAGGCGTCATGACTCACCGTTGGCTGGCCATCCTGGCCAGGAGAAGACCCTCAAGCTCATCAAGAGGGATTTTTATTGGGCTGGCATGAATCAAATCATCAAGGACTATGTGTCCTCATGTCAGAAATGTTCAAGAAACAAGAACATCCACCATAAGAAGTTTGGATTACTCAAGCCTCTTCAAATTCCATCTGGTCCTTGGAATTCTTTATCAATGGACTTTATCACTCAATTGCCCTTGTCAAGCAACTTTGATTCAATTTTAGTAGTTGTAGACAGATTTTCAAAAATGGCAATATTTATTCCAACTTATTCAACAATCACTGCTTTGGACTTAGCTCAAACATTGATTAATCATGTCTTTTCCAAACATGGTCTTCCAATCAGTATTGTTAGTGATAGAGGTTCATTATTTGTTTCATCATTTTGGACTCAATTGTGTCAGCAGCTCAAGATATCAAGAGATATTTCAACTGCCTTTCACCCTGAAACAGATGGACAGACAGAGAGGGTAAATCAGATTCTAGAACAGTATCTTCAGATGTATGTCAGTTACCATCAAGATGACTGGCACACCTGGCTCCCTCTGGCTGAATTTGCCTATAATAATGCAGAACATTCATCCACAAAGCAATCACCTTTTTTCACCATTTATGGAAGAAATCCCAGCTTTGACTCAATCCATGTTTCTCAAGATTCACCTGCTGGAAAGTTATCAACAAAACTCCAATCAGTACAGCAAGTTGTCAAAGAAGAATAAGAGTCAGCAATAAGAAGATTCAAGAAGTATGCAGATAGAAATAGAGCAATTCCACCTGATTTCCAACCTGGGGACAAAGTATGGCTAGCCTCCAAGAACATCAAGACAACAAGACCCACCAAGAAGCTCTCAGAAAGATGGTTGGGACCTTTTGAAGTTCTGAAGAAGATTGGCAGCCATGCATATCACCTCAAGTTGCCTCAACAATGGAAGTCAGTTCACCCTGTTTTCCATATTTCTTTGTTAGAACCAGTGAAGCAATCAACTTTCCCAAATCAACATCAATTGCCACCACCACCAGTAATAGTGGAAGAGCAAGAAGAATGGGAAGTGGCTCAGGTTCTGGACTCAAAACTCAAGAGAGGTTCATTATGGTATTTAGTTGAGTGGAAAGGATTCAGTGAAGACCCAGAAAGAACAACTTGGGAACCAGCTTCCAACCTTACCAACTCTCCAGACCTTGTCAAGGACTTTCACACTTTGTATCCTGACAAGCCTGGCCCAAATGCCTCAAGAGTTTGATTTTATGGTGCTTGGTGGGGATTGGAGGTTATGAAAGTAAGTTCCTCTCCTGGCATGCACCTTTAAGGGGGTATTCTACCCAAATTTGTTGTAAGCATCACCTTGGCCACTTTGTGAGCACTTGTCAATTTTTTGGACAGGTTCAGAAGGCCTTGCAACATAATACCCTCAAGATTTGGACCTTTCATCAAGATTTGGCCCAATCTTTTCTTTTATTTTCTCTTCTTTCTTTAATCATGCCATAAATTATCTTTCAAGACATTCATTATCAAATTCATCTTATGGCATATTTCAATTTTCATTTATGGTGCTTGGTGGGGAGTGGAAGTTATGAAAGTAAGTTCCATCTCCTGGTATGCATCCCTGAGGGGTCTAATTCTTGTAAAACATTACCTTGGCCACGCTGTGAGCATCAAATGCTTGGTTTTATCTTTCAGAACATTTTGGCCAAAATCAAGAAACTCACCACAAGAAGGACAACCCTCAGGAATCTCTTATTTCTTTCTTTACTCTCTTTTTCTCTCAATTCTTTTTTCATTTTTATTTTTTATTTTCATTTCTTTTACTTGTATCTTTTATTTTTATTTTTATTTTTATTTTCATTTTTATTTCTTATTTCAAAAGCAGTAGTCATCACTCCCATATCACGTTTGGGGAGTCAATTCATTCAATAATCAAAGAGCAAAACACTAGTAATGGTAAAGACCACCTACAGATAATCCTCATCAAAACTTCTTCAAGTCAGCCTCAAACTCATTCCTTAAGATCAAAATTGAAAGCCAAAACCCAATCAGCAAGGTGTTTATGGCAATTGACCAATCAAGGAGGGGATAAGAAGAAGATATTCAAGAAAAAAATCAAGTTCATAGAAGACAATTGTTCAAATGGCCCAATTGGCCAATTTCATCAAGATGTGCACTTTGGCACAATTGGCCACATCAGACCTCAAAACATCAAAACAGCCATTTTTCATCAATTCTTATCATAATATGCTTAATTAGGCATATTGGCAAATTTGCGCATTTGCGCAAAAGGGCCTTTTTTCTTGTCAAAAGCCTTCAAAAGGCCTTTTTGGCCAAAATCATTATAATTGCGCATTTGCACACTTTGCGCAAAAATGCGCAAAATGGCCAAAACCCACTTTTAGGCCATTTTCTCACAATAAATCAGTTTGTTCATCATTTTAACCAATTTATGCCAAATATGGCATATTTGCACATTTGCGCATTTTGCGCAAAAATGCGCAAAATGGCCAAAACCCACTTTTAGGCCATTTTCTCACAATAAATCAGTCTTATCATCATTTTAACCAATTTATGCCAAATATGGCATATTTGCGCATTTGCGCATTTTAGGCACTTTTGGGCACTTTGCGCATTTTTGCGCAAAATGCGCAAAATGGCCAAAACCCACCTTTAGGCCATTTTTTCACAAGATTTCAGTTTTTTCAGTATTTTCACCAATTTATGCCACATATGGCATATTTGCGCATTTGCGCATTTTGCGCATTTTTGCGCAAATTGGCCAAAAACCCATTTATTCACACTTTCAGGGATTTTGGCCAGGACTACTCATTTGGTCCAAAATTTCAATTGTTGGCCACCTTATGCCAACACTCTAAAATTCAAAATTATGATGATTTCAAGTGGTCTTGGGACAAAAACCCAAATCAATCACCTTTCAAAAGCCTTGAGGACTCGAGAAAAGTTGATGAAGACACTCAAGACAAGATTAAAGAAATTTTTATGAAGATTGAAGGCAGCTTGAATGAAACAGAGGAAATTCACAATCAAAATCAAGGGGAAAATACCTACAAATAGTCAAATGAAGATTGGTTTGAGTATTGATTGAAGAAGAAGTTTTAAGGCGAAATCTTAAGGAATTGGGCAAAAGAACTCTTTGAATTGATTGCAAGCTCATCAAGACTCACTATACTTATGGTGCTCAGAGCTCACCACTTTCAAGAGGGGGATAATGTCACAGCCAAGGAGGCAGGGGCATTTCCAATCATCATCAGCAAATCATTATATCATGGATACCCTTCAAAACCCAATCAGCAAGGGGGTTTCATTCAACAATTCACCCAATACAGTTTCATACCTCAATACAGTTCCATACAGGCAAGACTCAAATACAGGATTCACCAAATACAGGCCTGTCATCAATACAGGCGCAAATAACTGTATTGACTGTATCACCTGTATTGGATTCACCAATACAGGATTCAATCCCACATCCAACTTCTTCCAGCATACAGGCAAGTATCTCAACACTCAAACTCCAAGGCTGGCATTTCTCACATATACCAGCCCCTCTTCACCCACCTGGGGGTTTTTCCCCCAGTTAATTAAAATAGTTGATTTATTATTTAATATTATTTTATTCTCACTTTTGGAATATTATTTTATTACTTATTAAGTTAGTCTTAGCCTTCCCTCACCTGTTCAGTAGAGTCCTGGTGGCCATATCCTTATTAATTCCTTTTCTCTTTTCTGAACAGGTTGAAACAGTGGTACAGGATTATTTGTGGTTGGCTCTTTATTATTGCTTTTGTTTTGTCTCTCTTATCTTTTATGCTTATTATTTTATGAATAGTAATTTATCCTCTTCCTCCATTACTCTTATAATTTGAGTATTTTCTTCTGAGCCCTCCATAAGTAAGTCTGTTCACTGAGTGCCAGGCCCTCTTCATTTTAGAAGAGCCCCTGTGACAATTTCATACTATTGATATCCTCTTTTATATAAATAATTACCATAAAAATAAGAAATTTATTCAGCTGAACTGTCATGGTATACAACACCATAAGTTACATTAAAACAACTTTATTCAATAAGCTGAGTTTATGAGTTATTTTTATTGTTGGATAAAATAACTTATATTTTTACTTTTCTCTAGTGTCATCCATCAGAGAAAGCTCTTCAGACTCTGAGGAATCAGAGTCTAGTATTGAAATTAAAACCAGCCCAGAACCAAGGGGTTAAATTACCAAAGAACCTGTCACAGGGGCTCTTTGAAGTGAAGAGGGCCTGGCACTCAGTAAACCGGGACTCACTTATGGAGGGCTCAAAGATATGATAAGAAGGGATACACTTAAGAGTGTTGAAGATGAATTACTAAAAGAATAAATATAAGAAAAGCAGCAACAAGAAATAAGAGTAAGAAATAGAAGAGCCAACCACAAACAAGTCCAAGTTCACTGTTTCAACCTGTCAGAATGGAAAGGGAAGGGTTAATAAGGATATGACCACCCAACTCATACTGTACAGGCAAAGAGAGAAAATGCAAAGACTAACTTAAAATTAAATAATTATAATACCCAAATATATCGATAAGAATAATTATGAAATAATAAAAAAACTAAATTAATTAACTGGGGAACAGTCCCCAGGGGGGAGAAAGAGGGGCTGGTAAATGTGAGAATCACCAGCCCTGATCCAGAGGAAGAATTTTCATGAGAATAATTGATGATTGAATTGGGTCTGGCCAATACAGGTCCTGTACAGCTGTACAGAACCTGTACAAGAGGTGTGGTGTAGTTGAGTGATCATACAGTTTCATACTGGTGTATTGAAACTGTATTGGGTGAATCCAGCCTGTACAGGTATTGACAGGTTGTATTGATGTACCAAGCTGTATGCATGTTTCAGAATGAAGATTGCTGAAACTGAATGCTGATTCAGATACTGGATTTGCTGATTTGAGGTGTTTAAGTGGGTGTATGAATGAATACCCTTACCCCTGATGGATGGTTGTTACAGTATCCCCCTCTTGAAACTGGTGGGCTCCTGAACACCATAATACGCTGCCATTATTGAGTGGCATCTCACTACCTCACACACTCCTTTGAAAAGTTTTCTTTTGACCATTATCTTGAAATCATTCTTCAACTCTTCTCTGTCAATTAAATTTATTTTCCCCCCTTCTTTTAACTTTAAGTAAGTACCCCACTTCGGACTATAATTTTCTTCTGATTCAATGAGTTTACTTGTCCTTGGGGCCTGGCCTTGGGTTGTATCCCAAATGGATGGCCACTGAGCTCTTGTGCTCAAAAAATGAGGCCAGATGAGTATATGAAGTGTACCCATCTGGCCAGGCTTCATCAGAAGAAATTTATTAAAAAGTGAATTCAGGGGTCTTTTCCCCATTGGATTTGAAAACCTGCCGCAACAGCCCTCCATAACAATCTTGGGCTGTGGCCCTTGCTATAGTAAGTCTGGATGGCTCATGCCCTTATGGCCCTTTTGGCCTAATTGGTCTTCTTGGTGATCTTTGGTCATATTAGAATATATGGCCATTTCTGGCCTTTTTGAGGTTCTAGGTGATTATGGTCAATTTCTTGACCTATGGCCATCTATGGCCATTTTAGGGTTTATTGGATTTCTGAGCCTATTTGGCCATTTTTTGATTTGGGGGTCCTATGGTCCGTGGGCCGTGGACCATATGCTGTGGTCTGCAGTCCGTGGACCATGGACCGTGCGCCGCGGTCTGTGGTCCATGGGGGTTATTGGAGGCCCCTGGGCCCAAATTTGCTGGGAACCCAGGGGTACCATGGGACCATAAATTGGCCCCATGACCCATAACTTCACCTACATGACCTGGACCCATTGGGGGGTCCAGGACCACCAAGACCATGGCCTCCCCGAAGTTGCAGGGGAGGCCCTGAGTGATGAATCCAGCCCAAGGAGGGCTTGAGTGGGGGGCCATAATTGAGTTATGGCCCACTTCCTTGAGGGTTTTCTCTGAATTTGACGTGGACTGATTTGACGTCTTGACCCTTCTGCTTGGGTATTCTCCATGAGTTGATTACTGAATCACCGTGAACTTTGACAATTTGGGTGGAGTTTAAACCAGTATCTTGTTCTTGTTTGTGTTTGGTTTGGCTTCTATTCATACTCTTATAAATACTAATAAATGGAGTAAAAATAAGTAAAAGTAAAATAAGAATAAAAAATGAAGGAACCTCCCAATACGTGATTTGGAAGGGGATGCTGCTGCTTTAAAAGAAATAAAGAAAAGCAAAGGAATTATACAAGTAAAGAAAGAAAGAAAAATAAAAGAATAAGAGAAAATGAGACTAAAGAAAGAAATAAAGAAAAATCCTGATGGTTGGTCCTTCTTGTAGTGAGTTGTTTGATTCTGGCCAAGAAGTGTTTTCATAGCTTCCACTCCCCACCAAGCACCAGAAAATCAAAAAGAATTGCCATAAATGACTTCTGAGATGAATTGCCAAAAATGACTTCTGAAAAGAATTGCCGTAAATGACTTGAAGTAATGAATGTCTTGAATTATGATGATTGGCATAAATGAAAGGATAAATAAAAGAGAAAGAAAGGAAAAATAAAGAAAGAAACATTTGGCCATATCTTGATAAGGTCCAAATCGGAGGTTATTGGTGTTGTATGCTTGCTGAACCTGTCCAAAGAATTGACAAGTGCTCACAAAGTGGCCAAGGTGATGCTTACAACAACATATGGGTAGAATACCCCCTTAAAGGTGCATGCCAGGAGAGGAACTTACTTTCATAACTTCTTCTCCCAACCCAGCACCATAAATCAAACCCTTGAGGTATTTGAACCAGGCTTGTCTGGATACAATGAATGGAAATCCTTGAAAAGATCTGGTGAGTTGGTAAGGTTTGAAGCTGGTTCCCAAGTGGTTCTTTCTGGGTCTTCACTGAATCCTTTCCACTCTACAAGATACCATAATTTACCTCTTTTGAGTTTTGAGTCCAGAACCTGATCCACTTCCCATTCTTCTTGCTCCTCCACTATAGCTGGTGGTGGCGGCAATTGATGGGTATTTAGGATAGTTGAATGCTTGACTGGTTATAATAAGGACACATGAAAGACAGGGTGAACTGACTTCCATTGCTGAGGCAACATGAGGTGATATGCATGACTGCCAATCTTCTTCAGAACTTCAAAAGGTCCCAACCATCTTTCTGATAATTTCTTGGTGGGTCTTGTTGTCTTGATGTTCTTGGAAGCTAGCCATACTTTGTCCCCAGGTTGGAAATCAGGTGGAATTGCTCAATTTCTATCTGCATACTTCTTGAATCTCCTTATTGCTGACTCTAATTCTTCTTTGACAACTTGCTGTACTGATTGGAGTTTTGTTGATAACTTTGCAGCAGGCAAGTCTTGAAAAATATGGATTGAGTCAAAGCTGGGATTTCTTCCATAAATGGTGAAAAAAGGTGATTGCTTGGTTGATGAGTGTTCTGCATTATTATAGGAAAATTCAGCCAGAGGGATCCAGGTGTACCAGTCATCTTGATAATAGCTGACATACATCCAAAGGTACTGTTCTAGTATCTGATTTACCCTCTCTGTCTGTCCATCTGTTTCAGGGTGAAAGGCAGCTGAAAGATCTCTTGATATCTTGAGCTGCTGACACAATTGAGTCCAAAATGATGAAACAAATAAGGATCCTCTATCACTGACAATACTGACTGGAAGGCCATGCTTGGAAAATGCATGACTAATGAAGATTTGAGCTAAGTCCAGAGCAGTGAATGTTCCATAAGTTGCAATGAAGATTGCCATTTTTGAGAATCTGTCCACAACTACTAAAATTGAATCAAAGTTGTTTGACAGTGGAAATTGAGTGATGAAGTCCATTGATAGTGAATTCCAGGGACCAGAGGGAATTTGAAGAGGCTTGCGTAATCCAAACTTCTTGTGATTAATGTTCTTGTTTCTTGAACATTGCTGACATGAGGACACATAGTCCTTGATGAATCGATTCATGCAAGCCCAATAAAAATCCCTCTTGATGAGCTTGAGGGTCTTCTCCTTGCCAGGATGGCCAGCCAATGGTGAGTCATGACGCTTTTGAAGAATATTGAGTTGAAGTTCTTCATTGCTTGGGATTACCACTCTATCTTTGAATAATAATAACTTGGCTTGAGGTTCAAGAAAATAATCTGGAACAGATTCACCTCTTGCTATTTGCTTGAGTATTTCTTCATAGTCTTTGTCTTGCCATACTTCTTTTTCAATCTTGTCCACTAAATCTGACAAAATTTCCACTTTGATTGAGAAGAATCTTGACTCTTGAATTCCATCTTGCTTAAGTACTTGATGAAGATTTTGAGGATTCTTGCTGATGAAGTCCACCCCCCTCTCTGGGTACACGTCGTCATGACTTGACAAGGTATCTGGTAAAGTGGCCAGCCTGCCTGGGCGGTAAGTGATAGTGAAATGAAATTCTGAGAGAAATTCAGCCCAACGGGCCTGAGGATGAGTAAGAACTTTGGAAGACATGAGATACTGCAAGGAAGAGTGGTCTGTCAAGATCTCAAAAGAATTGGAAAGAGAATGAAGAAATGCTCTCCAGCGCTTGAGAGCCCAAACTATGCCAAGGAGTTCCTTGTCATAAATTTCATAGTTGAGTTCAGCTGGTAAGAGCTTGCGACTATCAAATGCAATGGGGTGCTTTCCTGAGTCATTCACCTGACTCAGTATGGCTCCCAATGCATAATCAGAAGCATCAGTCTCTACAATAGTAGGTAGAGATGCATTGAGATGGGATAAGATAGGAGCAGAGGTGAAAGCTTCTTTGAGTGCTTGAAACCGACTAAGAGCTTCCTCATTGAAGATAAAGGGAGAATCTTTTTTGAGAAGGGAAGTGAGAGAAGTGATTTTTTTGGAATAATTTTTAATGAAAGGATGATAAAAATTGGCAAAGCCAAGAAAAGATTGAAGGGCCTTGATGTTTTTGGGCTGAGGCCAATTGAGGATTTGCTGAACTTTTGAAGAATCCATCTTGGGGCCATCACTTGAAACAACATAGCCCAAGTATTCCACACTTGAGGCATGGAATACACACTTGGAGGCTTTGGCAAATAAATGATTTTCTCTAAATCTTTGGAGGACAGAGGTCACATGTTTGACATGTTCTTCCTCAGAACTTGAGAATACCATAATATCATCTAGATAAACCACAACAAACACATCCAAGAAATCTGCAAATATATAGTTTACCAGATTCTGGAAAGAAGCAGGAGCATTGGTCAAACCAAATGGCATGACCAAATACTCATAACTACCATATTTGGTTCTGAAGGCAGTTAAGTGCCCATCCCCCTCTTTGATTCTCAGAAGGTTATATGCACCACACAAATCTATCTTGGAGAAGATAGTGGAACCATTGAATACGGTAAGGAGCTGGTTCATAGGAGGAACAGGATACCTGTTCTTCGTAGTGACAGAATTGAGTTTGCAGTAGTCAACACACAAACGAAGACCTCCATCGTTTTTCCTGACAAAAAGGACAGGTGCTCCTGTTGAAGAGGAGCTTGGTCTAATGAAACCTTTCTCTACATTCTCTGAAATGTAGGCCCGCAGTGTTTCTGACTCTTGATTTGATAATGAGTAGATAACACCAATTGGAGGTAGAAGACCCTCCAATTTGATATGGTTATCACAGGCGCGGTGTGGAGGAAGTTTCTCAGCTTTCACCTTGGAGAATACATCCAAATATTGGTGATAAGCAGGAGGGACTACCTTCAACAAAGTTTCAATTTCTTCTGGCTCTTCCTCCTCATCCCACTGCTCCTCCAGGGATGCATGAAAAGATAAGGGAGGAAGGTCCATATCCCCTTGAAAGAGATGAAGTGAAGACATGCCAACATCTTCTCCAACTTCCTTTATCTCTTTGAAGACTTCATCTCTTAATGGAAGTAATTACTGAGAGGGAATGATGGGAGGGATATGGACAGAAGAAGGAAGGGAAGGTGTCTTAAGTTCACCAACCAGAGTAACACTGTTGACAGCAGTGGCTAAGTCATTACTAGTAGAAGGAATAATACCACTAGAATCCTTATGACTAGAATCATAGGTGATCAATCCATTTTTCCAATCAATATTGGGATTAAAATGGTAAAGGAAATCATAGCCCAATATCAGGTCTTCTCCCTTGGGTTAATCTATGATAAAGAAGTCCCATTCAAAGCTTGGGAAGGAAGGCAAGTCAACTACCCACTTGGTATAATGGGTGATGAACAAGGCAGGGGATTAATTAGAATCCAAAATGAAAAGAGGAATCTTTTCAGGGAGCTCTGACAGAGTCAATGAGTACTTGAGAACAAAATTCTTTGCAATAAAAGAGTTTGTAGCACCAGAATCAATGAGAATACTATAAAAAATATCAGAGACAGAAGAGAAAATAAGAAATTTTGAAGATTTCTTGACACTTGTATTCAGAGTGCACAATTGTGCTCATGAAGGAAATAAGTGAGAACCATTGAACACATCATGATTCCCACTCAGGTTTTTCCCTGCTTGCTAGGGAAGCCTCTTGATGATGACCCAGGCTTGTTCTGAGGTCTCTTGAAGCATTTTTCAATCGGGTTCTTTCCACCACAATAAGTACACAACCCCTCTTTAATCCTCCTCTCCTTTTCAGAACTGATTAATTTATTGTCCTTATTGAGGAGAGCGGCATGGGGCTTGTCCTTTGAAGATTGAAATTGCTTGCCCTTCTTGTTCTTCTTCTGGTGGGACCTCTTCGAAGATGAGTTTTGAGCAGGCCTAGATTGATTGGATCCAATTACTGGAGGCTTCTTCTCTTGATTGCCACCCTTTTCTTTTTGCCTCTCATGATATCTTGTGTCTAATTCTAAAGTGACATCCATAAGTTCTTGAAGAGTATCAAATGTTCCAGGGTGAGAAGCCAACTGATCCAATAATCTTGATGCCAATCCTCTTCTGTAAACATGGATATAAGCTCTTTCCCCCCAATCTCCAATCCTTGACATTAAGCTTCTGAAGTCTGCAATGTACAAGGAAACATGACCACTTTCCTCAAGTTGTCCAACTCTTGTTCAGCTTTCCTGACTTCATTGGGGTCACCAAAAAGAGTGAATAATTGAGATTCAAATAATGGCCAATTATTGAGGAGGTAGGAAGGGTCTTCATTGGAAATATTTGAGAGGTAGGGTTCAATCCACTTTCCAGCTCTACCAGTGAGAAAAGAAGTTGAGTAAAGAACTTTCTTCCTGTCAGAGAAGAAATTTGCTGGATCATTGTGGAAGATTAATTGACAGGATTGGATAAATCCTCTCAATTTATGAGCTTGAGTACCATCAAAAGAATCAGGTGCCTTCATGGATGGAGTCTTGAAAGCAGGGGCTTTGGAATTGTCCCTGGGAGCAACTGCTTGACTGAGTGGCCCCATGAATTGAGTCATCTGCTCCATCATCTTGAGGAGACTTGGATCAGTTTGAGAGACAAGAGGTTGACTAGAGAGGGCTATATTACAACCCTGAGGCACCTCTGGAGCATTTGCGAAGGCATCTGCCACTTCAGTTTCCCCATAATCTTCCTCTTCCACAGACTCTTCCCCCTCTTCATCTTCAACTTCCCCTTGTCTTGCTCTTGCACCTTCAGACATGCCAGGGTAGCCACCCAAAAGTCCAGAAAAGGATCTTGATCTTCTAGATTTCATTCCACCTCTTCTTGAGGGTGCTGCTCCTTCCATTGGTGGTCCTCTGTCCAAGTTTGCACTCAACAGGAGCCCTTGCTGTAGGAGTGAGAACAGCTTTAATTCTTTGGGATCTAGTATTTTTGGCTGTGGGGCTATGCTGAACTGGCATTTTGAATAAAACGAAATAAAACTTGATGGTATGAGAACAGAAATCAAAACTTGGCCAAATCAATCACAATAAAATCTTGATGAATCTTGAGGAATCAATTCAAATCTTGAGGTGAAATCAAATTCAATCAACAGTCAAATCAATTCAAACAATCAACAATCAATTCAAATCAAATATCAATAATCCTGAGTAAATCAACAATCAATCAATATTCAATCAATAATCAATCTATCAATAAATAAGTGTCTTCAATATGAAATCAAGGTCTTGAGGAATCAATAAATCAATTTAAAGTCTTCAGAAATCAATGCAATATCTTGATGATTCAAAATCAGTCAATAATCAAAATTAATTCTTGAGGATCAATAAAATAGCTTGAGGATTCAAAGTCAATCAATAATCAAAATCAGCTCTTGAGGATCAATCAATATCTTGAGAAGTCAAAATCAATCAATCCAATCCAAAGAAGAATCCTGAACTGCTGAATCAATAAACCAATGAATCCCAATGAATAATCCAATCAATTAAACCAACAAATCAATCCTGAATAAGACCTGAATGAGAACACAGAAAAAATTGATTTGATAAAATCAAATGAAGTGAATGAAATGGTCAGCAATTATTAAGAAAGAAGAAAAATAAATTTCATATGAATGGAATGAATGAGATGAAATTGATGAGAGAGAAAAAATCATAATCATTACAGATAATTAAATAATAAAAGAGATCATAATTGATGAATGAGAGAAAATGAATATAAATGAATGAAAAGAAAGAATCAAATATGAGTTAATTAATTTAATGTCACAGGGGCTCTTCGAAGTGAAGAGGGCCTGGCACTCAGTAAACCGGGACTCACTTATGGAGGGCTCAAAGATATGATAAGAAGGGATACACTTAAGAGTGTTAAAGATGAATTACCAAAAGAATAAATATAAGAAAAGAAGAAACAAGAAATAAGAGGGAGAAATAGAAGAGCCAACTACAAACAAGTCCAAGTCCACTGTTTCAACCTGTCAGAATGGAAAGAGAAGGGTTAATAAGGATATGGCCACCCAAGTCATACTGTACAGGCGAAGAGAGAAAATGCAAAGACTAACTTAAAATTAAATAATTATAATACCCAATTATAAGGATAAGAGTAACTATGAAATAATAAATAAAGTAAATTAATTAACTGGGGAACAGTCCCCAGGGGGGAGAAAGAGGGGCTGGTATATGTGAGAATCACCAGCCCTGATCCAGAGGAAGAATTTTCATGAGAATAATTGATGATTGAATTGAGTCTGGCCAATACAGGTCCTGTACAGCTGTACAGAACCTGTACAAGAGGTGTGGTGTATTTGAATGATCATACAGTTTCATACTGGTGTATTGAAACTGTATTGGGTGAATCCAACCTGTACAGGTATTGACAGGCTGTATTGATGTACCAATCTGTATGCATGTTTCAGAATGAAGATTGCTGAAACTGAATTCTTATGCAGATACTGGATTTGCTGATTTGAGGTGTTTGAGTGGGTGTATTAATGAATACCCTTACCCCTGATGAATGGTTGTTACAGAACCCTTTAAAGGTACAGCAGGTGAATTCAATTAATTTCTTAGTCCATTTTTTCTTAAAATTGACATGAAATGACTCCTACTAGAAGTGGAAGCAATACCTCCATTAAATAAATCGGATCTGGACCAGGACATTCAAGTCTAAAATCTAAAAGACAAGAATGTCAGCCGAGAGGAGAGGCACAAATGGAGGATGCCAGAACTTCCATCAGTTCCCAAAGGTTAGCCAGCACCTTTGACCCTCTGATTGAGAGTCCTGAAGCTGAAATAACTGCTATTCCTGTTGTCAGACCTGAATTGTGAGCCTTAGAGGTAATTTCATATACCCAAAAGACCACAAATATAAAAAATAACATATTAATATAAATAAAATAAATTTATTTATATTATTAAAATAAAAATCAAAATATAAATATAAAATTATATTAAAAATAAAAAATTCATTACAATTTCAAAATGAAAATACATTAAATTTTGTAAGTATAAAATTACATTTATACTTGAAAAAATTAAGTAAAAATGAAATGGTAACAACATTGTGAAAAAATAAATAAATTTGGAAAAAAGTTAAACAGAAATTATTATAACTTTTTATCCAATAAATAGATACATGAAAATTATTTCACCATTGGATTCCTCATAAAAAATCCGGTGGGGTCACCTGTGAGTGAAATTCTTGTAACTCAACTCTAAATAAGCTTAAATTAAGTTTTTAGTATTTTCAATACAAAAGTTGAAAATCCTCAAAACCTTAATTTAATTCACACCAAATGTGGTGTTAAACATCAATTTTTGTGTTAAAATTGAGGTGTTGTGTTTAGTTTAGAAGTTATGAGGAATTGAAGTATTTTCAATTGAATTCAATTGAAATGTTAAAATGTGCACGTGTATTACATAAGTGAACTTTGATTTACATATGAGGTGTCAATTATTACTGTATTGTACTGTACAATTGAATTGAATTACATATTTAAATTATAAGTATAATACATGATGAGGAATTAAAGGAAAAATAAATTGGAAAGATTAAATTTGGGGGGAAAAGGAACTCCAGCTCTAAGGGGGAGCTAGACCCCCAAAATACTTGCTGACAGGCGTGGGATGTCAAAATTCACGCAGAAGCTCATCACTTTTGGCCTGGAATTGAGTTACAGGGTCTGTGGATTCAATTGATGATGAGGTTTTGATACCAACTGGGGTAGTTTTAGCTGTTGCCAAGAGGGTAAAACTACCCTTAAGATAAAAAAATCATAGTAAAAACAGTTTTAACTGGCTTCTACGCCTCTGACACACATTCTGACGTGTTTTGAAGGCTCTAGGCCTGGTATTGCTATAGTAATGGCTGATTTAACGGTCTAAAATGGCTAAAAATGGCTTAAACCGGCCCTTTTTGGTCTAAACCAGGGTTCAATGATGCCATAATTGGCTTTTCTGTTGTCAGACTGTTTTTCACGACCGATAAGAGTAAGTTTTACTTTTGGAGTCAGAGAATGGACATAGTAAAAACGTTTTAACTGGTTTTTACGCCTCTTACACACATTCTGACGTGTTTTGAAGGCTCTAGGCCTGGTATTGCTATAGTAATGGCTGATTTAAGGGTCTAAAATGGCTAAAAATGGCTTAGACCAGCCCTTTTTGGTCTAAACCAGGGTTCAATGATGCCATAATTGGCTTTTCTGTTGTCAGACTGTTTTTCACGACTGACAAGAGTAAGTTTTACTTTTGGAGTAAGAGAATTGATGGTTATAAAAGAATGTCTTCTTTGCCCCACTTTTCTCTTCATGTTAGAATCTTTTCCTTTTATTAATTAGTTTAAACACTGTCAAACCAATCAATCAAAGATTCCAATCACCCTTTTTAAATCATTATAATCCTTTTAAAAACGTGAAAAAATCATTATAATCATTGTTTGTAACTCTTATAATCATTTTTACCCCTGAACCACCCCAAAAGTGAATTAAAGCATCTTTCATCACTGTAAGCTTTGTCACTTTGTTTCCAAATTCACTCTGGTCACTTTTGGGCGTTTTTTCTCTTTAATATTTTTTTAAAGACATTGCTCTTTAATTAATTGCTTGCAGTTCTTTGCTCAATTAATTCCAATTGAAATTGCTCTTGAAGAAATTTCTTTTGTAGCCTTAAAATATCTCTTGTAGAGTATTTTTTGGATAAATTTTTATTGTTGGTAAAACAATAAATTTTTATAATATTATTGTTTTATACTAATAAAGTTATAAACAATAAAATTGGCGTGTTTTCTCTTAAAAATAATATTCTTTACTATTTTTAATCGATTTTTACCTTATACAAATTTTGAGGACAGGAAAAGTACTTGATTTTTAATCAAAGTTTCATATTCACACCTTACATGAATCATTTCCAACAGGAAGAAATAGAGATATACCAAGCTCAGTACAAGAACTGGTTTATGGTGGCAAAGCAGCAGGAGCGGGAACTTCTTCCAAGTCTTTGGATAGGCACAATGAACTCTTTTCTCCAAGTGGAGAAGCACATGGGCCCAGAAGAGACAGAAGAACTTCTGAGGGGTTGGAGATTCATGTCTTGCAAGGGAAAAGTCCAACAGATAAAAGCTTGGTTTAAAAACCAAAGCATGTTCTCAGAGGACCAGAAGAGGTAGTTGGGCCAAGGCAAGGACAACAGCCCAGTGGAAGCTCCCCAAGCCTCCACAAGCCAAAATCCGCCTCAACAAGTAACATACAAGGACAAGCAAACCCCAAAGAGCAATAAGAAGGGCAAGAAAAAGGCAAATGGTCAGGCAAAATTCAAGTGTAACAAGCCTTACCCACAGAATTACAGAATTTCCTAGAAAGAGAAGACAGCCATGGACAATGTGTTCAACATGGAAAGAACTCTTATGTAATTCAACAACAAGGAGGAGGAAAGATTGAACCAATAATTTCCAAAGAAGTAGACCTTGTAAAGCTTGTAGCTAATTTTGAAACTTGTAATAAAAACGTTTTAGCAAAGCTTAATAGTTTTGAGTATATCCAACAGAAGTTGGGTAGAGAGATATTGCAAGTAAAAGAGTCACAAACGACAATAGTTGGTCTAGAAATTGTAAATAAAGACAATATCTTGTTTTTGAAAACAATTTGTGCAAGAATTGAGTCTAAAGTTACCTTACTCAATCAACCAGATGACAATTCTATTTCTTTTATAACTAGACAGTTGAAATAATTGAGAATAGTGAAAGAGTCACAAAAGACCATCATTGGTCTAGAAAATGTAAATAAAGATAATATCTTGTCTTTGATGCAAATTTGTGCAAGAATTGAGTCTAAAGCTACCTTACTCAATCAACCAGATGACAGTTCTATTTATTTTATAATTAGACAGTTGAAAGAATCAAGAATACAAGTCCAGAACTTGGAAAACTCAACTGGCCACAACGCAGCTCTTTTCGAAGAACAATTGGAGAAAAGTGATAAAGCAAGACTTGAATTTCAAGAATATATTCAATCAAGTATTGATACTATATCAGTGAAGAATGATTTTCCAAGACAATCCACATCAATTCTTGACAGAAAGGTGCTCAACTTGAATAATGACTTACATCATACAATTTCAAGCAATGCAGAAGTGGAGACTGCTTGTAATTTTAAAGACATTACAAGATTAGAGGAATGGCCAACCTTCAGTGCTGAAAAAGAGTATAATCATATGGAATTTATGAAAACAATTGATATGTTTAAAGAAGACTTGAACATACCAAATGAATACATAAGTGCCAGATTAAACTCCCTGTTTACCAAATCAGCAAAGAAATGGTATTACAAAATGAGGCAAGACCATGGTAAAAATTCTTGGCCTTGGTGGAAAGCACAAATTATTTCCAAATGGGCAAATGATTCCTGGAGATTTACAATGGAAAATTATTTTTAATAAGCCATTTTTAATATTGAAAGGGACAGGCCCATGTCTTGGTTTCTTAAACAGAAAGACAGATTAACTGCTTTTCATCCTGATATGTTTGAAACAATTATTCATAAAAGGATATTAAGAAAATGTGGTGGTGACCTTAAGCATGCTATAAGAAGCAGATGTATTGAGCCTTGCTCTACAGAAGATTATATCAATGCCATGGAAGACATCACAACTAGGATAAAAATTGGAAGGAATTGGTATAAACCCCCAATAGACAAAAAGACCAGTGGGAAACCAATTACAAAACCCAATAAACCACATGACAAAGCTCCTTTGAAATGTCATAAATGTGGAATTATATCTCATTTGGCAAACACTTTTCCCAAAAAGACAAGAATAATTGAGATAGAAATAGATCAAGTTGAAGACAAAAAAGGAAAAAATAATGTATATTTACATGACAGTGATTGAGCACCTTCTGAAGAAGAGGAAGTACCAGATGAAGTAAGTATAGAAAATATTAATGTTTCCTTTCAAGTAACAGAAGTACATACTCACTTACCACAGTAAAGTGATTAATGTATGAATGTCATACATGTGCAAGATGCTAAAATGCAGAGAACCAAACATGCAAGAGTTAAAGGTTATACAGCTGGAGCATCTTGTATCACCAATATTGTGATAAACAACAGAGAAGCCAAGTTACATCTTGACTCAGGTGCTTTTTGTACTTGTGTTGGAAAAGATTACCTTGACAGGATTTATAGCAATTGGAAAGAAATCTCAATGCCAATTGAAGGTATAAAATTCAGCAGTGCTAGCCAAGAAATGCACCCCTTGGGCATTTTCGAAGCAGAAATAATATTCCTTCACCCTGCAGGAAGTATCAGAACAAAAGTTGAATTTGTTGTTTTGAATTATTGTACTTCACAACACTTTCTACTTCGAAATAATTATCTCAATATTTATGGAATTGATATTAATCGTCATAAAGACAGATATTCAACTATAGGGGAAAATAAAAGGCTAAAATTTGATTTTCCTCCAGAAAAAAGAGAAATAACTGTGATTAGACAAGTAAAGAATGTTGATAAGGAAATATTTGTGTCAGATCAGTTAATTGAAGCACAAATCAGTACTGAAATAACATTAGAAGTGAAGGAAGAACTTATTGAAATTTTATTTCAATACAGAGAGGCCTTTGCTTCTGATAATGAACCACTTGGGGCTATCAAAGGTCATTAAGTGGACATTATTCTTAATATGGAAAGACCTTACCCTCCACTATTAAAAAGAACAGCTTAACCAGCTAGCCCTAGGGCTAGAGAAGCATTAGAAAGTCATATTAATGAGCTAGTGAAACTGGGAGTTCTTAGAAATGCTGGTCATAATGAAGAAGTAGAAGTCACAACGCCTGTAATAATTACTTGGAATAATGATAAATAAAGGATTGTTGGTGATTGTCAGGATGATACTATGATAAAGGTATAACTAGGTTAATTACAACTTTAACTGTGTATGTGACACGGTAGAAAATAATTTAAAAAATATTTATAAGGGTTTTATAATAAAATAAAAGGGCTCTACTATTGAGGAATAGTGGTGGTGAGCGCTGTTGAGAACCCTGGGTGCAGGCTTTATCTGTTGGATTACAATAATAGAGTCTACAATAATTAAGATTATAATTATACCTGATTATTAACCAAGAGTAAAACTGTTTTTGACAGTTTACTACGTAGGTTATTCAAGAGCAGGATGAGGAAAGGTTTTTGGCTGTAAAAAGCCCTCCTTTTATCCTGAAATTGAGGTGGAAAGGCTGCTAGACCTTTCCACGTAGAGGAAGTGAAGATTTTTCACTCTCCAGGACTGGCTTGTGGTTTGCAAACAGCCTGTATACCCTGTATTGGGCTCAGATGTGGTTTTGAAACCACATCTGGGCAGTTTTCACCAATACAGGGTGAAAATTTTCATCTGGGGACCTCACAGCCTGATTCTGACGTGTATGACGCGTAGAATGCTATACAGAAGCTGTATGGGACCCCAGTATTGACTGACATATGAGGTATTGAAGTAAAAACATGCTTCTTCGTCTATTTGACACCTCATATTCATGATTATGGGGTGTTATCCCATGGTAAGGCTGTATATGACAGCAGGTGGGATTTTGACCTTCAAATGGTCATAAATCTGTCAGTTTTTGAGATATCAAGCTCAAAGTTGGTTCATTGAATAGCTCTATATGAGCTCTACACAATGGTACCCAACTTGACATGGTTATCATTAAATATGACAAAGTTATCCCATGTACAATTATTTTTGTACATTGGCGTGGTTTGGGCAAAAAGCTGTATTGAGCTTGTTTGGCCAATAACTTCTGTTGTAGTTAAGTTATGAGGAAATGGATGGCACCATAAGATAGCCCTGATTTTGCTCTTTCCAAAAAGACCCCACTTTAAGTATCTCACACTAAAACTGTAAAAGTTAGATGAGAGGTGAATGTTTTGTTCACCCTTATTTGGTCTGAATTTGACCATAACTCAAGTAATACTGGTGCTAGCTCAGTTTGGCTGGTACCATTGGATAGCCCTGGCTTAGAGCTTCATTTTGAGTACCCATTTGATGGGGTTAAGCCTCTCCTTCTAGATTTTAGATGAGAGGTGAAAATTAAGGTTTATGCTCAGCAATAACTTTGAGCAGGAATAACTTTGTTATTTCTTGTCCTATGGTGATGGGACTTATATTTTCAGAAAGGGGTGAGTTTCCTCTTTCTTTTGATACCTTCTGAGCTAATTTGGCTCAGCTCCATGTTTTGGTGGTATCTGGCTATACCATTGGTTTATGGTATTTTGGCTGTCATGCTTGTGCTCTGGTTTTGAGTCACAGGCTGACATACCCTCCCTCTAAAAAAGGCTCATCCTTGATGAGACTGTTCAGTCCTCCTAGAGGCTCTGAATCTCCTTAAATGAAGGTTCCCATCTGGTATGGCATCCTCTGCCAACCATTTGTCTTTGTCAGCTGTTTGGTTCTTGAATCTGACTAGATATTGTCTCTGATCTTTCCCATTAAGTCTGATTTTTCTGGCCCTGATGATTTTACTCACAGGTCCAGGAGAGTCTTCTACTTCCACTATTTCTGGTGGAGTGGTGTTCTTCTTCCTGGAGGGGAATTTATCCTCCTCTGTTTGGAAGTATGGTTTCACCAGGCTCACTGGGAAGACTGGGTGTTTCCTAGAAAATTCCTCAGTGAGCTTGACCTCTACTGCATTCTTCCCTATCAACTTAATGATAGTTAAGGGCCCTACAAATGAGTCTCTCATTTTCTTGGGTCCTTTGAGATTGTTCAAGTTCAGTGTAGACACTAACACCTGGTCCCCTTCCTTGAAGTCAGGTTCCATATGTGATTTGTCCCACCTTTGCTTATTATACTCTTTGGCCTCAGCTATGCATTTGGCAGCAGTATCACAGGCTTTCTTCCACATATCATGGAAGTCTTTGGCTGTGGGGTGGATGGTCAGAAGGTTTTTCTTCAAGTGATCCACAGGTAACATGGGATTCCACCCTTTCTCTACCAGTGCAGGTGTTTTTCCTGTAGTAGAGTGTTGGCTTGTGTTATAAGCCAGTTGGACTGCTGGTAAGAGGGTGACCCAATCATGGGTATATCCCTCATGGTCCTTGTATTCCATGCCATAGGCACAGAACCTCCTGAGGATGTCCTCCATTGTTTGGATCATCCTCTCAGCTAGGCCATCTGTTTGTGGATGGTAAGCTGTGGAAAAAGCAAGCTTGGTGCCTAGCATGTCATATAAATTGGTCCAAAATTCAGATGTGAATTTTGGGTCCCTGTCACTAATTATGATCTTAGGGACTCCACAGGTGGATATGATGTTATTCCAAAATAACAGAGCAGTGTCCATGGCTGTGTCCTCTTTATGGCATGGTAGACATCTCATGCTCTTGCTGAACCTATCAATTATGATTAGGCAGGCATTGTAGTTTTCTTTGCCTCCTGGGACAAGTCCTGTGACCCAGTCCATGTTGATGGTTTCCCATGGGTGTTTGGGTTCTTCTATGTGTTGAAGTAACCCATATTTCTTCCCATGTTTTCTATTTGCCTTTTGGCATCTTTCACAAGTGTTGATGTATTCACTCAACTCTTGCTCCCACTTGGGCCACCAAGCTGTGCTTGCTACCCTCTCTTTAGTCCTGTCCTCACTCATGTGTCCCATATAGGGGCAATCATGGCATTCCTGCAGGATTAAAGAGATGTGGTTTCTGTCTATCACTGTGAGTGCACTGGTGTGCTTTTCTCTGTGATAAATCAGGCCATCTATAAGGAAGAATTTATTGTCCCTATAGGCCCTCAACCAGGGTTCCTCCAGCTGGGTTTCCAGTTATGGGCTCCTGTATTTTTGTTGAAGGAGTTGGAGTAGTATGCTACACTGTTTGTGTTTGGCATAAGATTTCAGTACTGTATTGAAAAATTCATTGTGCAGTTCTGAGAAACTTATTCCCAGTATGGGGGTTTCTGTCCCTTCTGAATCAGTGTTTCCACTGTCAAGGGTACCACTCCCTGGTGCCCATTCAGAGAATCTGAAGTTTTTCTTCCTATTTATTTCCATAAAATGGATAGGAATTTTTGCAGCAACTTCAGGGTCATAAGCTGGATTGCTTTTGACATTGTCCAGTGGCCATCTGCTAAGGCCATCTGCATTGGTATGGCTTTTACCTTCCTTGTATATGATGGTCATGTTCCCTCTATACTCCTGGATGGCTATTTGTCATCTCAGCATGTGTCTATTGGTAGTCTTCATGTTTAGTAAAGACTTCAAGGCTGTGCAGTCTGTGTAGACTTCAAAGACTGCACCTTCCAAATAATAATGGAGTTTTTCTAGAGCCCAGACTAGACATAGACATTCTGTCTGGGTGGCCCCATACCTGGCTTCTTAATCTTTCAGCTGCCTGGAGATGTAGCATATTACACCTTCTCTTGGTTCACCATCCACAATTTGTCTTTGGTGAAGGGCTGCTCCTAGGCCTTGACTGCATGCTGCATCTATATATAACTTGAATGGTAGTTCAAAGTCAGGTAAGATAAGCACAGGTGCATTAGTGAGTTCATATTTGATCCTCTCATATGCATCCCTCCTTTCCTTGGTAATTTCAAAAACTACATCCTTTGAGCATAACTTGTATAAACTACTAGTTATGTGGGCAAAGTTTTTTATGTGGTTTCTATAGTAGCTGGCAAACCCAAGGAAAGATTGCATCTCTTTGATGTTCTTTGGTACTGGCTTTTGCAGTACTGCTGCTACTTTGTTCTGGTCAATTGCCAGACTAAGGCCTGAGACTTTATGTCCTAGAGCTAGTAGCTCTTGTTGGCCAAAATTACACTTTTTAAGTGAAATTTTCAGATTGATGGGTGTACATTTACTTAGCACTCTGTCTATGTATTGTACATGGTCTTCCCATGTCTCTGAGTATATAATGATATCATCAATATATACTACCATCCAGCCTTCCATTATTTCTTCTTGAAATATGGTGTCCATCATCCTTTGGAAGTGGGCTGGTGCATTCTTGATGCCAAATGGCATCCTGGTGTACTCATATATGCCCATATGGCATATAATTCTGAGTAATTTCATGGAGTTTGGTTTAACTCCATTTTGGTGGAAGCCCTTCATACAATCCATCTTGGTTATGTATTTGGCTTTGGCCAATTTATCCAAGGCATGAGGTATCCTTGGTATAGGATACCTGTCTGCTTTTGTGTAGTTGTTCAGGGCTCTGAATTCTCCACACAATCTATACTTGCCATCATGCCAGGTGATCAGGACAGGAGTGGTGATTTCCACTATTTTATTGTGTCCAATCTTCCTGATGACATCCATGTCCAGGAGTTCATTGATGTGTTTCTCAATCTCTTTCCTGGTCTCCAGACTTGCTGGGTAAGGATGTCTCCTTAACATGGGTGGGTAAGGCCTTTCCACATCCAGATATAGTTCTATATCATGGCCTTTGATCTTGCCTAATGGTTCTTCACCAATGGCAAATCCTGGTCTATTCTTCCTCAGCATCTTTAGTAAACTTAGCTTTTGTTTACTGGTGAGGGCAGTGCTAAACTGTCCCTCTCTGAATTCTTTCAGAAGTTCTTCCAGTGGGTCCTGAGAAGATATCTGGTATATATCAAGAGAAAATTTCTTTCCCTTGTTAGTACCAATGGTAATATGCCTATTTTTACTATTGTAAATATCTATGCCATACATCCTCTGGTAATCTGTTCCCAGTAAAAACCCTTGGATGTGGGCATCTTCAAGCACTACAAACTCTGGGTTGAGTCTGATATTACCTTTTCTGTGGGGTATAATTATCTCTTTGATAATTGTCCCAATAGAGGTCATCTTTCCAGATGCACTCTTAAAGTTCTTTGCCCTGGTGGGCAAGAGTTCTTTTTCCCAGTTTGGGAAGTGGTTATCCAGATAATTTCTGGCCACTATGGAGCAGTGTGCTCCACTGTCAATGATCATTGGATGCTGAGCATTGTCAATACATACAGTCATTTTTGTGGCTGTTCCATGTATATATGCCATTCCTTTGGTTGGTGTAACCAGGAATGTTTGTGCATCTTGTGTATGTTTACACAAGTTCTTGTTTGCAGTGTCTTGTGGCATGCCTGCTTCCAACTGTATATCCTGGATTTCTAGTGGGGTTTCCTCTTGGTATTCCACTAGAAATTCCTCTCTTGGGTCTTGATCCTCATCAGATGGTTCTCTAATGGCATCACCCATAGAGTCTGATTCAGAATCCTCTGTTGGAGGTTCTTCTTCAGGGACTTTGTCTATAGCATAGACTTTCTTCTTTGCTTTTGGACAGTTGTTGGCATAGTGGTCTGTTGAACCACAATTGTGACAAGAATTCTTCTTCTTTGCCACTTCTGCCACTTTTTCTCTGGGTTTGTCTTTAAACTCCACCCTGAAAGGTTGTTTCTCTTTGAAACTAATGCTTCTATATGGGGTGAATTTCCCTATATTAGTCCTTTTCCTTATGTCTTGTAAGGTATTGGCTATATCATCTAGAGTGCAATTTTGGTTGCATCTGCATTTTACTGCATGCTCTAGTTCTCCTGGCAGTTGTGTCAGAAGTTTATGAATCCTCATTTGAATGTTCATTTGAGGATCAATGGCTTTAAGTCTTTTAGACTGTCTAAGACACCACTCATATGGATCTTTGTCCACAGAGTATTTGTCATTTTCAAATGACATGGTCTTTTGCCATATCCAAGTTCCATTACTGTACTTTTGGATTATTTGACTCTTCCACCATGGCCAATTTCTTCTGCCATGGATTTCTTTCATTTCAGTGTACCATATACTTGCATGACCTTTAAATGCAGTATTCAGTCTAGCAGTAATCCAGTAATCTGGTATGCTTGGTACATCAATGAAGAGTCCATCAATATAATCTATGAGTTCCATATGATCATATTCTCCTGATCCAGAGAATTTGGGCCAGCTTGAGGCCTCAGGAAGCTGTTTCAAGGCTTCCTTCTCTGAATAAGACATGCCATCTCCATCCTGGTATTGTGATGGAGATCTTGCCTTATTCAACAACATGGCATCTGGTTTGATGTCATCTGGTTGATATGGATTCTCCATAGCTTGGCCTTGTGGTTGGGGCTTTAAGCTATGGTAGGCATCAAAAAATTTGTTGATGTCTTGGTTCAGACACTCCCTGTCCCTGCTACTATGGTGTTGTTCTTCAGAGACTTGGTTCAGTCTCTTGTTGGTTTCTTCAGAGGCTTTGCTCAGTTGAGCATATCCTTCCTCAAGGTTTTTAACTATCTGCTCCAATGAGGCTTGAGTTTTTCTCATCCTCTCTTGGGCAGCTGCAAATTCTGTAGCCTGCTTTGCAGATTGCTCAGAATATTGGGACATTTGTAACCACAGTGTGTCACTGTTGATGTTACTCTCAGATGTGATAATGTTATTTTCAGTCTGAGTGGGGGTAATGTTTCTATTACTAGGACTACTGATTCTAGAGTGGTTTACAACTACTTCTGGTTCTTGTGTACTTCTTTTACCAAATCTAACAGCTTCTGGATCATGGGGTCTGACTCTTTCCTCCTCTGGTTGAAGGAGGCTTTGTTTTTGCCCTTGTTGCCTTGTCTTCTCCTGGAAACTTCCTGGAATTGTGAAGAATGGTGACTCTTGGCCACTGATCTGCTGGTTTCTGAATGGTGTGAAGCCACTGGAGAGCTGATTTGGCATGCTCCTTGTGAACCTGAAGGAATCTGAGTAGGCCCTGTCTGGGTTAACTGTTCTTCTATAGCTTGGATAGTGGCTTGATTCTCCCTTATCCTCTGTGCCCTTGCCTCCAGGAGTCTGTGCTGCCTGGTAGGATTCCAACCCTTGGTGATTACCATAAGGTCTTTGAAGTCTATCTCTTTGAGACAGATCTTCTGGCAACTTGATCCCAGTTCTGCCCAGTGAGTTGCTAGGTTGAACCTCTTGTTGTCCATACTCCATTGAAACAAATCTTTGAGGAGTTGGTGGATTTGAAGAACTTGATCCATATCCTTCCAGTCCTCTGGTTTGAGGTTTCTGTTGAATTGGAATGTGAATGGCAAGGTTGATATTATCTCCCTCATTGTTTTGCCATCCACCACTGTGTCCAATGTGTCTTCTTTCAGGTCTTCTGGTTCTAGACATTCCTGCTCTATCCTCTGGCTGGTTCCTTTGGAAGCCAAGGTCTCTGAGGTATGCAGGGGACATATCAGTGTTTGCAAGCAGTCAAAAACTTTATGTTCTTAGGGTATTTACCTTTGACTGTGCCTTGTACAAATTTGTTATCTGCTGATTTGGGCAGTTTGCCTTTGGAGGTTACAACTGGGTTAATAATTGTAATCTTCCCCGTACAAGTGGTTAAGGTTGGTTTACCTTGTATTGAAGCAGAGTTTCGTGGTTTTCTACTCCTCTTAGTGGCTATTGGTGTCCACTTCTTGGCTGTAATGAGGCCTTCACTAAGCCTTTTTCCTTTACCCTTGCTGCCCTCTGGTTCTGAGGGTGTCACTGGTGTGTTGGCCTGTGACTGGGTTTCAAGTGGGATGTAGTTTTCTTCCACAGAATCAAGACAGGAAAAAGAGGGCTTATGTTAGTTAAGACTTCTTAAAAGGCTGGTTTCGCACGTCTAAGAATGGCCTCTGGGCTTGTATATTATTACAATATGCCCTTGTATGATGACAGTGTAATTGAATTAACAATTTCACGTCAAAAATACAGCTTATGGTGCCCTGTCACACTGTTTGTGTGCCAGTATCCCACAGATACACTTGTGGTTTGCAAGTGTGCTCTGTAAAAGTGGTTTGTATACAAGTGTTATTGAATTAACAATACACTTGACCACGCCTCAACTGATGGTTTTTCAGTCAGAGGTGTCCTTATTCAGTCAAGAATACAGGACTGTATTGATGGCTTATGTGTTTTTATATACAAAACACGCCAAAAATAATCAAATTCAGTGGGTATTAGCCACGTGAATAATACTCTTTAAAATATGAGTATGTATAAAAAGAATAAATATATATAATATATATATTTAAACAAAGAAATTACGCCTAAAAAAGATAAAAACAATGGTTAATAAGTCATAAAAAAGAGAAAAGACTTACTTGTAAGGTCCAAAAAGTCAAAAAAACACGGCCAGGCCCCCAAAATGTCAGGATGATACTATGATAAAGGTATAACTAGGCTAATTACAACTTTAACTGTGTATGTGACACGGTAGAAAATAATTTAAAAAAGATTTATAAGGGTTTTATAATAAAATAAAAGGGTTCTACTATTGAGGAATAGTGGTGGTGAGCGCTGTTGAGAACCCTGGGTGCAGGCTTTACCTGTTGGATTACAATAATAGAGTCTACAATAATTAAGATTATAATTATACCTGATTATTAACCAAGAGTAAAACTGTTTTTGACAGTTTACTACGTAGGTTATTCAAGAGCAGGATGAGGAAAGGTTTTTGGCTGTAAAAAGCCCTCCTTTTATCCTGAAATTGAGGTGGAAAGGCTGCTAGACCTTTCCACGTAGAGGAAGTGAAGATTTTTCACTCTCCAGGACTGGCTTGTGGTTTGCAAACAGCCTGTATACCCTGTATTGGGCTCAGATGTGGTTTTGAAACCACATCTGGGCAGTTTTCACCAATACAGGGTGAAAATTTTCATCTGGGGACCTCACAGCCTGATTCTGACGTGTATGACGCGTAGAATGCTATAAAGAAGCTGTATGGGACCCCAGTATTGACTGACATATGAGGTATTGAAGTAAAAACATGCTTCTTCGTCTATTTGACACCTCATATTCATGATTATGGGGTGTTATCCCATGGTAAGGCTGTATATGACAGCAGGTGGGATTTTGACCTTCAAATGGTCATAACTCTGTCGGTTTTGAGATATCAAGCTCAAAGTTGGTTCATTGAATAGCTCTATATGAGCTCTACACAATGGTACCCAACTTGACATGGTTATCATTAAATATGACAAAGTTATCCCATGTACAAGTATTTTTGTACATTGGCGTGGGTTGGGCAAAAAGCTGTATTGAGCTTGTTTGGCCAATAACTTCTGTTGTACTTAAGTTATGAGGAAATGGATGGCACCATAAGATAGCCCTGATTTTGCTCTTTCCAAAAAGACCCCACTTTAAGTATCTCACACTAAAACTGTAAAAGTTAGATGAGAGGTGAATGTTTTGTTCACCCTTATTTGGTCTGAATTTGACCATAACTCAAGTAATACTGGTGCTAGCTCAGTTTGGCTGGTACCATTGGATAGCCCTGGCTTAGAGCTTCATTTTGAGTACCCATTTGATGGGGTTAAGCCTCTCCTTCTAGATTTTAGATGAGAGGTGAAAATTAAGGTTTATGCTCAGCAATAACTTTGAGCAGGAATAACTTTGTTATTTCTTGTCCTATGGTGATGGGACTTATATTTTCAGAAAGGGGTGAGTTTCCTCTTTCTTTTGATACCTTCTGAGCTAATTTGGCTCAGTTCCATGTTTTGGTGGTATCTTGGCTATACCATTGGTTTATGGTATTTTGGCTGTCATGCTTGTGCTCTGGTTTTGAGTCACAGGCTGACAGTGATCTTAGAGCATTGAATACCTACACTATTCCAGACAGGTATCCAATCCCTAGAATCCATGAGACTTTAACTCAATTATTGGAAAGAAAGTTTATCAGTTCTATGTATGCTCTTAAAAATTTCCATCAGAATGTTTTAACACATCATGCTAGGAAATGCTTGAGGATTATTGCTCATTTTGGTATTTATTAATACTTGAGGATGCCTTTTGGTATTAAAAATGCACCCTTTCATTACCAAAGAATGATGAATACCATTTTTCCACATGAATTGTCAGAGGGACGGTTAATCATTTATATTGATAAAATCATCATTTTTTCAGAAACCTGGCAATTGCATTCAGAAAGACTTTCATTAGTACTTAGGAAATTGCTTCATGTGAACATTAATATACCTCCTAAAAAATGTAATTTTGGGTTTAATGAGCTGAAAGCTCTAGGACATGTATTATCAGGACTGAGCCTTGGTGTTGATAAAAACAAGATTTCTGCAGTTTCACTGAATCAAATTTCCCAGAACTAAAAAGAAAAAATGTATTTCTTAGGGTTTGCCAGTAATTACAGACAACAACTTCAAGATTTTGCAATCCATGCCAAATCATTGTACAGAATTTGTGATCAACAAACTGTCTTTGAGATGACACAGGAAAGAATTGAAGCATATGAAAAAATAATGTATGCCTTGACTAGTGCACCATTATTATTGATTCCAGATTGTAAACTTCCTTTCAAGCTGTATATTGATGCATGTGGTGAAGGCCTAAGTGCAGCTCTTCATCAAGTTCAAATTGTCAATAACAAGCCTTATGAAGTTCCAATTTAATTTATCTCAAGACAAATAAAATCTACTGAGGCCAGATATGGAGCTAGCCAAATGGAGTGCCTTTGCCTTGTTTGGGCTCTGGAAAAACTTAATTATTATCTTGATGGTCGTGTGTTTGAAGTAATTACTGATTTTAATTCAGTAAAATCACTTCTTAACATGAAGAATCCTAACAGACACATGTTAATATGGAGGATTGCTATTGAGGAGTATAGAGGCAATTTGACCATAGTACATAAAGATGGAAATATTCACAATAATTCTGATGGCTTGAGTAGATGGGAATTACCCAATACACCTGACAATTATTCCTATGTTCCTACAAGTGCAGAACCTAGAATTCCAATTGAAGGAATTATCATCACAGATGTGTGGACAGAATTCTTTGATGAAGTTAGAGAAACCTACAAGAAAGATAAGAATTGTCATATTCTTACTGCTCTACTTGACAAATATTGCAAAGATGAATCCTTGGCTAACTCTCTGGATGATATTTGGAAAACATCTTATGACAATGGGAGATTACATTTGTTTGATGGTATCTTATACCATAGGTCTAAACATACATGTGTCATGGTCTTATGTAGTAGAATTTTGATCAACACTATACTACTTGAATGCCATGATAAAATGTATTCTGGAAATCTATCTGAAGAAAGAACAATAGAAAGAATTAAGACATGTGACTGGTGGACATCTTGGAGAAAAGATGTCATTGAGTACTGTCATAGTTGTGATAGATGCCAGAAAGCCATTAAAGCTACTGGTAGGAGGTTTGGATTAATGATTCATATCCAAGAGCCAAGTACCCCATGGGAACTGGTTCATATGAATTGGGTAACTGCCTTACCACCTGGAGGTGATAAGAGTTACAATGCATGTCTTGTAATTGTTGACAGATATAGAAAAACCCCAATCTATTTACCATGTCATAAAGATGACACAGCTATGGATACAGCTCTTTTGATTTGGAAAAGAGTCATATCCCATACTGGTTCCTTTAGAAATATCACGAGTGATGGAGATCCAAAATTTACATCAGCCTTATGGACTAATCTGAATAAGCTTTTGGGTACAAAACTATCATTCTCAACAGCATACCATTCACAAACAGATGGGCTAGCAGAAAGAATGATTCAGACCCTTGCAAACATGATCAGAAGATTTTGTGCTTATTGCTTGGAGCTTAAAGATTCTGATGGATTTACTCATGATTGGTGTACCCTTATACCAGCATTGGAATTGGCCTATAAGACTTCTATCCATGTTTCAACAGGCAAGACTCCTGCAATGTTGGAAAAAGGATAAAATCCTAAACTCCCAGTTGATACTTTGAAGAAAGGCTTAGTTAATATTCATCCAACTTCGTCAAGCTTCAAGTTGTTCCTTGATGAAGCAAGGAATCATGCAACAAAAAGCATGAATGATGCCTTTGAATATGCTAAACAGAAATGGGATAAAATTCATAAAAACCCAGAATTCAAAGTAGGGGACTTAATACTAGTTTCAACCTTGACCTTTAATAATATTAAAGGTCCAAAGAATTTGAAAGATTCATTTGCAGGACCATTTATTAGTAAATCCCTTCATGGGACAAATGCAGTACAGGTAGAATGTTGAGGAGAATTGGAAAACAAACAAACAAGTTGTCCTGTTTGTATAGTAAAGCATTACACTTCAAGTGATAAGGAATTTTTTCCTTTGAGAAATGAAACACCCTTAGAAGTACCTCCCTTGATCAAAGTGAAGAGAAAAAAGTACTGAAAGTCTTGAAAGAAAGAAGACTTAGGGGAAAAAATGAAAGAGAATACTTAGTCAGGTACAAAAATCCACAACATGAAGATGAATGGATTTTAGCATAGAAAACACCTTATTCTCAAATACTTCTTAGAATATTCAGACATTAGAGAAGACCAATTCCTCCATAAAAAATCTGAATTGTGTGCTTTACATACTTAAGAGTATACGTAAAGAGGTTGTACAGTGGATGATACCCCCCAATTAACTTGGGGGTATGCTAATAAAAGAAAATTGTGGTACAATTTTTTTGGTGGTAGGGAAGGTGAGCCTGTGAGGTATATATGACATACCCATAAGGCCAAAAATAACTTTATATACAGATGATTTAGTCTTGAACAGACTTTTCAGCGGAAATTAAAATAAAAAATAACAAAAAATAAGTAAAACTTTTGTTTGCATAAAGAAAGTTATAGCTATCATCTCATTTTTGGATTCTTCACCAAAAATAACCTAGGGTACACCCATAGGGTGTTATACCCAAAAATGCTTATTTCTTAAGTTATTAGAAGATTTAAGAATCTCACAGTACTAATGTAACTTTTTTAACATTTTTTTGAAATTGTTACATTTAAGCTTGAATCAGCTTAAATTTAAAGTTGCATAAGTCTTATGCAAACTTACCAAAATTTAAGTTACAATTGAGGTGTTGTGTATATTCACTGAATTGGCTAAGGATTTGCCATACAGAATGAAAATCCTGCGTGAGCTCAATTTAAAAGTGTTTAAGGCCATAGTATAGCTTTAAATTAATAAAAGGGAAAAATCCACGCAAAAAGGTGGGACAAAGCAAAAATACCAAACAGAGCTGGGGTACCCAAATTTTTGTATCTGAAAGGATTAAATTAAGGTTTTTGACCTGTATTGGAGGGTTTTCAGCCTTATTTGAACTTTAAGATTGGACTTTGATCCAACCTTAAAGTTTAAACTGGTTTTATCCCAATTTTAACACGAATTTCAAGCTGCCAAAGGGTAAATCACAATATGCAAGCTTAAAGTTAAAGTTTTGAGACCCTTTGTCACAGGGGCTCTTCAAAGTGAAGAGGGCCTGTGTCACAGGGGCTCTTCGAAGTGAAGAGGGCCTGTGTCACAGGGGCTCTTCGAAGTGAAGAGGGCCTGGCACTCAGTAAACTGGGACTCACTTATGGAGGGCTCAAGGATAGGATAAGATGAGATACACTTGAAAGTGTTAAGATGAATTACTAAAAGAATAAATATAAGAAAAGCAGCAGCAAAAGAAATAAGAATAAGAAATAGAAGAGCCAACCACAAACAAGTCCAAGTCCACTGTTTCAACCTGTCAGAATGGAAAGAGAAGGGTTAATAAGGATATGGCCACCCAACTCATACTGTACAGGCGAAGAAAGAAAAAAGGCAAAGACTAACTTAAGATTAAATAAATATAATACCCAAAATATAAGGATAAGAATATTCAGATAATAATAAATCAACTAAATTAATTAACTGGGGAAAAGTCCCCAGGGGGGAGAAAGAGGGGCTGGTATATGTGAGAATCACCAGCCCTGATCCAGAGAAGAATTTTCATGAGAATAATTGATTGTTGAATTGAGTCTGGCCAATACAGGTCTTGTACAGCTGTACAGGACCTGTACAAGAGGTGTGGTGTATTGGAGTGATCATACAGTTTCATACTGGTGTATTGAAACTGTATTAGGGTGAATCCATCCTGTACAAGTATTGACAGGCTGTATTGATGTACCAAACTGTATGCATGTTTCAGAATGAATATTGCTGAAACTGACTGCTGATGCAGATACTGGATTTGCTGATTTGAGGTGTTTGAGTGGGTGTATGAATGAATACCCTTACCCCTGATGGATGGTTGTTACAGTATCCCCCTCTTGAAACTGGTGGGCTCCTGAACACCATAATACCCTGCCACTGTTGAGTGGCATCTCAATATCCCCACATTTTTTTCAAAAAATTTTCTTTTTAAATTCCTTTCCTCTTGACCATTATCCTGAAAATCCTTTATTACTTCTTCCCTGCCAAATTCAATTGATTCCCCCCTTTCTTTTCAAATTTGAGTGAGTATTCCTTCCAGAGTATGCAATTCTTTCTTTTGATTCAATCAGCCATGTCTTGGGATGTGGCCTTGGGATATATCCCAGAATAAAGGCCATTGAGCACTTGTGCTCAAAAATTGGTGCCCAATGAGTATATGACTTGTACTCATTGGCCCAGACTTAATCCATTCAATGAACCTCCAAGGGGTCTTGTCCCCATGATCCAAGGAATTGGCCTCAGGCAGCCCTCCCAGTGGGTTTTGGACTGTGGCCTCCATCTTGAGTGATCTTGATGTATCTTGCTTTTTATGGCCTTTTTTGGCCTTGCTGGGTGTTTTGGTGATTAGGGCAATTTTTTGATTTTCTGGGTTTTTTGGCCATAATAGGCCTTTTTGATGTCTTGGGGTCCTACGGTCGCGGGCCGTACGCCGCGGTCCGTGGGCCGTGGGCCGCGGTCCGTGGGCCGTGGTCTGCGGTCCGTGGGCCGTACGCCGCGGTCCGCGATCCGTGGGGGCTATTGGAGGCCCCCAGGACCAAAATGGAGCCCCTGGGCCCAAATTTACTGGGGACCCAGGGTGACCAAGGGGCCCAAAAATGGCCCCATTCCAAATTTCACCATATATGGCCTGGATCCATTGAAGGGGTCCAGGACCATCAAGATCTTGGCCTCCCCAAAGTTGCAGGGGAGGCCCTGGGTGATGAGTTCAGCCCCAAAGGGGTATGAACCTTCACCTTAGAGGCTTTGAGGTGGGGCATAATTGAGTTATGGCCCCAGTTCCTTGAGTCAAATTTCTTTTTCTTGATGTGCAGTGGAATGATTCTGACGTCTTGAATCTTCTGGTTGCACTTTCTTCAGTTATGAGTTCCAAACTGACTGAACTCACTGAATCTTCCCCTTCTGCACCGCCACCGTCTGTTCTTCATGGTTCTGGCGTCTTCAGTCGATTGTCTTCTCCCTCCATGGCGTCTTCTGGCCATTTTGACCCCTCCCAAACATATGATGGGTTCAGAGCAGTCGAAGTTCTTGATCCTGCCTGTACTGAGTGTTTGGCCAGGGGGAAGGATTGCTTTCAACATTACAATCCTCGATCGTCAAAATGCCATTTCTGCTTTATTGGGAAGAAGCCATGCCGCCGTACCGGATCAACTTTGTCCCAGGTGAGGAGGCACTTATGGAGTAGGAAGGATGGGCCTTATGGGCAGGAATTCCCCATTCTTGAGGAACCTACCCCTGATGCCACTTCTGGCTTTTCTCAATGTGAGTGATTTGCATTTCTTGGTTGAATTGATGCTGATATTTTGATGTAGTGACTGGTTCTAGGCAGAGGGATGTGGCCAGATGGACTAATGTTGGAGGGCCCATTCCGATTGGTGGTAGGCCCATCCACTACAGCTCAGAAATTCCCATTTCAAGGACCAATGCTGATGGAGTGGTGAAAGTAGTGAAGAAGCTAAGAAGAATTGTTGATTCCCCATCAGATCCAGATGCTGAAGGAAGTGATGAGTTGGATGGTGAAGAAGTTCAAGTTATTCCTCATTCAAGTGGCCACCCATCCAGCAATTCCTCTTCTCAACCTCTTGCCAACCCCAGATTCCAAAGCCAAGTGGTTCCCAGCACTCCAAGAACCTTCCAACCAATGCTTGCTTCAATTCCTACAACCCTTCCTCCTCCATCACCAACTACTTCTCACACCACCAGGCCTGCCTTGAATCCAGCAGTAAGACCATCTCCAGTTCAACAGCCCAGAAACTCACCCATAAACACCTCCCGTCAACTCCAACCTGTGGCCAGCTCCAGCAGAAGAAGAGATGGGATGTCCCCTTTGCCGTTTCCTGCCGCTCAAGTATTCCAAAGAAGAGAACGTTGGCCTATCCGGGTTACCAGAGAAGATCCCAACGCGGCTAGTGAAAATCAAGATGCTGTGGCCAGATTGTTCAGGAGAGTTGACAGAAATAGCAGAGAGGTGATTATGTATGCCAATGACAGGACGGTTCCAGGTACTGCTTCTGAAGAAATGGCTGCAAAATTTGCCTGGTATGAAGATGAGTTGATAAATGATTTCCAGAGAACTTTTGATGACTTGGGTAGAGATAACTAGTTTCCTTTTCCTTGTTTGTGTTTTGTTTGACTTCTATCCCCACTCTTATAGCTACTAAAAAATAAAAAATAAAAAAGATAATGGAACCTCCCAATACATGATTTGGGGAGGGGATGCTGCTGCTTTAAAGAAATAAAAGAAAGAAAATTATACAAGTAAAGAAAGAAAGAAAATAATAAGAGAAAATGAGAGTAAAGAAAGAAATAAAGAAAAATTCCTGATGGCTGGTCCTTCTTGTGGTGAGTTGCTTGATTCTGGCCAAGAAGTGTCTGAAAAATGAAAACCAAGCATTTGATGCTCACAGAGTGGCCAAGGTGATGTTTTACAAGAAGTAGAACCCTCAGGGATGCATACCAGGAGATGGAACTTACTTTCATAACTTCCACTCCCCACCAAGCACCATAAAACTGAAAAGAATTGCCATAAATTACTTCTGAGATGAATTGCCATAAATGACTTCTGAAATGAATTGCCATAAATGACTTCTGAGATGAATTGCCATAAATGACTTGAAGTAAATGAATGTCTTGAATTATGATGATTGGCATAAAATGAAAAGATAATAAAGAAAGAAAATGAAACATAAAGAAAGAAAACATTGGGCCATATCTTGATAAGGTCCAAATCGGAGGGTATTGATGTTGTATGCTTCCTGAACCTGTCCAAAGATTTGACAAGTGCTCACAAAGTGGCCAAGGTGATGCTTACAACAACATATGGGTAGAATACCCCCTTAAAGGTGCATGCCGGGAGAGGAACTTACTTTCATAACTTCTTCTCCCCACCAAGCACCATAAAATCAAACTCTTGAGGTATTTGGACCAGGCTTGTCTGGATACAATGAGTGGAAATCCTTGACAAGGTCTGGTGAGTTGGTAAGGTTGGAAGCTGGTTCCCAAGTGGTTCTTTCTGGGTCTTCACTGAATCCTTTCCACTCTACAAGATACCATAATTTACCTCTTTTGAGTTTTGAGTCCAGAACCTGAGCCACTTCCCATTCTTCTTGCTCTTCCACTAAAACTGGTGGTGGCGGCAATTGATGACGATTTGGGATAGTTGAATGCTTGACTGGTTCTAATAAGGACACATGGAATACAGGGTGAACTGTCTTCCATTGCTGAGGCAACTTGAGGTGATATGCATGGCTGCCAATCTTCTTAAGAACTTCAAAGGGTCCCAACCATCTTTCTGATAATTTCTTGGTGGGTCTTGTTGTCTTGATGTTCTTGGAAGTTAGCCATACTTTGTCCCCAGGTTGGAAATCAGGTGGAATTGCCCTATTTCTATCTGCATACTTCTTGAATCTCCTTATTGCTGACTCTAATTCTTCTTTGACAACTTGCTGTACTGATTGGAGTTTTGTTGATAACTTTCCAGCAGGTGAGTCTTGAGAAATATGGATTGAGTCAAAGCTGGGATTTCTTCCATAAATGGTGAAAAAAGGTGATTGCTTGGTTGATGAATGTTCTGCATTATTATAGGCAAATTCAGCCAGAGGGAGCCAGGTGTACCAGTCATCTTGATGATAGCTGACATACATCCGAACGTACTGTTCTAGTATCTGATTTACCCTCTCTGTCTGTCCATCTGTTTCAGGGTGGAAAGCAGTTGAAAGATCTCTTGATATCTTGAGCTGCTGACACAATTGAGTCCAGAATGATGAAACAAATAAGGATCCTCTATCACTGACAATACTGACTGGGAGTCCATGCTTGGAAAATACATGGCTAATGAATATTTGAGCTAAATCCAGAGCAGTGATTGTGCCATAAGTTGGAATGAAGATTGCCATTTTTGAGAATCTGTCCACAACTACTAAAATTGAATCAAAGCTGTTGGACAGTGGCAATTGAGTGATAAAGTCCATTGATAAGGAATTCCAAGGACCAGATGGAATTGAAAGAGGCTTGAGTAATCCAAACTTCTTGTGATGGATGTTCTTGTGTCTTGAACATTGCTGACATGAGGACACATAGTCCTTGATGAATTGATTCATGCCAGCCCAATAAAAATCCCTCTTGATGAGCTTGAGGGTCTTCTCCTGGCCAGGATGGCCAGCCAATGGTGAGTCATGACGCTTTTGAAGAATATTGAGTTGAAGTTCTTCATTGCTTGGGATTACCACTCTATCTTTGAATAATAATAACTTGGCTTGAGGTTCAAGAGAATAATCTGGAACTGATTCACCTCTTGCTAGTTGCTTGAGTATTTCTTTATAGTCTTTGTCTTGCCATACTTCTTTTTGAATCTTGTCAACTCAATCTGAGAAAATTTCCACTTTGATTGAGAAGAATCTTGGAATAATTTTTAATGAAACAACAATAAAAATTGGCAAAGCCAAGAAAAGATTGAAGGGCCTTGATGTTTTTGGGCTGAGGCCAATTGAGGATTTGCTGAACGTTTGAAGAATCCATCTTGAGGCCATCACTTGAAACAACATAGCCCAAGTATTCCACACTTGAGGCATGGAATACACACTTGGAGGCTTTGGCAAACAAATTATTGTCCCTCAGTCTTTGGAGGACAGAGGCCACATGTTTGACATGTTCCTCCTCAGAACTGGAAAAGACCATAATATCATCTAAATAAACCACAACAAACACATCCAAGAAATCTGCAAATATATCGTTTACCAGATTCTGGAAAGAAGCAGGAGCATTGGTCAAACCAAATGGCATGACCAAATACTCATAACTACCATATTTGGTTCTAAAGGCAGTTAAGTGCTCATCCCCCTCTTTGATTCTCAGAAGGTTATATGCACCACGCAAATCTATCTTGGAGAAGATAGTGGAACCGTTGAATACGGTAAGAAGCTGGTTCATAGGAGGAACAGGGTATCTGTTCTTCCTAGTGACAGCATTGAGTTTGCAGTAATCAACACACAAACGAAGACCTCCATCCTTTTTCTTGACAAAAAGGACAGGTGCTCCTGTTGAAGAGGAGCTTGGTCTAATGAAACCTTTCTCTACATTCTCTGAAATGTAGGCCCGCAGTGTTTCTGACTCTTGATTTGATAATGAGTAGATAACACCAATTGGAGGTAGAAGACCCTCCAATTCGATATGGTGATCACAGGCGCGGTGTGGAGGAAGTTTCTCTGCTTTCACCTTGGAGAATACATCCAAATATTGGTGATAAGCAGGAGGAACAACCTTCAACACAGTTTCAATTTCTTCTGGCTCTTCCTCCTCATCCCACTGCTCCTCCAGGGATGCATGAAAAGATAAGGGAGGAAGGTTCATATCCCCTTGGAAGAGATGAAGTGAAGATATGGCAACATCTTCTCCAACATCCTTTATCTCTTTGAAGACTTCATCTCTTGATGGAAGTAATGACTGAGAGGGAATCATGGAAGGGATATGGACAGAAGAAGGGATGGAAGGTGTCTTAAGTTCACCAGCCAGAGCAACACTGTTGACAGCAGTGGCTAAGTCATTACTAGTAGAAGGAATAATACCACTAGAGTCCTTATGATTAGAATCATAGGTGATCAATCCATTTTTCCAATCAATAATGGGATTGAAATGGTAAAGGAAATCATAGCCCAATATCAGGTCTTCTCCTTTGGGTGAATCTATGATAAAGAAATCCCATTCAAAGCTTGGGAAGGAAGGCAAGTCAACTACCCACTTGGTATAATGGGTGATGAACAAGGCAGGGGATTCATTAGAATCCAAAATGAAAAGAGGAATCTTTTCAGGGAGCTCTGACAGAGTCAATGAGTACTTGAGAACAAAATTCTTTGCAATAAAAGAGTTTGTAGCACCAGAATCAATGAGAATACTATAAAAAATATCAGAGACAGAAGAAAAAATAAGAAATTTTAAAGATTTCTTGACACTAGTATTCAGAGTGCACAATTGTGCTCTTGAAGGAAATAAGTGAGAACCATTGAACACATCATGATTCCCACTCAGGCTTTTCCCTGCTTGCTAGGGAAGCCTCTTGATGATGACCCAGGCTTGTTCTGAGGTCTCTTGAAGCATTTTTCAATTGGGTGCTTTCCACCACAATAAGTACACAACCCCTCTTTAATCCTCCTCTCCTTTTCAGAACCGATTAGTTTATTGTCCTTATTGAGGAGAGCAGCATGGGGCTTGTCCTTTGAAGATTGGAATTGCTTGCCCTTCTTGTTCTTCTTCTGGTGAGGCCTCTTTGAAGATGAGTTTTGAGGAGGCCTAGACTGATTGGATCCAATGACTGGAGGCTTCTTTTCTTGATTGCCACCCTTTTCCTTTTGCCTCTCATGATATCTTGTGTCTAATTCTAGAGTGACATCCATAAGTTCTTGAAGAGTATCAAACGTTCCAGGGTGAGAAGCCAACTGATCCAATAATCTTGATGCCAATCCTCTTCTCTAAACATGGATATAAGCTCTTTCCCCCCAATCTCCAATTCTTGACATTAAGCTTCTGAAATCTGCTATGTACAAGCAAACATGACCACTTTCCTTCATCCTCAAATTGTCCAACTCTTGCTCAGCTTTCCTGACTTCATTGGGGTCACCAAACAGAGTGAATAACTGAGATTCAAACAATGGCCAATTATTGAGGAGGTAGGAAGGGTCTTCATTGGAAATATTTGAGAGGTAAGGTTCAATCCATTTGCCAGCTCTACCAGTGAGAAAAGAAGTTGAGTACAAAACCTTCTTCCTGTCAGAGAAGAAGTTTGCTGGATCATTATGGAAAATTAGTTGACAGGATTGGATAAATCCTCTCAACTTATGAGCTTGAGTACCATCAAAAGAATCAGGTGCCTTCATGGATGGAGTCTTGAAAGCAGGGGCTTTGGAATTGTCCCTGGGGGCAACTGCTTGAGTGAGTTGTCCCATGAATTGAGTCATCTGCTCCATCATCTTGAGGAGACTTGGATCAGTTTGAGAGACAAGAGGTTGACTAGAAAGGGCTAGATTAGAACCCTGAGGCACCTCTGGAGCATTTGCCAAGGCATCTGCCACTTCAGTTTCCCCAGAATCATCCTCTTCCACAGACTCTTCCCCCTCTTCATCTTCAACTTCCCCTAATCTTGCTCTTGCACCTTCAGACATGCCAGGGTAGCCACCCAAAAGTCCAGAAAAGGATCTTGATCTTCTAGATTTCATTCCACCTCTTCTTGAGGGTGCTTCTCCTTCCATTGGTGGTCCTCTGTCCAAGTTTGCACTCAGTTGATGAACTGATGGTGTGCGGTCAAGAGGAGCCCTTGCTGTAGGAGTGAGAACAGCTGGAATTTTCTGGGATCTAGTATTCTTGGCTGGGGGGCTATGCTGAACTGGCATTATGAAAAGAATTAAAATAACTTGATGGTATTAAGAAGAATAATCAGATTTGGCCAAATCAATCAAAATAAAATCTTGATGAATCTTGAGGAATCAATTCAAATCTTGAGGAATCAAATTCAATCAACAATCAAATCAATTCAATCAATCAACAATCAATTCAAATCAAATATCAATCAATAAGTGTCTTCAATATGAAATCAAGTCTTGAGGAATCAATCAATCAGTTCAAAATCTTCAGAAATCAATTCAATATCTTGATGAGTTAAATCAAATCAATAATCAAAATCAATTCTTGAGGATCAATCAATATCTTGAGAGTTCAAAAGTCAGTCAATAATCCAAATGAAATCCTGAATCAATAACCCAATCAACCAATGAATCCCAATGAATAATCCAATCAAATGACCAATCAATTACTCCTGAATAAGACCTGAATAAAAACACAGAGAAAATTTGATTTGATAAAAATAAAATGAAGTGATGAAATGGTCAGCAATGATTAAGAAAGGAAAAGAATCAATTTTCATAAGAATGAAAAGAATGAGATGAAAATTGATAAGAGAGGAAATTCATAAAAAATCATAAAAATCATAAAATCATGAAAAGGTCATAATTGATGAATGAGAGGAAATGAATATAAATGAATGAAAAGAAAGAATCAAATATGAGTTAATTAATTTAATGTCACAGGGGCTCTTCGAAGTGAAGAGGGCCTGGCACTCAGTAAACTGGGACTCACTTATGGAGGGCTCAAGGATAGGATAAGATGAGATACACTTGAAAGTGTTAAGATGAATTACTAAAAGAATAAATATAAGAAAAGCAGCAGCAAAAGAAATAAGAATAAGAAATAGAAGAGCCAACCACAAACAAGTCCAAGTCCACTGTTTCAACCTGTCAGAATGGAAAGAGAAGGGTTAATAAGGATATGGCCACCCAACTCATACTGTACAGGCGAAGAAAGAAAAAAGGCAAAGACTAACTTAAGATTAAATAAATATAATACCCAAAATATAAGGATAAGAATATTCAGATAATAATAAATCAACTAAATTAATTAACTGGGGAAAAGTCCCCAGGGGGGAGAAAGAGGGGCTGGTATATGTGAGAATCACCAGCCCTGATCCAGAGAAGAATTTTCATGAGAATAATTGATTGTTGAATTGAGTCTGGCCAATACAGGTCTTGTACAGCTGTACAGGACCTGTACAAGAGGTGTGGTGTATTGGAGTGATCATACAGTTTCATACTGGTGTATTGAAACTGTATTAGGGTGAATCCATCCTGTACAAGTATTGACAGGCTGTATTGATGTACCAAACTGTATGCATGTTTCAGAATGAAGATTGCTGAAACTGACTGCTGATGCAGATACTGGATTTTCTGATTTGAGGTGTTTGAGTGGGTGTATGAATGAATACCCTTACCCCTGATGGATGGTTGTTACAGCCTGGCACTCAGTAAACTGACACTCACTTATGGAGGGCTCAAAGATATGGTAAGAAGGAATACACTGAAGTGTGTTAAAGATGAATTGCTAAAAGAATAAATATAAGAAAGAAGCAACAAGAAATAAGAGTAAGAAATAAAGGAGCCAACCACAAACAAGTCCAAGTCCACTGTTTCAACCTGTCAGAATGGAAAGAGAAAGGTTCATAAGGATATGGCCACCCAACTCATACTGTACAGGCAAAGAAAGAAATGCAAAGACTAACTTAAAATTAAATAATTCTAATACCCAAATATAAGGATAAGAATAATTATAAAATAATAAATAAACTAAATTAATTAACTGGGGAAAAGTCCCCAGGGGGGAGAAAGAGGGGCTGGTATATGTGAGAATCACCAGCCCTGATCCAGAGGAAGAATTTTCATGAGAATAATTGATGATTGAATTGAGTGTGGCCAATACAGGTCCTGTACAGCTTTACAGAACCTGTACAAGAGGTGTGGTGTATTTGAGTGATCATACAGTCCCATACTGGTGTATTGAAACTGTATTGGGTGAATCAAACCTGTACAGGTATTGACAGGCTGTATTGATGTACCAAGCTGTATGCATGTTTCAGAATGAAGATTGCTGAAACTGAATGCTGATGCAGACATTGGATTTGCTGATTTGGGGTGTTTGAGTGGGTGTATGAATGAATACCCTTACCCTGGATGGATGGTTGTTACAATATCCCCCTCTTGAAACTGGTGGGATCCTGAATACCATAATACCCTGCCACTGTTGAGTGGCATCTCATTATCCCCACATTTTTTCAAAGAAATTTCTTTTTAATTTTCTTTCCTCTTGACCATTATCCTGAAAATCCTTTATTACTTCTTCTCTGTCAAAATCAATTGATTCCCCCCTTTTTTCCAAGTTTGAGTAAGTATTCCACTTCAAAATATGCATTTCTTGTCTTCTGATTCAATTAACCATGCCCTTGGGATATATCCCAGAATAAGGACCACTGAGCTCTTGTGCTCAAAAGAAATGATGCCCAATGAGTATATGAAGTGTACTCATTGGGCAAGGCTTAATCCATTGAAAAATTGAAAAAATTTCCTCCAAGGGGTCTTGTCCCCATTATCCATGGAAATGGCCTCAAACAGCCCTCCAAAGTGCTTTTGGGCTGTGGCCTCTACTCTGAGGAATCTTGATATATCATGATTTTTATGGCCTTTTGGGCCTTTTTGGGTGCTCTGGTGAAAATGGTCATTTTGTGATTTTTGGCCATATTTGGCCTTTTTATGCCTTTGGGGTCCTATGGTCCATGGGCCGCAGTCCGCGGTCCGTGGGGGTTATTGGAGGCCCCCAGGACCAAATTTTCTGGGGACCCAGGGTGACCAAGGGGCCCAGAAATGGCCCAATCATAGATTTCACCATACATGGCCTGGACCCATTGATGGGGTCCAGGACCATCAAGATCCTGGCCTCCCCAAAGTTGCAGGGGAGGCCCTGGGTGGTGAGTTCAACCCCCAAAGGGGTATGAACCTTCACCTTAGAGGCTTTGAGGGGGGCATAATTGAGTTATGGCCCCATTTCCTTGAGGTAAACTTCTTTTTCTTGATATGGAGTGGATTGATTCGGACGTCTTGAATCTTCTGCTTGCATATTCTTCAGTTATGAGTTCCAAACTGACTGAGATCACTGAATCTTCTCCTTCTGCACCGCCACCGTCTGTTCTTCATGGTTCTGGCGTCTTCAGTTGATTTTCCTCCCCTTCCATGGTTTCCTCTGGCCATTTTGAGCCCTCCCAAACATATGATGGGTTCAGAGCAGTTCAAGTTCTTGATCCTGCCTGTACTGAATGTTTGGCCAAGGGTAAGGATTGCTTTCAACATTACAATCCTCAATCGTCAAAATGCTACTTTTGCTTTGTTGGGAAGAAACCATGCCGCCGTACTGGATCAACTTTATCCCAGGTCAGGAGGCACTTATGGAGCAGGAAAGATGGGCCTTATGGGCAGGAATTCCCCATTCTTGAGGAACCTACCCCTGATGCAACTTCTGGATTTTCTCAATGTGAGTGATTTGCATATTTTGGTTGAATTGGTGCTGATATTTTGATGTAGTGACTGGTTCCAGGCAGAGGGATGTGGCCAGATGGACTAATGTTGGAGGGTCCATTCCAACCTGTGGTAGGCCCATACACTACAGCTCAGAAATCCCAATCTCAAGGACCAATGCTGATGGAGTAGTGAAAGTAGTGAAGAAACTAAGAAGAATTGCTGATTCCCAAACAGATCCAGACGCTGAAGGAAGTGATGAGTTGGATGGTGAAGAAGCTCAAGTTATTCCTCATTCAATTGGCCATCCATCCAGCAATTCCTCTTCTCAACCTCTTTCCAACACCAGATTCCAAAGTCAAGTTATTCCCAGCACTCCAAGAACCTTCCAACCAATGCTTGCTTCCATTCCTACAACCCTTCCTCCTTCTTCACAAACTACTTCCCACACCACCAGGCCTGCCTTGAATCCAGAAGTAAGACCATCACCAGCTCAACAGTCCAGAAACTCACCCATAAACACCTCCCGTCAACTCCAACCTGTGGCCAGCTCCAGCATAAGAAGAGATGGATTGTCCCCTTTGCCGTTTCCTGCCGCTCAAGTTTTTCAAAGAAGAGAATGTTGGCCTATCCAGGTTACCAGAGAAGATCCCAACGCGGCTGGTGAAAATCAAGATGCTGTGGCCAGATTGTTCAGGAGGGTTGATAGAAATTGCAGAGAGGTGATTATGTATGCCAATGACAGGACTATTCCAGGTACTGCTATTGAAGAGATGGCTGCAAAATTTGCCTGGTATGAAGATGATTTGATAAATGATTTCCAGAGAACTTTTGATGATTTGGGTAGAGATAACTAGTTTTCCTTTTCCTTGTTTGTGTTTGGTTTGAATTCTATCCCCACTCTTATAAATACTAAAAAATGAAAAATAATGGAACCTCCCAATACATGATTTGGGAGGGGATGCTGCTGCTTCAAAGAAATGAAAGAAAGAAAATTATACAAGTAAATAGAGAAAGAAAAATAAAAGAATAAGCCAAAATGAGAGTAAAGAAAGAAATAGAGAAAAATCCTCATGGTTGTTCCTTCTTGTGGTGAGTTGCTTGATTCTGGCCAAAAAGTGTCTGAAAAATGAAAACCAAGCATTTGATGCTCACAGAGTGGCCAAGGTGATGTTTTACAAGTAGAACCCTCAGGGATGCATACCAGGAGATGGAACTTACTTTCATAACTTCCACTCCCCACCAAGCACCATAAAATTGAAAAGAATTGCCATAAATGACTTCTGAGATGAATTGCCATAAACGACTTCTGAAAAGAATTGCCATAAGTTACTTGAAATAATGAATGTCTTGAATTATGATTATTGGCATAAATTGAAATGATAAATAAAAAGAAAGAAAAGAAAAACAAAGAAAGGAACATTTGGCCATATCTTGATAAGGTCCAAATTGGAGGGTATTGGTGTTGTATGCTTCCTGAACCTGTCCAAAGAATTGACAAGTGCTCACAAAGTGGCCAAGGCGATGCTTAAAACAACATATGGGTAGAATGCCCCCTTAAAGATGCATGCCAGGAGAGGAACTTACTTTCATAACTTCTTCTCCCCACCAAGCACCATAAATCAAACTCTTGAGGTATTTGGACCAGGCTTGTCTGGATCCAATGAATGGAAGTCCTTGACAAGATCTGGTGAGTTGGTAAGGTTTGAAGCTGGTTCCCAAGTGGTTCTTTCTGGGTCTTCACTGAATCCTTTCCACTCTACAAGATACCATAATTTACCTCTTTTGAGTTTTGAGTCCAGAACCTGAGCCACTTCCCATTCTTCTTGCTCCTCCACTAAAACTGGTGGTGGCGGCAATTGATGACGATTCGGGATAGTTGAATGCTTGACTGGTTCTAATAAGGACACATGGAATACAGGATGAACTGTCTTCCATTGCTGAGGCAACTTGAGGTGATATACATGGCTGCCAATCTTCTTCAGAACGTCAAAGGGTCCCAACCATCTTTCTGATAATTTCTTGGTGGGTCTTGTTGTCTTGATGTTCTTGGGAGCTAGCCATACTTTGTCCCCAGGTTGGAAATCAGGTGGAATTGCTCTATTTCTATCTGCATACTTCTTGAATCTCCTTATTGCTGACTCTAATTCTTCTTTGAAAACTTGCTGTACTGATTGGAGTTTTGTTGATAACTTTCCAGCAGGTGAGTCTTGAGAAATATGGATTGAGTCAAAGCTGGGATTTCTTCCATAAATGGTGAAACAAGGTGATTGCTTGGTTGATGAGTGTTCTGCATTATTATAGGCAAATTCAGCCAGAGGGAGCCAGGTGTACCAGTCATCTTGATGATAGCTGACATACATCCAAACGTACTGTTCTAGTATCTGATTTACCCTCTCTGTCTGTCCATCTGTTTCAGGGTGGAAAGCAGTTGAAAGATCTCTTGATATCTTGAGCTGCTGACACAATTGAGTCCAGAATGATGAAACAAATAAGGATCCTCTATCACTGACAATACTGACTGGGAGTCCATGCTTGGAAAATACATGGCTAATGAATATTTGAGCTAAATCCAGAGCAGTGATTGTGCCATAAGTTGGAATGAAGATTGCCGTTTTTGAGAATCTGTCCACAACTACTAAAATTGAATCAAAGCTGTTGGACAGTGGCAATTGAGTGATAAAGTCCATTGATAAGGAATTCCAAGGACCAGATGGAATTGAAAGAGGCTTGAGTAATCCAAACTTCTTGTGATGAATATTCTTGTTTCTTGAACGTTGCCGACATGAGGACACATAGTCCTTGATGAATTGATTCATGCCAGCCCAATAAAAATCCCTCTTGATGAGATTGAGGGTCTTCTCCTGGCCAGGATGGCCAGCCAATGGTGAGTCATGACGCTTTTGAAGAATATTGAGTTGAAGTTCTTCATTTCTTGGGATTACCACTCTATCTTTGAATAATAATAACTTGGCTTGAGGTTCAAGAGAATAATCTGGAACTGATTCACCTCTTGCTAGTTGCTTGAGTATTTCTTTATAGTCTTTGTCTTGCCATACTTCGTTTTGAATCTTGTCCACTAAATCTGAGAAGATTTCCACTTTGATTGAGAAGAATCTTGACTCTTGGATTCCATCTTGCTTAAGTACTTGATGAAAATTTTGATGATTATTGCTGATGAAGTCCACCCCCCTCTCTGGGTAGACGTCGTCCTGACGTGACAAGGCATCTGGTCAAGTGGCAAGCCTGCCTGGGCGGTAAGTGATAGTGAAATGAAATTCTGAGAGAAATTCAGCCCATCGGGCCTGACGACGAGTAAGAACTTTGGAAGACATGAAATACTGCAAGGAAGAGTGGTCTGTCAAGACCTCAAAAGGACTAAAAAGAGAAAAAGAAATGCCCTCCAGCGCTTGAGAGCCCAAACTATGCCAAGGAGTTCCTTGTGATGGATTTCATAGTTGAGCTCAGCTGGCAAGAGCTTGCGACTATCAAATGCAATGGGATGCTTTCCTGAGTCATTCACCTGACTGAATACGGCGCCCAATGCATAATCAGAAGCATCAGTCTCTACAATAGTAGGTAGAGATGGATTGAAATGGGATAAGATAGGAGCAGAGGTGAAAGCTTCTTTGAGTGCTTGAAACTGACTAAGAGCTTCCTCATTGAAGATGAAAGGAGAATCTTTTTTGAGAAGGGAAGTGAGAGAAGTGATTTTTTTGGAATAATTTTTAATGAAACAACAATAAAAATTGGCAAAGCCAAGAAAAGATTGAAGGGCCTTGATGTTTTTGGGCTGAGGCCAATTGAGGATTTGCTGAACGTTTGAAGAATCCATCTTGAGGCCATCACTTGAAACAACATAGCCCAAGTATTCCACACTTGAGGCATGGAATACACACTTGGAGGCTTTGGCAAACAGATTATTGTCCCTCAGTCTTTGGAGGACAGAGGCCACATGTTTGACATGTTCCTCCTCAGAACTGGAAAAGACCATAATATCATCTAAATAAGCCACAACAACCACATCCAAAAAATCTGCAAAGATATGATTTACTAGATTTTGGAAAGAAGCAGGAGCATTGGTCAAACCAAATGGCATGACCAAATACTCATAACTACCATATTTGGTTCTAAAGGCAGTTAAGTGCTCATCCCCCTCTTTGATTCTCAGAAGGTTATATGCACCACGCAAATGTATCTTGGAGAAGATAGTGGAACCGTTGAATACGGTAAGGAGCTGGTTCATAGGAGGAACAGGGTATCTGTTCTTCCTAGTCACAGCATTTAGTTTGCCGTAGTCAACACACAAACGAAGACCTCCATCCTTTTTTTTGACAAAAAGGACAGGTGCTCCTGTTGAAGAGGAACTTGGTCTAATGAAACCTTTCTCTACATTCTCTGAAATGTAGGCCCGCAGTGTTTCTGACTCTTGATTTGATAATGAGTAGATAACACCAATTGGAGGTAGAAGACCCTCCAATTCGATATGGTGATCACAGGCGCGGTGTGGAGGAAGTTTCTCAGGTTTCACCTTGGAGAATACATCCAAATATTGGTGATAAGCAGGAGGGACAACCTTCAACACAGTTTCAATTTCTTCTGGCTCTTCCTCCTCATCCCACTGCTCCTCCACAGGTGCATGAAAAGATAAGGGAGGAAGGTCCATATCCCCTTGGAAGAGATGAAGTGAAGATATGGCAACATCTTCTCCAACATCCTTTATCTCTTTGAAGACTTCATCTCTTAATGGAATTAATGACTGAGAGGGAATGATGGAAAGGGTATGGACAGAAGAAGGAAGGGAAGGTGTCTTGAGTTCACCAACCAGAGCAACACTGTTGACAGCAGTGGCTGAGTCATTACTAGTAGAAGGAATAATACCACTAGAGTCCTTATGACTAGAATCATAGGTGATCAATCCATTTTTCCAATCAATAATGGCATTAAAATGGTAAAGGAAATCATAGCCCAATATCAGGTCTTCTCCCTTGGGTGAGTCTATGATAAAGAAGTCCCATTCAAAGCTTGGGAAGGAAGGCAAGTCAACTACCCACTTGGTATAATGGGTGATGAACAAGGCAGGGGATTCATTAGAATCCAAAATGAAAAGAGGAATCTTTTCAGGGAGCTCTGACAGAGTCAATGAGTACTTGAGCACAAAATTCTTTGCAATAAAAGAGTTTGTAGCACCAGAATCAATGAGAATACTATAAAAAATATCAGAGACAGAAGAGAAAATAAGAAATTTTAAAAATTTCTTGAAACTAGTATTCAGAGTGCACAATTGTGCTCTTGAAGGAAATTAGTGAGAACTATTTAACACATCATGATTCCCACTCATGTTTTTCCCTGCTTGCTAGGGAAGCCTTTTGATGATGACCCAGGCTTGTTCTGAGGTCTCTTGAAGCATTTTTCAATTGGGTGCTTTCTACCACAATAAGTACACAACCCCTCTTTAATCCTCCTTTCCTTTTCAGAACCAATTAATTTATTGTACTTATTGAGGAGAGCGGCATGGGGCTTGTCCTTTGGTGATTGAAATTGCTTGCCCTTCTTGTTCTTCTTCTGGTGAGACGTCTTTGAAGATGAGTTTTGAGGAGGTCTAGATTGATTGTATCCAATGACTGGAGGCTTCTTCTCTTTCTTTCCACCCTTTTCTTTTTGCCTCTCATGATATCTTGTGTCTAATTCAAAGATGACATCCATAAGTTCTTGAAGAATTTCAAAAGTACCAGGGTGAGAAGCCAACTGATCCAATAATCTTGATGCCAATCCTCTTCTGTAAACATGGATATAAGCTCTTTCCCCTCAATCTCCAATTCTTGACATTAAGCTTCTGAAATCAGAAATGTACAAGGAAACATGACCACTTTCCATCATCCTCAAATTGTCCAACTCTTGTTCAGCTTTCCTGACTTCATTGGAGTCACCAAACAGAGTGAATAATTGAGATTCAAATAATGGGCAATTATTGAGGAGGTAGGAAGGGTCTTCATTGGAAATATTTGAGAGATAGGGTTCAATCCACTTTCCAGCTCTACCAGTGAGAAAAGAAGTTGAGTAAAGAACTTTCTTCCTGTCAGAGAAGAAATGTGCTGGATCATTATGGAAAATTAATTGACAGGATTGGATAAATCCTCTCAATTTATGAGCTTGGGTACCATCAAAAGAATCAGGTGCCTTCATGGATGGAGTCTTGAAAGCAGGGGCTTTGGAATTGTCCCTGGGAGCAACTGCTTGAGTGAGTTGCCCCATGAATTGAGTAATCTGCTCCATCATCTTGAGGAGACTTGGATCAGTTTGAGAGACAAGAGGTTGACTAGAAAGGGCTAGATTAGAACCCTGAGGCACCTCTGGAGCATTTGCCAAGGCATCTGCCACTTCAGTTTCCCCAGAATCTTCCTCTTCCACAGACCCTTCCCCCTCTTCATCTTCAACTTCCCCTTGTCTTGCTCTTGCACCTTCAGACATGCCAGGGTAGCCACCCAAAAGTCCAGAAAAGGATCTTGATCTTCTAGATTTCATTCCACCTCTTCTTGAGGGTGCTGCTCCTTCCATTGGTGGTCCTCTGTCCAAGTTTGCACTCAGTTGATGAACTGATGGTGTGCGGTCAAGAGGAGCCCTTGCTGTAGGAGTGAGAACAGTTTGAATTCTTTGGGATCTAGTATTTTTGGCTGGGGGACTATGCTGATCTGGCATTTTGAATAAAATGAAATAAAACTTGATGGTATGAGAATAATAATCAGAACTGGGCCAAATCCATCAGAATAAAATCTTGATGAATCTTGAGGTGAAATCAAATTCAGTCAATAATCAAATCAATTCAACAATCAACAATCAATTCAATATTCAATAAATAATCAATCAATCAATAAATCATTGTCTTCAATATGAAATGCAGGTCTTGAGGAATCAATCAATCAATTTAAAATCTTCAGAAATCAATTCAATATCTTGATGAGTCAAAATCAGTCAATAATCAAAATCAATTCTTGAGGATCAATAAAATAGCTTGAGGATTCAAAGTCAATCAATAATCAAAATCAGCTCTTGAGGATCAATCAATATCTTGAGAAGTCAAAATCAATCAATCCAATCCAAAGAAGAATCCTGACCCGCTGAATCAATAAACCAATGAATCCCAATGAATAATCCAATCAATTAAACCAATAAATCAATCCTGAATAAGACCTGAATGAGAACACAGAAAAATTGATTTGATAAAATGAAATGAAGTGAATGAGATGGTCAGCAATGATTAAGAAAGAAGAAAAAATAAACTTCATATGAATGAAATGAATGAGATGAAATTGATGAGAGAGAAAAATCATAATCATTAAAGATCATTAAATCATAAAAGAGATCATAATTGATGAATGAGAGAAAATTAATATAAATGAATGAAAAGAAAGAATCAAATATGAGTTAATTAATTTAATGTCACAGGGGCTCTTCAAAGTGAAGAGGGCCTGGCACTCAGTAAAATGGGACTCACTTATGGAGGGCTCAAAGATATGGTAAGAAGGAATACACTGAAGTGTGTTAAAGATGAATTGCTAAAAGAATAAATATAAGAAAGCAGCAACAAGAAATAAGAGTAAGAAATAGAGGAGCCAACCACAAACAAGTCCAAGTCCACTGTTTCAACCTGTCAGAATGGAAAGAGAAGGGTTAATAAGGATATGACCACACAACTCATACTGTACAGGCAAAGAGAGAAAAGGCAAAGACTAACCTAAAACTAAATAAATCTAATACCCAAATATAAGGATAAGAATAATTATAAAATAATAAATAAACTAAATTAATTAAATGGGGAAAAGTCCCCAGGGGGGAGAAAGAGGGGCTGGTATATGTGAGAATCACCAGCCTTGATCCAGAGGAAGAATTTTCATGAGAATAATTGATGATTGAATTGAGTATGTACAATACAGGTCATGTACAGCTGTACAGAACCTGTACAAGAGGTTTGGTGTATTTGAGTGATCATACCGTCCCATACTGGTGTATTGAAACTGTATTGGGTGAATCAAACTTGTACAGGTATTGACAGGCTGTATTGATGTACCAAGCTGTATGCATGTTTCAGAATGAATATTGCTGAAACTGAATGCTGATGCAGATATTGGATTTGCTGATTTGGGGTGTTTGAGTGGGTGTATGAATGAATACCCTTACCCCTGATGGATGGTTGTTACACCCTTCAAAGCTTAGATAGGTTTAAAGATTTAAATATACAAGTATCAAAACCTCATCAAAAGTTAAGGTTTAGTATGTATTGGTATTTTACGTGGAAAAATAGCAATAACTTCAAAAAAATTTTAAAAATCCAAATCTCAATTGATTTGCTTGAGGCTTTTACACAGCTTACAATTCAATTTTATTTGTGTAGACATAAAATTTCAGGTATTGTTTATAAGCAGGGCTTATAGGTAATTAGCCTGGAAAATTACTCTTTTAATCATACTTGCAGAAAATTAAGATTTCTTTAAAAATTAATTAAAAATTAATTTCAAGTGATTTGTGCTTGAAAATTTATTTTTAAGTTGTTCATGTGATAAAATTTAATATAAATAAACTTATTTTACATTCAAACTTAAAATAATTAGCTTAAATGAGGATTAAAGTTACTTGGAGTTAAGAATAATACAAGTAAATTCAAATTGAAATCAAAAATAAGTTACCTTAAGTTAAGAACTTCATTTTTGAAAATGGCTTTTCAGTTTTGGCCTGAGCACGCCCTCTATATCCATTATGAATCATGAGAGCTGCTCTGCAGGTATAAAAAGAGTCCATTCATCACTGGTTTTGTCAATCAATTCAATCCAATCCAATTATATTAGACATTTAAACAGGTAAAGTCTTATTATATAAAATCTTATTATTAAAGTATTTCTTAAGTATTTTATTCTTTCTAAATCTTAAATTAAAGAATTGAAATCATAGAAATTAGATTATTGTTGTAATCACCACTAATACATTTTATTTTATAAAATTATTGTCTTAAATATATCTTTTAAAATCCACAAATTCCTCTTAACATATCATAATTATTTAATATGGTAACTGTTGTATTTAACTTGTTATATTAAATTATATATTATAAGTAAGTTTTTCTCTAAGCTTCCATAATTTTTTTATCTATTATTAGTTTTTTTTATATAGATTTTTTTTATAAGAATTATATCTACACAGTGTGTGATATAATTTCTTTATCATAAATAATATTCATATTCTTTATAAGTTGCTAAATATTTATATTTTAAACATGTGATTGTCTCATTGAGAGCTTTACACTTCTTATTGTTATAGCTGTCAGTGACTATAACAATAATAGAATAATTATAATTTGTTATGATTATTAATATTTTTTCTCAGCATTATATTATATAATAATAATAAGATTTAATTTTTTCTAGTATAATCATTTTAATAATTATATTTAATATGTGGTCATAATCTTTCTTATATCATGTGTTTCTACTGAGGACAGTAATAGAACTCTTGATATTGCTACTATTATCAAGAGTTTCATAGGCAAACCTTACAGAATCTATGTAAAGCTTGAGTGGTAATTCAAAGTCAGGGAGTATAAGGATAGGTGCATTGGTGAGTTCATGTTTGATCCTGTCATATGAATCCCTACTTTCCTTGGTAATTTCAAAAACCAAATCTTTTGAACATACCTTTTATAGATTACTTGTTATGTGGGCAAAGGTTTTAATGTGATTTCTGTAGTAGCTAGCAAACCCGAGGAAAGATTGCATCTCTTTGATGGTCTTGAGTACTGGTTTTTGCAGTACTGCTGCTACTTTATTCTGTTCTATAGCCAGACTAAGGCTTGAGATTTTATTGCCTAGTGCCAATAGTTCTTGGTGGCCAACATTGCACTTCTTAAGTGAAATCTTGAGGTTGATGGGTTTGTACTTACTGAGGACACTGTCTATCTACTGCACATGGTCATCCCATGTCTCTGAGTATATAATGATGTAATCAATATATACTACCATCCAGCCTTCCAACATTTATTGTTGAAATATTGTGCCCATAATACTTTGGAAGTGGGCTGGTTCATTTTTGATTCCACATGGCATCCTGGTATACTCATATATCCATATGGCATATGATTCTGAGTAACTTCATGGAGTTTGGTTTAACCCCATTCTGATGAAAGCCTTTCATACAATCCATCTTGGTTATATATTTGGTTTTTCCAGCTTTTCTAGGGCATGAGGTACCTATCAGCTTTTGTGTAGTTATTCAGGGCTCTGAAATCCCCACAAAACCTAGATTTGCCATCATGCCAGGGGGTAAGGACAGGAGTGGTGATTTCCACTATTGAATTATGTCATATCTTCCTGATTGTCAGCCTGTGACTCAAAGCCAGAGTAAAAGCATGACAGCCAGATACTATTGTGAGCCTTTGAAATATGATAATCATCTTAAAACCAGTGAAAATGCCATAAATAGGTACAGAATCTGAATTAACTCATAATTGAATTAGTAAAAATGTGAAGTAAATTGAACCATTAGATTTCTCATGGCAAAATACACATATCATCTTTATGGCATATCTGTAAAGTCAATAATTATTGAATAATAAGTAATAATACCCTAAAAAAGACATAAAATCTAATTTAACTCGGACACCAATGAAAACATGTAAAAGAAATTGCAAAATTGGATTCCCCACGAAGAACTACACTTGAAACAATTTTATGAAAATTTATTCAAGTCAATACTTAAGGGATTAAGCTGAATATATGCACTCTTTTGGTCCAGTGAAAATGCCACAAATAGGTACAGAATCTGAATTAACTCAGAATTGAATTAGTAAAAATGTGAATTAAATTGAACCATTAGATTTCTCATGGTAAAATACACATATCATCTTTATGGCATATCTGTAAAGTCAATAATTATTGAATAATAAGTAATAATACCCTAAAAAAGACATAAAATCTAATTTAACTTGGACACCAATGAAAAAACATGTAAAAGAAATTGCAACATTGGATTCCTCACAAAGAACTACACTTGAAACAATTTTATGAAAATTTATTAAATTCAATACTTAAGGGATTAAGCTGAATATATGCACTCTTTTGGTCAATGCATATATTCATGGTTTTTAGCTAATATTCCTTCAAATATACATGATAGAGAGTTGAACCAAAGATAAAGTGACCACTTAATTACTGTAAGAGCACAGATATGAAGTATAATTGCCAAGCTATGCACAAGGTTATAACTTGTAAAGGGTTATTGAACAAAATTCCTAGAGCTGTTGACCACTTTGTTGTGAAAGTGGTCCAAACTTAAAAAAAGGAGATATTGAGATTCTACTAGTTCATACCGGAGGAATGATTCAATTTTTATCATAATATTCAAGGTATAACCTTTTCAAATCAAGGCTTGAAGTGTGAAATATTGAATTTCAACAGAAAAGATGAGATATAAGAAAAATCAGCAAAAGTAGAGTTTTGATGATTTAATAAAATTCTCTTGGAAGTGTAATGAGGACATGACAGGCTATCAGAACTTATTTCCAGAATAGCTTTAGCATGTGTAACTTCAAATTTATTAATTATTAAAGTTTAAGCTTAAAATTGATCATTTATGACCACTCACTGTAATCTTATTCTATGTTTGACAGTTATATAAGTGATAAAACTGGTAAATACTATTAGATTATGATTAATTCTATTAAAATTCACAAAGTTTAGGCTTCTTCTAAGCCTATTATGTCATCAAACCTAGAGTTGTAGTGATAACTCTAAAGAATGGCACAATAATGATAAGATGGTTTAATCATGACTTAATCATCACTAAACCTTGAAATATTGATAATTTCCATGGGATACCATCAGTAAAAATCTACTGGAAGCCTACTAGACTCTAGAAGGGAGGTCTTTACTATAAATAAAGCTCTTTTTACTCTATTTTCCCCCAGACCCATCAAAAAAGTAAAACAATTAAAGTAAATGGTAAAATCTTTATTCTTTATATATAAATATTTTATATTATCAAAGACCAGAGGTAATCTTTATTATTATAATCATTTTTGACATGATGAATTCAATTGTTCAGTTGTTTTGTTATAATTCTCTTAAAAATCTTATTTCCACATAAAATCCAGAAAATTTGTAATTTATTTTATTTTAATTTTTAAATACCATTTAAATAAGTTGTATTTACATTATTTGGTGTAAAATCATCCAAAATTATTGTATTAAGTGTCAAAAGTAGGTTACTTTCTCTTATTATAATAATTTCTCTCTGCTATTACTATTAATAATTCTTCAATTAATATAAATAATACTTATATTGATATATAACTCTAATATTAGTAATATTATAGTTATTAATTGTTTTTTATTAATAAAAAACAATTTCTTGCGCCTTTATTATCTGTTGGTAACAGTGATAAATTGCTCTTAAACGTATTAATTATCAAATATGAATATATTTATTTATTATATTATTCTTTCAAAATATAAATTATATTATTATATTTATTTAATAATATAATTATTTTGATGCCATAAATATGATAATTCTTTTTTATTATAAATATTTTTGTCTTTTTTATGTTATTTATAAGGACATTCAGAGTACAATAAATAAAATATTAGTAATTTTTACTTATTGTTTCATAGTAAAACCTTACAACCATAAACCAATGGTAAAGCTAAGATACCACCAACAAATGGACCTGACCCAAACCAGCTTGAAAGGTATCAAAAGAAAGAGAAACTCACCTGTTCCCAAATATATAAGTCCCATAATCACAGGACAAAGAATAACAAAGTTATTCCTGCTCAAAGTTGTTGCTGAGCATAAACCTTAATTTTCACCTCACATCTGAAATCAAGAGGAAGAGGCTTAACCCCAAGAAATGGGTATTCAAATCGAAGCTCTAGGTCGAGGATACCCAATGGTACTAGCAAATCTGAGTTAGCACCAAAACTACATAAGGTATGGCCAAGATACAGTCAAATGAGGAGGAATAAAATATTCACCTCTCATCTAACTTCTGCAGTTTTTGTGTGAGATACTTGAAGTGGGGTCTTTTGAGAAAGTAACAAATCATGGCTATCTGATGGTGGCATCCATTTCCCCGCATCTCATCTGGAACAAAGGTTATGGGGAAAGCAAGCTCCATAGAGAGTTTGACAAAATAATTAATATGGATAGCAAAACTTGTACATTGCATAGCTTTGCCATATTTGGTGTTATCCATACCAAATGATATAAAATTGTGTAGAGCCCATCGTGGCCTACACCATAAACTAAGATTGTGGTATTCCATACCATTTCTGTCAGTTTATATTTATAAAAAAAATAATAAATAAAATATCATCAGTATTAGTTTATTCAAAAATTTAAATTAGGAGGGATTTTTTCTAATTAAATAAAATAAGGAGAATGTTAGAGTGGTCTGAAAGGTGGAAAAAAAGAAGCTAGGAAGAAGAAATTGGACAGTACAAGTGTCACAGTAGTACTACAGAAGGTTCAAATCAAGTCTACAGAGGTTTTAAAAGGGTTTACTGTAGTGAAATTACAGTTACAAGACACCTAGCTAAAAAAAAGAGATTACATTATCAGGAAGGAGATAAAATCAATATTAGTAATCAATAGAGTTCTTCTGAGTAATCAATTAACTTGATTAGTAATCAACTGAATTGCTTAGTAATCATCAGGAGATAAGGGATCCTGCAACTAAATTGAATAAAGATCACCTCACATTAAAATTGACCAATCACCATGGAAAAAATTAAAGTTTCTCTGAAAAATCAAGAATTCAAGTAAGATACAGGTAACATGATACAACACCACCAAACCTTATTTAATAATACAGGTCACATCATAACAACCCAAATTAGAGACTTAGAAAATTCTAAGTCTCCTTTTTTTCAACACTCCCCTGGAGGACCAAAAACTATAAACAGAGGTCCTCTTCCTCCCTCAAATAATCTTTTCCTCATGGCCCCAACAGAGGCTCATCACAAAAAACATAACTTCTTAAGGTTTCTTTTTCAGGGAAAATCCCCTCCATCAATCTAAATTATCATAAAATATTGCTCAGTAGCTAAGCTCAGTAGCACTGTCTGAGTAATTTATAATTGATAGTAGTTAAACTTTGTTCTAAATTAATTCATAAATTCATCTCATTGACTATCCCCTTAATAGCGTTATCCCCATTCCTAAATCTGCTCAGTAGCTGAGCTCAGTAGCATTGTCTGGGTGATTTAAAAATAATAGTAGTTAACAGTTGGTCTACATTATTATATAAAATCCATCTCATTGACAAAGCTCTTTAATCAGTAGCCAAGCTCAGTAGCAAATTGAGCCATAGTAGTGTCTGTTATCTAAATTTATCATCATAAAATTATTAAAACCCTTTAAAAATATATATGTTAGTGTCTGTTATCTCAAGTTATCATTAAAAAATTATCAAACACTTAAAGTGTAGTAGTGTCTGTTATCCCAAGTTATCATTATAAAAAATTATTGAACCCTTAAAAAAATATTAGTTTCTTTTGTTATTAGTTATCATATTATCAAAAGTGTCATCATAAAAATTGGAAATCTCTAAAGGTGTTACTATTCTGAGTAAAGGAATCAAAAGTCTTTTCCCTAGTTTTATATCAATATTTATTTGTGTTAAGGTTTACTGATAGATTGTTTCCAGAGCAAACAAAGTCTGATAGAGTCTGTTTAATATACTTTTCTGACTCTGCCACCATCAAATAAATTAAATTGATTGTGGAACTCAAGTCAAGATCATTCAGAATTATTAGGAAGGGAAGTACAGATTATTCTAGCACACAAGCAGAGCAAGGGTTACAAGTCATGAAAGCAATTCAAAACGTTTTCTTGTAATTTCCCCTGCCAGATACTGCCTGTCACAGGGGCTCTTAAGGAAGCAAGAGTGTCCTGGCACTCAGGAATCAAGAAATCAATTGGAGGGCTCCAAAAGAATAAAGAGATAGAAATGAATATATTTCTTTAAGGAAAAATAAGAGTAAAGACAAGTGTGCCAAAGATAAAAGAAAAGGAAGCCAATTGCCAAGATAATAAGAAAGCCAAAAGCCAAAGAGCCAACCAAATGAATCCTCAATTCACCATTTCAACCTGTCAGAAAGAACAATGGAATTACTAAAGGATATGACCACCAATATCCACTGACAGGCCAAGAACAAAAGGTGAAAATGACTGACTGAATATTATCATTATTTACTTTAATAAGTGAAAAGAAAATAAGGATAAAAATAAATGCAATATATTAATTAACTGGGGAAAAAGTCCTCAGGGAAGAAAAGGTGGCCAGTATATGTGCAAAAGTTGAAGACTGATCCTGGAGGGTTGATCCCCAGCTGTATTGACTGTTTTGAGTCCACAAAGATCTGGCCATATTGAATATTGAACTATGTGATGGAACTACCACAGTGGAATATGAATTGGCCCAAAAGGGTCAAGGCCATACATCTTGCTTGAATACCACCTGTATGGACCAATTGAGTTGTACAAGGAAATACTGAAGGACTTTACGTCTTGACAGCTGATTGAATGAGTCTGAAACTCTTGGAGTTACCCCTTGACTGATCCTGTAATGAAAAAAACAACCCAACTTCTGCAAAGCCAAGGTGTGAGTCCTTGAATGGTCTGCTGATAGCTTCCATGAAGTGCAAGACTGCATGGCTGAGAAGTCTTCCTTTGAGATGAGTGATGGATTCAAGGACTGGAGTTGGAATGATGTAATTTGGTCCTGAAAAAATCACCATTGGATTGCTGAGGAAAATGGTACATAATGGTATATAATACCATATATGTACCATCCTTGGTTCCCGCATAAGGAGTCCAACTATGTTGAAGTTGGGGGTTCCCCTGATCTTGAGGGGAACCCCTTTATGAAGGTGACTTTCAGAGTCCATGGTTGAAGTCTTGAGGGGAAAGGTTCCCTATTGTCATTTTTGGTCCTGGGGATTTGAAGCCAAGCCATGATTCTGAGGGGTTTATGGCCAAAAATGCCCCCCTTGCCCCATTTTAGCCCCATTAGATTTTGGCCAAAAGGGGCCTAAACGGTCCCATATTCCATGCGACTGCAGACCATGAATTATGGCCCGTGGGAGGTAGACCCCATAGGGGGCCTAAATGGCCCAAAAAGGCCATTTAGGCCCTTGACCCCATATTCAAAGGGGTAGGGCCCAGGGACAGGGGCCCCTGGAAGGCTGACAGGACCCCCAGGCCCCAAAAAAAGGGGGATTGGCCTACGGGTTGGTGAGGTGGATTATTGGCCAAGGGGGCCAATGGGAGCAGGATATGGCCTGGGGCCATGGAAGGCCAATGAAAATGGATATGGCCCAAGAGCCATTGGACATCCACAGAGTCCATTTGTCCATAAAAGGGGTTCAGGATTGATTTGTCACAAACACCCATTGGGATCATAACTCATGGTTGAGACACTAACTCAATTTATCCCACACACAAGATCAGTTCCCACATTGGGTGTCCCAATAGTGGCAGGAGATAGGAATCAAATTCAGAAAATTATTCAGCTTTTTATGATTTGTCTATGAAACTGTTGATAATATTACTATTAATCAACAGTAATATGACTGTTCTTATGAAATATAATAATAAAATTATTAGAACCACAATTGAACAATTAATTAATTAATTAATTAATTCTTCTACTTGTTATACGCTACTTGTTATTATAACAGTAAGAAGTAATTGTCTACAAGAATCCATTACAAGAAGTATTTAATAATGAAAATTATTTATGAAAATAATCAAATTATTTGAATATATAATTATGTTTGGCAAGAATAATTCTTGAAGAAAGCTATTAATAGAAAACATTGTTTATGGATTAATAATAAATCACTCACTAATACTCCAATGAACCTTAGAAAGAGATTGGTAGAGAGATTTGACATACAATTGTGAATTTAAGGGATTAAAATTGATTTATAGCAATATTGCAACAATATATAGTTGATTTCTATGATTTCAAGTCCTTCTGATTGATTCTGAAATATTTTAACTAATACTTACTTGTTGGTAATAATGGTATAATTGGATAATAAGATGATTTGGAAAAAACAGCAAGAGGAGGCCTCTTTTAAGTCTAAGAAAGCTCACAGAGGCGTGCCCTGGAGAAAAATGCGAAACCAGTGAGTGAGAAATCAATAATCATTTTCTGGATTAATTATTGCATCATATGTTGTCATGTAGATTATCATAATTACTTAATTGATGCTTTTATGTGACTACCAACCCAAATATGGTCAAGAATGAAAGGAGTAACAACTGTAAATATTCTTTTATTTAAAAATTAAAATTCATTTCTTAAGGGTATCAATGTTATTGGAAGCTTCATCACAGGTTGTATTTTATGTGAACTTTACAAGATTCAGCATTTCAAGTGGGTTTATCAAAAATGGACTGTAAGTGAAACTTTTAATTTTACTTATGAAACTGTAATGAATTTTTTTTTCATTTTGGATCATACTGTTCTAAATTGGTCCTTAAAGTTTAAGAAGTATTCATTGATAGTTGTATTTTTAATGAATTTTTGAAGGTTTTACCTCATTTCTATGTAGAATTGCAAGTAACACTATATAGCAGGTTTCTATGAGGTAAATCAATGGATACTAGTCAAAAACGGGTTTTGTTTACTTTTTGGGGTTTATGAATGGAAAATCATCAAGAATTGACATTGTTACAGGATTCTAAGTTGCTCTTTACCTATCTGTAATGTCAAAATAGTAGCTTATTTGCAATTTTGTTAAGATTTGATGAGATTTTAACTTGGTAACTAGGTTCCGAAAAGGTTTTAGTATACTAATTGGTCCAAGGTCAGCCATGTATTCAAGCTTTGGAGCTATCCATGCCTCAGAGACCTCAGAAGTTGGGTAACCTGTCTCTCTTTAATGTCTTTTGTCCCCCTTAGCTATTTTCATGTCAAAAATAGAAATTCAGGCTTCAAGAATGATATCCCCTATGGGTGTATCAAACATTTATGTAAGAATACCATGATATTAAGCTCTACAAAAATGCATAACACTACTGTTAGTGTATATGTAACATGCAATTTCTCACATTCCCATTATTTTGGCGTGAAATTGAGAAAAACAAAATTTTTCCCAATCCTTTTATGTGGTATTGAAGTATTTTCCATATTACCACCTCCTAGAGTTAATTTAAGCTTATTCACTCTATGGAGTGACCCTAGGTGTATTTTTGTGTCAAATCCCAATCTGGCCTTAAATCCATGGATTTCCTTACTCACAAAAAGATCATTCATCTTTTCTGAAATACAACTTGATGAATTATGAATATATGCATGACTTATGGGGTATGCATAATTCACAATTAATTTTCAAAGATAGTTGTGGCCTATTTAGGTATTTAAGATATACCTCAAGGATCACATTCCCTCCCACCGAAAAATAAAATTGTACTACAATTTTATTAATGATATCAAGAAGAAAAAGGCCCCAAAGAGGGTTAATTTTTAATGTACAAACTCTTTACATTATTCAGATTAAGTAATTTAAAGCATATTTCTAGACAAACTCAGGCTTGTGTCCTTCTTTCATTTCTAAATCTTCTCAAGAGCTTATCTGGATCAGGTATCTCTGATTCTTCCAGCCATTCATCTTCATGTACTGGATTTATATATCTGACAAGATATTTTCTTTAATTTTTACCCTTAAGTTTCCTTTCTTTAATGAATTTCCTTATCTTTTTGTCTTCACTCTGTTGCACTTGTGGTACAGTCAAAGGAGTTGGGTTCCTCAAAGGAAACAATTCTTTGTCAGCTGGTTGACAAGGTTTCATCAAGCTGACTGGAAAGGTGGGGTGTTTATTTTCTAATTCACCACTCAATTCCACTTGAACTGCATTGGCTTCATGTAAGGAAAGTTAAAAAAGGTCCTACATAAGAATCTTTAAATCTCTTTGGGCCTTTTATCTTATTAAAATTCAAGGTTGAAACTAGAACTAGGTCCCCTACTTTGAAGTCTGGTACTTTGCAACTCTTTTCCCACTTCTGTTTTGCATAGTAAAAAGGGTCATTCATACTCTTATTTTCATGATGTTTTGATTTATCAAGCATTGTCTTGCAGCTGGACACTTTAGCATGGATGTAAATTAAATCTTTCCTCAGTGTGTCTGCTGGGAGTCTTGCATTCCATCTTTTGTCCAACATAGCAGCAGTTGGACATGTGGAAGAATGGACTGATGTCTTATGTGCAAATTATAATGCAGGTATTAGAGTGCACCAGTAATGGGTAAAGCCACCTGAGTCTTTAAATTCTGATCCATAAGCACATAATCTCCTGATCATGTCTTCTAAAGTTTGAATCATTCTCTCTGCTAGTCCATCTGTTTGAGGGTGATATGCTGTTGAAAATGACAACTCAGTCCCAAACAATGTATGAAGATTGGTCCAAAGTACAGATTTGAATTTGGGATCTCTGTCACTTATGATATTCTTAAATAATCCTGTATGAGAAAGAAGTCTACTACATAGAAGAAGAGCTGTATCCATAGCAGTGTCATCTTTATGACATGGTAAGAATATGGGAGTCTTGCTGTATCTCTCTACAATGACTAAAACAGCATTATAACGTTTTTCACCACTTGGAGGAAGGTCTGTGACACAATTAATGTGAACAACTTCCCAAGAGGATTTTGGTTCTTGAATATGAATTCTTAATCCAAATGTCTTGCCTGTACTCCTGTTTTCTTTTTGGCATCTTTCACAGGTATGGCAATATTGAATGGTTTCTTTTCTCCAAGATGGCCACTATGCACAGTTTTTATCTTTTTCAAGTGTTCTGTCTTCTGACAGGTGTCCAGAGTAGATTGTATCATGGAATCCATGAATAATGGTATTGATAAGCAAATTGCTACACTATGTCATCACACAAGAATTTTTGGTTCTGTGGTAAAACATCGAACAAGTGAAATCTTCCTTCAGAATAGGAATTCTTCCAAACCTCATCCAGTGAATTGACTAAAGATGTATCTTTGCAGTATTTATCTAACAAGGAAGTCAAGATATGAAAATTATTGTCCTTCTTATAAGATTCTCTAACTTCTTCAAAGAATTCAGTACCAATATCAGTTATGTTAATTCCTTCAATTGGAATATGTGGTTTGTCTTCCAAAGGTACATAAGCTGGGTTATCAGGAGTATTGGCTAATGCACAACTGCTAAATTCATCAGCATTCTTGTCAATGTTTCCTGCCTTATGAACTATAGTCATGTTACCTCTATCATTTTGAATGGCTATTTTCCATCTTAACATATGTCAATTGGGAGCTTTCATGTTAAGAAGTGATTTCATGGAATTACAGTTAGCTATCACTTCAAAAACACTGCCATCAAGATAATAGTGTAATTTCTCAAGTACCCATACCAAACATAAGCACTCCATCTGGATTGCACCATATCTGGATTCTGTTGGTTTGATTTGTCTTGAGATGTAAAAAACTGGGTAGGTTTGTCATCAATAATTTGGACTTGATGTAGGGCTTCCCCTAATCCATCTCCACATGCATCAATGTACAATTTAAAAGGTATATGCCAATCAGACATCAAGAGTAAAGGTGCTTCTGTAAGAGCTTTCCTTATCTTCTCATAAGCTTTAATCCTTGCATGTGTCATCTCAAATACTGTCAGTTGATCACAGATTCTATAGAGTGATCTGGCTATAATTGCAAAGTCTTTCAGATGTTGCCCGTAATAACTGGAAAATCCAAGAAAAGACATCATTTCTTTCCTATTCTGGGGTATTGGCTTAAGTAACACCGCTGCCACTTTATTTTTTTTAAGAGCAAAGTTTAAACCAGAAACAATATGTCCTAAAGCTTTAAGTTCTTCAAAGCCAAAGTTACATTTCTTAAGTGAAATCTTCATATTCACCCCTGTAGCTTTATCAAGTACTCTTGAAAGTCTTTCAAGGTGAAAAGGCCATGAGTCAGAACATATGATAATATCATCAATATAAATGATAAGCCATCCTTCAGATAATTCTGTGGGGAAGATGGTATCCATCATTCTTTGATAATGGGATTGTCCATTTTTAATACCAAATGGTATTCTAAGATACTCGTAAATACCACAGTGAGTGATAACTCTAAGTAATTTCTTAGTTTTGGTTGTCAAAATTGTTTGATGAAAACCTTTCAATGCATCAATGGATGTTATATACTTGGCTTTAGACAATTGAGTCAAGGTTTCTTGAATTCTAGGAATTGGATACCTATCTGAAACTGTGTGGGTATTAAATGCTCTAAAATGTCCAACCATCCTTGATTTATCATTATTTCAAGCAATAATAACAGGTGTTTTGTCAGGGTGAGTCTATGTAGTAGCTTAAAAATAGTAAATACAAGCTAGCACTATGACTGTGACACACAAAAAATAAATAATAAATGAAATCTTCAGGTCCTACTGCTATGTGGTAACAGTGGTGATGAGTCTATTGAGGACCTGGGTTGCAATGCTCTAATATCTTTGACTGTAAAGAAACACTACAATAATTAATTATTTTAATTATATCAATATAATCCTAAGAGTACTACTGGTATAAGACAGTTTTACTACGTAAGGATGTTAATTCATGATAAGATGAGTCTTTTCCAGTGAGGAAAGACCTGCTTTTATCTCCTCTGAGGACTGTGAAAGACTGGTAGGCTCTTCACACGTCTACAGAGTGAAAACTTTCACTCTGGAGGCTGGGTTGTGGTTCTGTACCATCAATTCTGATGTCAGCATAGTCAGAATTCTGGTTTTTGGACCACAAATGATCATTCTGGATCAATACAGGGTGAAAAAACTTTTCACAGGCCACGTCAGCACCATTGTGACGTGTCCAGAGTGTCTGGATGACTAATATTAGTCATTCTGGGCGGGGTTAAGCTTTAAACAACCATTATTTCAAGTATCAAGCCAGTACTGGTTGGTACAGGTTTGGTACAGACCAGTATTGGTCAAAATACTTCCAACCAAGATATCTTAGTCAGTTTTTGAGATATCAAGAAACCAAGAGCACAGAATTGAAGGGCTTAATGAGCTCTTCAATTTGGTATGCTTCATGTTTACCCTTCTTTCAAATAGCAAAAGTTATAAGGGTTTTAAGTTTTTGGATGTAATTTTGTACATCAGTATGAGGCTTCAAAAACTTCCATGCCAGATATCTTCTCCAATTTGGAAGATATCTGTATTCTGATGATACAGTCTTGTAGGGCTTGATTAGCTCTACAGTTTGGTATATTACACTGTACAGTTGTATGAGTGTATGCCAAAGATACAGGGGTTTGTTTACTTTCTTGTTTTCAGAATATCTGTATTTTTGGTTGTTAAACCTTTGAACCAAGATCCCTCAGTCAATTTAAGAGATACAGAGGTCTAATGTATCTCAAATTAAAGCTCTTGTTTATATCTTTAATTTGGTTATACCTTTTTACAGTTTTGTACAAGCCCTCCTACACCTTTGAGGGGTTGTTGGTGAAAAAAGGTGGTATAATGGTATCTCCTGATTTAGGAGTGCTACAGATGAATAGATGATACCATTGGATAGCTCTCCCTTAGAGCTTCAAGAAAAACAACCATTCTGGTTGGGGTTTCATGAAATATGTATAAGTTAGATTAGAGGCTAGAATAAGAGTTTTTGCTTATTTGGTCTTATCTTTGATAGGGCATATCTTTGTCCTTTCTTATTATATTTGAGGAGGTTTCCTCTTTATAATCTACTTGTATTGGCTATATTTGTCCAATACTCCTCATACCATTACTTATGGTATGTTGGATGTCATGCTGGTGCTCTGTTTTGAGTCACAGGCTGACATACCCTCCCTCCAAAAAAGGCTCATCATTGATGAGACTCTTTTGTCCTCATGGAGGCTCTTGATCCTTTCAAAAAAGAATCTTTATCTGAAACATCATCCAGCTTTACCCATTGGTCTTTTTCTGGTGGTTTATTCCTTCTTTCTGTTAAATAATCCCTATTGGAATATCTTTTTATTTGATTGGGGTTGTCAGTTTCAAAGTAGAACTTTCTGTGTTTGTCTTGCCCAATTATCAAGTAATTCTCTAGGGAATTATGTATGCCTATGCCATAGATTCTATGGTACTCTGTACCCATTAAAAATCCATCAAACTTAGCATTTTCAAGTACCACAAATTCAATGTGTAATCTGAGGTTTCCCATTTTGTGTGGTATTATAATTATTTTTTGGATTATTCCAAGTGACTTCATTTTGCCTGCAGCACTTTTAAAGCTTCTTGATTTTGTTAAAAGTATCTCTGCATTCCACATTGGAAAGTGTCTGTCCAAGTATTCTTTGGCTACTACTGAGCAATTTGCTCCTGTGTCAAAAATCAAAGGATGCTTTTTATTTTCAATGTACACATCAAGCTTTGATTTTGCTCCATGAATAAAGGCCATACCAGTTTTGGGTACTTCCAAATACTCTTTAGCATCAATGGTTCTGCCACTTCTGTCTTCCCCATTTTTGGGTTGAATGAGTTCTGGTTTCAAAGAGTTTCCTAGGACTGATTCTGTTTTCTCATCCTCATACTCTAATAAATATTGTTCAATAGGCTCTGATCCACTGTCTGAATCCTGTCTTAGCCCATTTCCCATGCTTTCAGAGTCAGATTTGTACTCCATGTGTTCTTCTACTGACTCTTCCTCTATTGCAAATATTTTCTTTTTTCCCTTGGGACAATTATTTGCATAGTGGTCAGGTGATCCACAGTTATGGCATGTGTTCCTTCTCCTTGGTGCTTCTTCACCATTAGTAGGTTTGAGGTCTTTTTCCATGAGTATATTTGGTTTTTCTCTGTTATCATGTGACCTATAGGGTGAACTACTGCCAATTGATGTCTTTTTTCTGACATCTTGTATGACATTTGCTATGTCATCAATGCTGCTTATTTTGCTGCATCTGCACTTTACTGCATGTTCTAAGTCTCCTGGAAGTTTTGTCAGAATCTTATGATTTCTCATCTCTATTGTCATGTTTGGATCAATAGATTTGAGTCTTTTGGTTTGTTTAAGACACCATTCATAAGGGTCTTTTTCTGTAGAGTATCTGTCACTCTCAAAAGAGATGGTTTTTTGCCAAATCCGAGTACCATTGCTGTACTTTTGTATTATTTGGTTTCTCCACCATGGCCAGCTTTTCCTACCATGTATCTCTTTCATTTCAGTGTACCATATATTTGCATGGCCTCTGAATGCAGTGTTGAGTCTTGTGGTGATCCAGTAGTCTGGTATCTTTGGTACATCAACAAAAAGTCCATTAATATAATCAATAAGCTCCATATGATCATATTCTCCAATTCCTGAGAATTTAGGCCAATTTACCACATCAGGTAATTGCTTTAATGCTTGTTTCTCAGAGTAACTGAGGTTCTCACCATCTTGGTAAATAGACTCAGACCTTAACTTTGGATCCTGGGATTCAGGAGCTTGGTTTTCTGATTCTTCCTCTTTTACTTTGGTGATTGGTTTATCATCTTGAGTTGTTTGAGGGAAGAAATTATCTTCTTTTTCCTCCTTTTTATAGAGAAAATCCACTTCTTTTTCCAGGATTTCCTGTTGATATTGGATATTTCTTAAATCTCTTCTCACAGCTTGTTGTTCCTCTAGTATTGAGTTCAACTGTTTGTTTTTAGTTTCAAATTCTGCCCAGATTCTGGATAGATTTGTGTTCAAGTCTTCTATGACTGTTGCTTGGAAGGAATTTTCTTCCTTGAGTGTTTTCATTTCTGAAGTCACTTCTTGAACATGATCATATGTCCAATCCATGAATTTACCCATGTTGGACCATATGAAACTACTACCTCTGGAATCTGTGGTTTCAAATTTTTGAGGGGGTATTTTATCATCAATAGGCTTAAGCTGAGGATCAATTGATTCTGAGCTAACACTATTGGTAGGTACAGTGTCTTTTAGGATTTGTGTTCCTCTTGGACTAATTTTATTCATTGTTTCATCAAAGGATCTGATTCTATCTTCTCCTTCCTGAAAGAATTCTTGTTCTCTACTAGGGCTCTATTTCCTCTGCTGGAAACCACCAGGGATGACTGGAGAGTCCTGGAAATATTGTCCTTTAGATTTAAAGTCCTGTAGCTGTTGGACTGATGTGGGAAAGATGGCATTTCTTCTTCCATGCCTTGGTGTTCCTGAATCAGATTGGGCTCTTCCATATGCCAAGAATTCTCTATGGCTTGGATTTCTGTTTGATTCCCTCTGATTCAAGTCTCTTCTGAGAGTATGAAATGGCTGTTGAGATTCCAACTTTTCATTTCTTCCAGAATCTTTTGGCAAGTAATAAGATTGACTTATACTTTTTGCCTCATTATTCCAATTTCCTCCCATGATACTCCCATGGTAAAGTTTTTGCTGTCCATACTCCATGTGAAAAAGTCTTTCAGGAGTACATGAATATGAGTTATTTTCCCTGCATCTGTCCAATTTTTTTGTTGGACTGGGCTGAATTTGGTTTGGGGTGGGACTTTGAGCAGGAGTTTCCTGATAATAAGTCCTTTGTTGGTTATTTGATCCAGAAGGGGGTGGCCTTCTCCCTCTGTTTCTTCTTTGCCAGATTTCTGGCTGATTTCTTGGGTATCCAAGATCTCTGAGAAATGGAGTTGTCATGTTAAAAAATGACAAAAGACAAAAATTCTGTATTTTCCAAGGTTTCTTTACCTTTAGAAGGCCTTTGGACTGATTTCTGCTTTATACTCTTTGGCAATTTGCTTGGGAGTTGGTACTGCCTCCTTGTCTTTGAGGCTGGTACAGATGAATTTCACTGGGATTTTGTCTCAAATGGAATGTATTTTTTCCACTTTGGAAGAAAATGGAGAAGGTTTGTAATTCAATTTGAATAAACAAAATTTCCAATTCCTTACTGTTATTTCTTCTGAGTTTGGTTTGATATTTGAGTTTTAATTATTTATTATTATTATTATTTTATTTTTTACTTTTTGAAGAAATAACAGTTTTGTTTCACTTATTTTTATAAGTAAAGTATTTTTATTATTAAACTTGAATATTATTGATAAGTTATTTACTTATTTTTTATTTATTTATTTATTTTTTTATTTTAAAAAAAAAATTGATGAATTTTTCCTCAACTTGAGTAGAAAGGATTCTTCTTCAATAATATTCAATTTGAATATTAAAGAATTGAAATAATAATAATAAAATTATTATTTAAATATTTATTGTTGGTTTGCAATAAATATTATGATTTAAATTAATTTTACACAATTTGGTAAAAATTAATTATACTTTCTATTTAAATATACTATTTGTATATAAAAATAAGTTTGGGAAGCTAATAATAATTACTTATTATTATTAAAATTGATGAATTTTTCCTTAACTTGAGTAGAAAGATTCTTCTTCAATAATATTCAATTTGAATATTAAAGAATTGAAATAATAATAAAATTATTATTTAAATATTTATTGTTGGTTTACAATAAATATGATGATTTAAATTAATTTTACACAATTTGGTAAAAATTAATTATACTTTCTATTTAAATATACTATTTGTATATAAAAATAAGTTTGAGAAGTTAATAATAATTACTTAGTAGTATCAATTTTCGTGGTAAATTGATAATAATGACTTATTATTATTAAGATTTTTTTTTTGATTATTTATCAAAAAAAGAAATTTTAATCAATTTTTCCTCAACTTGAGTAAAAAAAGATCTTCTTCAATAATATTCAATTTGAATATTAAAGAATTGAAATAATAAAATTATTATTTCAATATTTATTGCTGATTTACAATAAATATTATTATTTAAATTAATTTTTACACAATTTGGTAAAAAATAATGTTTTTTTATTTAAATATACTGTTTGTATATAAAAATAACTTTGGAAAATTAATAATAATTATTTATTATTATTAATTTTCGTGAAAATTGCAATATAAAGCTTTGAAGAGTATAAATATTTTATAGTAAAAAACCTTCAAAAATAGTGAAAATGATCCAAAAATCGCCGAAATAGGTCCGGAATAGGTTAAAACAACGGCCAGGCCCCCAAAATGTCAGGGTGAGTCTATGTAGTAGCTTAAAAATAGTAAATACAAGCTAGCACTATGACTGTGACACACAAAAAATAAATAATAAATGAAATCTTCAGGTCCTACTGCTATGTGGTAACAGTGGTGATGAGTCTATTGAGGACCTGGGTTGCAATGCTCTAATATCTTTGACTGTAAAGAAACACTACAATAATTAATTATTTTAATTATATCAATATAATCCTAAGAGTACTACTGGTATAAGACAGTTTTACTACGTAAGGATGTTAATTCATGATAAGATGAGTCTTTTCCAGTGAGGAAAGACCTGCTTTTATCTCCTCTGAGGACTGTGAAAGACTGGTAGGCTCTTCACACGTCTACAGAGTGAAAATTTTCACTCTGGAGGCTGGGTTGTGGTTCTGTACCATCAATTCTGATGTCAGCATAGTCAGAATTCTGGTTTTTGGACCACAAATGATCATTCTGGATCAATACAGGGTGAAAAAACTTTTCACAGGCCACGTCAGCACCATTGTGACGTGTCCAGAGTGTCTGGATGACTAATATTAGTCATTCTGGGCGGGTTTAAGCTTTAAACAACCATTATTTCAAGTATCAAGCCAGTACTGGTTGGTACAGGTTTGGTACAGACCAGTATTGGTCAAAATACTTCCAACCAAGATATCTTAGTCAGTTTTTGAGATATCAAGAAACCAAGAGCACAGAATTGAAGGGCTTAATGAGCTCTTCAATTTGGTATGCTTCATGTTTACCCTTCTTTCAAATAGCAAAAGTTATAAGGGTTTTAAGTTTTTGGATGTAATTTTGTACATCAGTATGAGGCTTCAAAAACTTCCATGCCAGATATCTTCTCCAATTTGGAAGATATCTGTATTCTGATGATACAGTCTTGTAGGGCTTGATTAGCTCTACAGTTTGGTATATTACACTGTACAGTTGTATGAGTGTATGCCAAAGATACAGGGGTTTGTTTACTTTCTTGTTTTCAGAATATCTGTATTTTTGGTTGTTAAACCTTTGAACCAAGATCCCTCAGTCAATTGAAGAGATACAGAGGTCTAATGTATCTCAAATTAAAGCTCTTGTTTATATCTTTAATTTGGTTATACTTTTTTACAGTTTTGTACAAGCCCTCCTACACCTTTGAGGGGTTGTTGGTGAAAAAAGGTGGTATAATGGTATCTCCTGATTTAGGAGTGCTACAGATGAATAGATGATACCATTGGATAGCTCTCCCTTAGAGCTTCAAGAAAAACAACCATTCTGGTTGGGGTTTCATGAAATATGTATAAGTTAGATTAGAGGCTAGAATAAGAGTTTTTGCTTATTTGGTCTTATCTTTGATAGGGCATATCTTTGTCCTTTCTTATTATATTTGAGGAGGTTTCCTCTTTATAATCTACTTGTATTGGCTATATTTGTCCAATACTCCTCATACCATTACTTATGGTATGTTGGATGTCATGCTGGTGCTCTGTTTTGAGTCACAGGCTGACATGTTTTCACTTCAACTTCCCCATTATGGCCTACTTTTCTTAGAACACCAAGTTGGATCAACTCTTGGATGTGTTTTTCTAAGGCTTCCCTAGTGCTGAGACTGGCTGGATAAGCTGGTCTTCTAAGTACTGGAGGGTATGGTATGTCAATATTAAGAGTAATATCAACTTCATGCACTTTAATAGGGCCTAGTGGTTCATTATCAGAAGCAAAGGCATTCTTATATGTGTATAAAAAATCAAGAAGATCAGGCCTCATTTTGGGTGATAATGATGGATTACTTTGTGCTTCAAGAAGTTGATTAGCCACTAATTATTCCTTATAAGTATTGTTAACAGAAGATATTATCCTTCTAAAATGGTGAAATATCTGTCTTTATGGTTATTGATGTCCATACAATAAATATTCAAGTAATAATTTCCAAGAATGATGTGCTGAGACATGCAATTGTCCATTACTACTATATCAGTTTTCATTCTTACACTTCCTGCTGGATGTGGAAATAAAAGATTAGTGTCCAATATTCCTAAAGGGTACATATTGTTACTGGCACTACCAAATTGTACACCCTCTATTGGTAATAGATGGTTCTTCCATCCAGGGAGTATGGCTTGAGGATAAGATTCTCCTACACAAGTACAAAATGCCCCTGTATCAAAATTTACTCTGGCTTCAACATCATTTATGAGGATTGATGTGATACAAGATGCCCCAGCAGTGTATCCTTTACCTATAGCAGGTTTTCTTTTACAAATTCTGGAATCCTGGATATTGATCAGGTTCTGAAAATCCTCACTGTACTGTGGCAAGTGAATATGGACTTCTGTGACCTCAAAGAAATCTGTAATGTTCTCAATGGGATATTCTTCTACTGGTGTATCCTCAGAGACTGCAGAATCTAGGTTGGTTTGTCCTTCTCTTCAGTACACTGAGCTTCTTCAATGACTTGAACTTCATTAATTTTTGTCTTCTTGGTGCAAGTGTTGGCTAAATGTGAGGTGCTTCCACATTTATGTCACTTCAACAAAGGTCTTTCAGGCCTCTTATCTTCTCTGGAAGTTTTTGAGACCATTTTGCATTTCATAAAGATTCTAGTCCAGGTTTATCAATTCTTTTCCTAGTAATAAAATCTTTCATCGAATTAATGTAGTCTCCTGTTAAAAGGGTCCTACACATCTGCACTTGATAAAATTTTCTAGTTATTCTCCACATTTTCTTAATATTTTCATATTAATCATAGAGTCAGACATATCTGGGTGTAAGGCAGATAATCTGTATTCCTGTTTGAGGAACCAAGTAAGTGGTCCATCCTTTTCTGAGTTAAAATTGGCACTTTCAAAAGCATTTTCCATTTTAAATCTCTGAGAATTGTTAGCCCATTTGGTGATTATTTCAGATTTCCACCAAGGCCAATAATGTTTACCATGATCTTGTCTCATTCTGTAATAACCTTTCTTTGCAGTTTTGGTAAACAAGGGGTGTAGCTTGCCCACTATAATTTCATCAGGTATGTGAAAATCCTCTTGCAACATATCAATTGTTCTGATGAACTCAATATGATGGTATTATTCTTAACCACAGAATGTTGGCCATTCTTCCAGTTTGGGAGTATATTTTGCACAAATAGGATTTTTACCTAAAAAGGGGGTCAAACTTTCTTTTACATAAAGGTTTTCTTCAGTCAAAGGTGTAGAATATCTTGGCATATGTGGTTCATAATTCTTATGAATTTGCTCCACATTTGAAATTAGTTAATTCTTTAATTTCTTCCTCTCACTGTCACTTCTTTCCAAATGTGTGGCAAACTGATTGGTATTATTAATTATTTCCAAAACCTGATCTCTCAGAATTGCAAGTTGTTCATTGATGTGTGAAATGGAAATATCTCCTATTTCATCATTATGAACTTGAAATTTGATTTCAATTCTGTCACATGTATTGGTAATTGAATCAAGTTTGACATTTGTAAACTTATACTACTCAGTAGAAGTTTTGTCATTTCTCTTTAATTCACTTATATCCGATGTTATTTTATTTAACTTTGAATCAAATTCACCAAGTTCGACATCAATACTAGTTTTAACAAATTTTATTTCTTGTATTATTTGTGTGGAAAGGTCCTGTTCCTCCTTTCCTTCTCTTTGGCTGTGAAATCCATGAGAGTTCTGGCCATATTGAAGACACTGTCCATGGCTGAACTCTCCTATTTGGGGATCCTGTACCCTTGTGGATAAGGTCTGTGCCAATTTGCTTTGCCTTTGCCTTTTCCCTGAACATTCTTGGGACCTTCCTGCTTCTTCTGAGGTCCGTTGTGTTTGTCCATGGAGATACTGCAGGTGGCTTGGAGCTTCTAGAGGCTACTGGGCCTTCTTTCTCCAAAGTTGGGGGCATTTCTGTGAGCCTTGAGGTATATTTTACATACCCAAATAGGCCACAATTACCTTAAAAAGAAATTATGAACTATGCATAACCCATAAGTAATGCATATATTCAAAATTCATCATTTTTGATCTCAGAGAAGATGAATAACTCTTTATTGAGTAAGTAAATCAATGGATTTAAGGCCAGATTTGGATTCTACACAAAATATCACCCAGGTTAGCTCCATAGAGTGAAAGAGCTCAGAACAACACTTTGAGGTGGTAATATGTAAAATGCTTAAATACCACATCATCAGTACCACATAAAAGATACATGAGATTTTTTGTTTTTGCCAGGCTGAGTCTATGATAAAAGTATTGAAATGGATTTACTACTTTTAACTATGAATGTGACACGGTAAAAAAGGATTTAAAAAGAGCTATAAAAGTTAAAGATGTTTTAATTTGAGAATAAAAGAGCTTTACTATATGAAATAGGGTGGTGGTGAGCGCTGTTGAAAGCCCTGGGTGCAGCTTTACCTGTTGGGTTACAAGAATAAAGGCTACAATAATTGATATTATAATTATACCTGTTTATTACCCAAGAGTAAAACTTTTTTTGACAGTTTACTATGTAGGGTATTCAAGAGCAGGATGAGGAAAGCATTTCTGGCTGTGAAAAGCCTCCTTTTTATCCTGAAATGGGGTGAAAGGGCTGTTAGACCTTTCCATGTAGAGTAAGTGAAGATTTTTTAACTCTCTGAGACAAGATTCTGGTTTGCAAGGACCTGTATAGCCTGTATTGGGCTCAGATGTGGTTTTGAAACCACATCTGGGCAGCTTTCACCAATACAGGGTGAAACGTTTCATCTGGGGACCACATAGCCCTCCTCTGATGTGTATGATGCGTAGAATGCTGTACAGAAACTGCATGGGACCCCAGTATTGACTTAATTATGAGGTATTGAAGTATAAACATGCTTTTTCATCTGTTTGACACCTCATAATCATGGTTATGGGATATTATCCCATGGTAAGACTGTATTCGACAAAAGGTGGGATTTTGACCTTAAAACAAGCATCACTTTGTCAGTTCTGCAGATATCAACCTCAAAATGGGGTCGGTGTGTAGCCCTATATGTTTTATACACAATGGTACTTTATTTGATATGGTTATCATTAAATATGACAAAGGTATCCCATGTACAAGATTGTTTGTACATATGCATGTTTTGGGAAAAAGCTGTATTGGGCTTGTTTTCCCCATAGCTCTTCTTCTAGTTGAGATATGAGAAAATGAATGACACTATCAGATAGCTTTGATCTTGCTCTTTCCAGATAGACCCCCCATTAGTAACCTCACACTAAAACTGTAGAAGTTAGATGGGAGGTGAATATTCTGTTCACCCTTATTTGGCCTGAATTTGACCATACCTTCTGTAATACTGGTGCTAGCTCAGTTTGGCTGGTACCATTAAGTAGCCCTGACTTAGAGCTTCATTTTGAATACCCATTTGATGGGGTTAAGCCTCTTACGCTGTATTTCAGATGAGAGGTGAAAATTAAGGTTTATGCTCAGCAATAACTTTGAGCATGAAGAGCTTTGTTATTCTTTGTCCTGTGATGATGGGACTTGCATATTTTTAAAGGCATGAGTTTCCTCTTTCTTTTGATACCTTTTGAGCTAATTTGGCTCAGCTCCACGTTTTGGTGGTATCTTGGCTATACCATTGGTTTATGGTATTTTGGCTATCATGCTTGTGCTCTGGTTTTGAGTCACAGGCTGACATACCCTCCCTCTAAAAAAGGCTCATCATTGATGACACTTTTCAGTCCTCCTAGAGGCTCTGAATCTCCTTAAATGAAGGTTCCCATCTGGTATGGCATCTTCTGCCAACCATTTGTCTTGATCAGCTGTTTGGTTCTTGAATCTGACTAAGTATTGTCTCTGATCCTTCCTGGCCCTGATGGTTTTACTCACAGGTCCAGGGGAGTCCTCCACTTCCACTATTTCAGGTGGTGCGGGGTTCTTCTTCCTCGAGGGAAATTTGTCCTCCTCTGTTTGGAAGTATGGCTTGAGTAACTTACTGGAGAGACTGGGTGCTTCCTGGAAAATTCCTCTGTAAGTTTAACTTCCACTGCATTCTTCCCTATCAATTTAATGATAGTGAAGGGACCTACAAATGATTCTCTCATTTTCTTAGGTCCTTTAAGATTATTAAAGTTCAGTGTGGACACTAGCACCTGGCCCCCTTCCTTCAAGTCAGGTTCCATGTGTGTCTTGTCCCACCTCTGCTTGTTATATTCTTTTACCTCAGCTATGCATTTGGAAGCTGTGTCACAAGCCCTCTTCCACATATCATGGAAGTCTTTGGCTGAGGGGTGGATGGTCAGAAGATTCTTCTTCAAGTGATCCACAGGCAGCAGGGGATTCCACCCTTTCTCTACCGCTGCAGGTATTTTTCCTGTGGTATTGTAAGGTTTGTCTATGAAACTCTTGATAATAGTAACAATATCAAGAGTACTATGACTGTCCTCAGTAGAAAAAAATAATATAATAAAATATTACAACCACAAATTTAAATATAATTATTAGAAATAATTATATAAAAAACAAATTTAATTATTATTATAATAATATAATAATAAAAAAAAATATAATAATTATAATAAATTATAATTATTCTATTATTGTTATAGTCACTGACAGTTATAACAATAAGAAGTGTAAAGCTCTTAATGAGACAATTACACGTGGAAAATATAAATATTTAACCACTTATAAATAATATAAATATTATTTATAAAAGAATTAAAACACACACTGCGCAGAAATAATTCTTATAGAGAAAATTCTATATAAAACTAATACTAGACAAAAAAAATATAGAATTTTTAGAGAAAACTTACTTATAAGATTTATTTAATATAATAAGTCAAACAACAACAGTTATAATATTAAATAATGATTATAAGTTAAAAACACGTCAAAAATAAATAAATTTAAAGATAAAACAACTTTTTATAATATAAATTATGATTAAAGAGGTTTTGAGAGGAATTTGTGGATTTTAAAAGATATTTAAAATGAAAATTTTATATAATAAAATATATTATTGGTGATTACAACAATAATCTAAATTCTATGACTTCAACTCTTTAATTTTAATAAATAAAGAATAAAAATAACTTGAGAATTACTTTTAATAATAAGATTTTATATTTAATAAAACTTTACCTGTTTAAATTTCGAATATGATTGGATTGATAATGAATAATGGACAAAAACAGTGATGAAAAGACTCTTTTTATGTCTTCAGAGCAGCTCTCATGATTCATAATGGATGTAGAGGGCGTTCTCAGGTCAAAACTGGAAAACCATGCTTAAAAATAAAGTTCTTAGCTTAAGGCAACTTATTTTTATTTCCAATTTAAAGTTACCAGTGTTATTCTTAACTCCATGTAACTTTAATCCTCATTTAAACGAATTATTTTAAGTTTTCAATATAAATAAGTTTATTTATATTAAAGTTCATCACATGAACAACTTAAAAATAAAGTTTCAAGTAGAAATCTCTTAAACTCAATTTTTAATTAATTTTTAAAGAAATCATAAATTTCTTTGAGTTTAATTAAAAGAGTAAATTTCCAGGCTAATTACCCAGGAAATTTATTTATAAAAGATACTTAAAATTTAATTTATATATTGATAATATTAAATTCTAAGCTGTGTGAAATTTTCAAGCAAATCCATTAAGAATTAGATTTTTAATGAATTTTTGAAGTTTTTGCTATTTTTCCACATAAAATAGCAAAACACACTAAACCTTAAGTTTTGATAAGGTTTTAATGCTTGAAAATTTAAAGTTTTAAGCTTATTTAAGGTTTTTAAGCTTAAAGAAGTTCTGACAGTTCTTAAAACCTTGATTTCAAGCCTGCATATTGGGATTTACCCTTTGGCAGCTTGAAATTCCTGTCCAAATTGGGATAAAACCAGTTTAAACCTTAAGGTTGGATCAAAGTCTAATCTTAAAGTTTAAATAAGGTTGAAAATCCTCCAATACAGGTGGACAACCTTAATTTAATCCTTGCAGATCCAAAAAGTTGGGTACCCCAGCTCTATTTGGTCTTTTTCCTTTGTCCCACCTTTCTGCGTGGGTTTTGCCCTTTTATTTATTTAAAGCCATACTATGGCCTTAAACCCTTTTAAATTGAGCTCACGCAGGATTTACATTCTGTATGGCAAATCCTTAGCCAATTCAGTAAATATACACCACAACTCAATTTTAAGTAAAATTTTGGTAAGTTTGCATAAACCTTATGCAACTTTAAATTTAAGCTTAATTAAGCTTAAATTTAACAATTTTAAAAAAATGTTAAAAAAGTTACATTGGTACTGTGAGATTCTTAAATCTTCCAATAACATAAAAAATAAGTGGTTTTGGTTATAACACCCTATGGGTGTACCCTAGGTTATTTTTGGTGTAGAATCCAAAAATGACATAATATTTACAACTTTGTTTATCCAAAAAAAAGTTATACTTATTTTTTATTATTTTTTATTTCAAATTCAACTAAAAAGTCTGTTTAAGACAAAATTAACTGTTTATAAAATCATTTGTGGCCTTATGGGTATGTCATACATACCTCACAGGCTCACAGGTAGAGTTCTGACTTGTATTATAAGCCAGTTGGACAGCTGGTAGAAGGGTAACCCAGTCATGGGTGTATCCCTCATGGTCCTTGTATTCCATGCCATAGGCACAGAACCTTCTAAGGATGTCCTCCATTGTTTGGATCATCCTCTCAGCTAGGCCATCTGTTTGTGGATGATAAGCTTTGGAAAATGCAAGCTTGGTGCCAAGCATGTGATATAAGTTGGTCCAAAATTCAGATGTGAACTTTGGGTCCCTATCACTAATGATTATCTTAGGGGCTCCACAGGCGGATATGATGTTATTCCAGAATAACAGTGCAGTATCCATGGCTGTGTCCTCTTTATGGAATGGTAGAAGCATCATGCTTTTGCTGAACCTGTCAACTATGAATAGGAAGGCATTGTAGTCTTCTTTGCCCCCCGGGACAATTCCTGTGACCAGTTGATATTGATGTTTTCCCATGGGTGTTTGGGTTCCTATTTATGTTTGAGTAACCAATACTTCTTCAAATTTTTCCTATTTGCCTTTTGGCATATTTCACAAGTGTTGATGTATTCACTCAACTCTTGTTCCCACTTGGGCCACCAAGCTGTGCTCGCTACCCTCTCTCTGGTCCTGTCTTCACTCATGTGTCCCATATAGGGACATTCATGACATTCCTGTAGGATCAGAGAGATTTTGTCTTTGTCTACCACTGTGAGTACAATTGTGTGCTTCTCTCTGTGGTAAAGCAGACCATCCACAAGGAAGAAATTTTTATTCTTGTAGGCCCTTAACCAGGGTTCTTCCAGCTGGGATTCCAGTTCTGGACTCCTGTACGTTTGTTGAAGGAGTTGTAGTAATATGCCACACTGTTTGTGTTTGGAATAAGACTTCAGTACTGAACTGAAAAATTCATTGTGCAGTTCTGATGAACTTATTCCCAGTATGGGAGTTTCTGTTCCTTCTGAATCAGTGTTCCCACTGTTAATGGTACCACTTCCTGGTACCCATTCAGAGAATCTGAAGTTACTCCTCCTATCTATTTCCATGAAATGGATAGGGATCTTGGCTGCAACTTCAAGGTCATAAGCTGGATTTTTCTTGACATTATCCAGTGGACATCTGCTAAGGCCATATGCATTGGTATGACTTTTACCTTCTTTGTATATGATGGTCATATTCCCTCTATACTCTTGGATGGCTATTTGCCATCTCAGCATGTGCCTATTTCTAGTCTTCATGTTCAGTAAAGACTTCAATGCTGTGCAGTCTGTGTAGACTTCAAAGACTGAACCCTCCAGATAATAATGTAGTTTTTCCAGAGCCCAGACAAAGCATAGACAATCAGTCTGGGTGGCCCCATACCTGGCTTCTGAAACTTTCAGTTGCATAGAGATGTAACATATTACTCCCTCTCTTGGATCACCATCCACAATTTGTCTTTGGTGAAGGGCTGCTCCTAAGCCTTGACCACATGCTGCATCTATATATAGCTTGAATGGTCGTTCAAAATCAGGCAAGATGAGCACAGGTTCATTTGTGAGTTCATGTTTCATCCTCTCATATGCATCCCTTTTTTCCTTGGTAATTTCAAAAATTACATCTTTTGAACATAGCTTGTATAAGCCACTAGTTATGTGGGAAAAATCCTTGATCTGGTTTCTGTAGTAGCTAGCAGACCCAAGGAAAGATTGCATCTCTTTGATGCTCTTTGGTACTGGCTTTTTCAGTACTTCCGCTACTTTATTCTGGTCAATTGCCAGACTAAGACCTGAGACTTTATGTCCTAGAGCTAGCAGCTCCTGTTGGCAAAAATTACACTTTTTCAGTGAAGTTTTCAGATTGATGGGTGTACACATACTTAGCACTCTGTCTATGTATTGTACATGGTCTTCCCATGTCTCTGAGTATATAATGATATCATCAATATATACCACCATCCAGCCTTCCAATATTTCTTCTTGAAATATTGTGTCCATCATCCTTTGGAAGTTGGCTGGTGCATTCTTGATGCGAAATGGCATTCTGGTGTACTCATATATGCCCATATGGCATATTATTCTGAGTAATTTCATGGAGTTTGGTTTAACTCCATTTTTGTGGAAGCCTTTCATACAATCCATCTTGGTTATGTATTTGGCTTTAGCCAGTTTATCTAAGGCATGAGGTATCCTGGGTATAGGGTACCTGTCTGCTTTTGTGTAGTTATTCAGAGCTCTGAAATCTTCACACAGTCTAAACTTTCCATAATTCCAGGTGATTAGGACAGGAGTGGTGATTTCCACTATTTCTTTATGTCCAATCTTCCTGATAACATACATGTCCATGAGTTCATTGACGTGTTTTTCAATTTCTTTCCTGGATTCCAGGCTTGCTGGATAAGGAGGTCTACTAAGCATGGGTGGATAAGCTCTTGTCACATCCAGATATAATTCTATATCATGGACTTTGATCTTGTCTAATGGTTCTTCACCAATGGCAAATGCTGGTCTGTTCTTCCTGAGCATCTTGAGTAAGCTTAATTTTTGTTTATTGGTCAGGGTAGTGCTAAACTGTCCCTCCCGGAATTCATTCAGATGTTCTTCCAGTGGATCTTGAGAAGATATCTGTATATATCAAGTGAAAATTTATTTTCCTTGTTGGTACCAATGGTAATGTACCTATTTTTACTGTTGTAAATATCTATGCCATACATCCTCTGGTAATCTGTTCCCAGTAAGAACCCTTGGTTGTGGGCATCATCAAGCACTACAAACTCTGGGTTAAGTCTGATATTACCTTTCCTATGGGGTATAATTGTCTCTTTGATAATTGTCTCAATGGAAGTCATCTTCCCTGATGAACTGTTAAAGCTCTTTGCCTTGGTGTGCAAGAGCTGTTCTTCCCAATTTGAGAAGTGGTTATCCAGATACTTTCTGGCCACTATAGAGCAGTGTGCTTGACTATCAATGAACAGTGGATGTTGAGCATGTCAATACAGACAGTAACTTTTGTGGCCGTTCCATTTATATATGCCATCCCTTTGGTTTGTGTAACCAGGAGTTTTTGTGAATCTTGTGTATGTTTGCACAAGTGTTTGTTGGCAGTATCCTGTGGCATGCCTGCTTCCAACTGTATGTCCTGAATTTATAGTGGGGTTTCCTCTTGGTATTCCACCAGAAAGTCTTCTCTTGGGTCTTGGTCATAATCAGATTTTTCTCTGATAGAATCACCCATGGAGTCTGATTCAGAATCCTCTGTTGGGGATTCCTCCTCTGGGACTTTCTCAATGGCATAGACTTTTCTCTTTGCCTTTGGACAGTTGTTGGAATAGTGGTCTGTTGAACCACAATTGTGACAAGTATTCTTCTTCTTTGTCACTTCTGACACTCTTTCTCTGGGTTTGTCTTTAAACTCCACCCTGAGAGGTTGTTTCTCATTGAAACTACTAATTCTATAAAGGCTGAATTTCCCTATATTAGTTCTATTCCTTATATCTTGTAAGGTATTAGCAATGTCATCTAGAGTGCAATTTTGGTTGCATCTGCACTTTACTGCATGCTCTAGGTCTCCTGGCAGTTGTGTCAGAAGTTTGTGATTACTCATTTGGATGTTCATCTGAGGATCAATGGCTTTAAATCTTTTAGACTGTCTAAGACACCACTCATATGGATCTTTGTCCACAGAGTATTTGTCACTGTCAAATGACATGGTCTTTTGCCATATCCAAGTTCCATTACTGTAATTTTGGATGATTTGACTCTTCCATCATGACCAGTTTCCTCTGTCATGGATTTCTTTCATTTCTGTGTACCATATACTAGCATGACCTTTCAATGCTGTATTTAGTCTAGCATTAATCCAGTAATCTGGTATGCTTGGTACATCAATGAAGAGTCCATCAATATAATCTATGAGCTCCATATGATCATATTCTCCTGTTCCAGAGAATTTGGGACAGCTTGAGGCCTCAGGAAGCTGTTTCAAGGCTTCCTTCTCTGAATAAGACATGCCATCTCCATCCTGGTATTGTGATTGTCAGCCTGTGACTCAAAACCAGAGCACAAGCATGACAGCCAACATACCATAAATCAATGGTATAGCCAAGATACCACCAAAACATGGAACTGAGCCAGCTCAGCTCAAAAGGTATGAAATGAAGGAGGAAACTCACCCCTTTCTGAAAATATAAGTCCCATCACCATAGGACAAGAAATAACAAAGTTATTCCTGCTCAAAAATATTGCTGAGCATAAACCTTAATTTTCACCTCTCATCTAAAATCTAGAAAAAGAGGCTTAACCCCATCAAATTGGTACTCAAAATGAAGCTCTAACCCAGGGCTATCCAATGGGACCAGCCAAACTGAGCTAGCACCAGTATTACTTGAGTTATGGTCAAATTCAGGCCAAATAAGGGTGAACAAAACATTCACCTCTTATCTAACTTCTACAGTTTTAGTGTGGGATACTTGAAGTGGGGTCTCTTTGGAAAGAGCAAAATAAGGGCTATCTGATGGTGCCATTCACTTCTTCATATCTCAACTCTAACAGAAGTTATGAGGCAAACAAGCTCAATACAGCTTTTTGCCCAAACCACGCCTATGTACAAAAAACCTTGTACATGGGATAACTTTGTCATATTTTATGATAACCATACCAAATGGGGTATTATTGTGTAGATCTCATACAGGGCTATCCAATGAACCAACTTTGAGCATGATATCTCAACAACTGACAGAGTTATGGCTGTTTGAAGGTTATAATCCCACAATATGGCCAATACAGCTGTATTATGACAGGATACAGTTGTACTCTGATTATGAGGTGTCAAACAGACGCTGAAGCTTATTTATACTTCAATACCTCATAACTAAGTCAAATACAGAGGTCCATACAGGTTCTGTACAGTTTCTGACGCGTCAGGAGCACCAGAATACACCTGTAAAGTCCATTGGTGAAAGTTTTCACCCTGTATAGGGTAAAACTGACTACTTGTGGTTCTAAAACCACATTTCAACCCAATACTAGCCTGTATTGAGTGTATAGAACCACAAACCAGCCCACAGTAGTGAAAATTTTTATTCTGTGGTCGTGTGCAGAGGTAAACCACCTCCCACTACCCCAGAACAAGATAAAAGGAGGCTTTGCCTCACCAGGAAGCAAATCCAGCATCCTGTTCTTGATATTCTTACGTGGTATAACTTCTTAAAAAGGAAGTGATACTCTTAGAATTTAACAGGTATACTTTAAAGTAAGTATTGTAGGGTTTGCTATTGTAAACCAACAGGCAAACACTGCACCCAGGGCTATCAGCAGTACTCACCATCACTAAATTATTTTAGTATAGCCCTTTTCACTCATATTCTCACTCTAATATCATCATTATTTTCGTGTCACACTCAGAGGTATAGCTTTTATTATCATTCTGAAGCTATATCATCGAGTCACCCTGACATTTTGGGGGCCTGGCCAGGTTTTTTACCTATTTTAGACGAAATTCTAGTGTGTTTTCACTATTTTTAACTAATTTTCATGCCTTTTAAAGCTATTATATTTGTTTTCTTGCTTATTTTCACTTTTTTGAACCCATAAGAAGCCCTGAAATGGATTCATTTCGTGGTTTTTCTCTATTCTGATTTTTTTTTACTCACAAAAAAAATATATTAAAAACAAAAAAATAAAATAAAATAAAAAATCAAAAAAAAACTGTATACATATCCTTTTTTGAAAAAATAATATTTTTTCATTTTTTGAAGAGTTATAAATATATAATTTATATTTACAAAATATTCTCTTTTTATAATAAAATAAAAACCATATTTTATTATTGTTTTTTTTTCATAATATATACAAAGTATATATTATTTGAATTTTTCTTGAAGAAAAACTCTGATAATTCATTTTTTCACCCAAATTGGCGTGAAAAATTGATTATTATCATTATTATTGATAATACCAATAATTATACTTAATAATAAAATAAAAACCATATTTTATTATTGTTTTTTTTTCATAAGATATAAAAAGTATATTATTTGAATTTTTCTTGAAGAAAAACTCTGATAATTCTTTTTTTCACCCAAATTGGCGTGAAAAACTGATTATTATCATTATTATTGATAATACCAATAATAATACTTCATAATAAAATAAAAACCATATTTTATTATTGTTTTTTTCATAATATATACAAAGTATATATTATTTGAATTTTTCTTACAGAAAAACTCTGATAATTCATTTTTTCACCCAAATTGGCGTGAAAAATTGATTATTATCATTATTATTGATAATTACAATAATAATACTCAATAGTAAAATATAAATCATATTTTATTATTGATCTTTTTTTCATAATATATACAAGGTATATATTGTTTGAATTTTTCTTAGAGAAAAACTCTTATAATTCTTTTTTCACCCAAATTGACGTGAAAAATTGATTATTATCATTACTATTGATAATTTCAATAGTAATACTTCATAATAAAATACAAACCATATTTTATTATTAATCTTTTTAATATATACAGAGTATATATTGAGGAGAGTTGATTGATATTTATTATTGATATTTTCAATAATAACTTGTCCAAAGTGACTTATAAATCCTAACAAAAGGATTCAATCAACTAGCTGAAACTCTCACTTTACAAATCAGAAATGATACCACCTCATTCCAAAGACTTTGGATTTCCAAGGGATTATTCCTTACAAAGAGAAACAACCATCAGTTGGAATAGAGGCCTGGAAAAGAGAGAAGTTGAAGTTGTTCAAAGTCATAATACATGGCAAAATGAACCTTTCTACACCTTCCAAGATGGGTTTCAACAGCAAACCTCCAGGAATGGCTTGCATAGAACAGTTTGTTCTAACCCATCAAATCTTCCAAAAAATTCTCCAATGGGGAATGGCAGACAGGGAATTCAAACCAGATTCCCACTACAAACAACTTGTAGAAAGTATTCAGAAGATTTCCCTCAAAGAGATACTCTTCAAAGAACTTATCATAGACAAGAAATGGAACAAGAGCTAACACACTCTGACCCTTTCAGGCTCATGAGGACTGGTAACCCAACCAGACTCCCTAGTGGCTTCACACCACTCAGGCACCAGCAGATCAGTGACCAAGAGTCACTATACTTTCCAATCCAAGATAGAATCCAGGAGAGGAAGAGGATCATAAGGCAAGAACAAGACTTCTTTCAACCAGAGGCTGAAAGAGTCAGATCCTATGATCCAGAAATTGTTAGACCTGTTGCAAGAAGTACAAAGAAACAACAAACAGTTGTAAACACTTCTAATGCACCTAGCAGCCCTATTATAAGGAATGATATCTCCACTCAGATGAAACACAATGTTGTGATACCTGAGAGTACCATAAGTAGTAATACTCTATGGTTAAAACTTTCCCAATTTGTAGAACAAACTCAAAAAGAGTTTGACAGACTCCATGAAAGTATGTCAAGGTTACAAGAGGCTTGTACCTTACAAACCAAAACTATTCATACTCTTCAAGAGGACTATATTGAATTATATAAAGCCTCAGAAGATTCCAAAAGAAGACTAAATCAAGTCTTGGAGGAGCAAAATCACTGGGAAAGGGAAAGGGAATACCTGGATCAAGATATTGACAAATTGTTCAATTTCTTCCAAAAAATGAAACCCCAAACACAAGGACATGTTTCTGGAAGCACCCCATGCCACCAGGAAGACATCAAATCAGATTCCTCATTGGTGAATAAGGCAAGGTCTCCATCAAAATACCAGGATGGAGATAATATGTCTTATACTGAAAAGGAAGCCTTGAAACAGCTTCCTGAGGCCTCAAGCTGGCCCAAATTCTCTGGAACTGGAGAATATGATCATATGGAACTCATAGATTATATTGATGGACTCTTCACTGATGTACCAAGTATACCAGATTGCTGGATTACCGCCAGACTAAATACATCTTTTAAAGGACATGCTAGTATTTGGTACACACAAATGAAAGAATCCATGGCAGAAAAAACTGGCCATGGTGGAGGAGCCAAATAATCAAAAAGTACAGAAATGATACATGGATATGGCAGAAAACCCTTTCATTTGGAAATGATAGATACACAGTGGACAAAGATCCATATGATTGGTGTCTGAGACAGTCAAAAAGGTTAATAGCCATTGACCCTCACATAACAACAGAAATGAGAAATCACAAACTGTTGACCAAACTGCCAGGAGGCTTAGAACATGCAGTGAAATGCAGATGCTCCAAAGAATCCACCTTGGATCAAATATCCAATACTTTGCAAGAAGTAAGGATTAGAACATCTATTGGTAGATACAATAACCATAGTACTGGTGATAACAGGGAGAATCCAACCCTGGAAGCCAAAGAAACTCATGATTCAGATTCTGAAATCACAACAGGATTTCACAATTGTGATCCACCCGATCACTATGCAGAAAATTGTCCCAAAGACAGGGAAGAGATATTTGCAAGAGAGGAAGAAACAACAAAAGACCAAGAAGGTCATGAATCTGACTCTGATAGTGTTGGGAATGGCTGTGGAAATAATTCATACAGTGAACCTAACCCCCATGAGGAATATTTGGTGGAATTTAAGAACCATGCAATAGAGGAAATCGGTTCAGTCCATTCCCAAAGGAGGAAACCAATGACCAAACACCTGGATGGTTTGAAACATAAGCCACCAGACAGGGAGGGTATGACAACAAGAGAATTGTTGGCTCAAGGTCACATGAACCATGCTAATACCTCCAAGAAGAGAGGAAAGTCTCATAAAAAATGAGCCTTTTTTTAGAGGGAGGGTATGTCAGCCTGTGACTCAAAACCAGAGCACAAGCATGATAGCCAATATACCATAAATCAATGGTATAGCCAAGATACCACCAAAACAATGGAACTGAGCCAACTCAGCTCAAAAGGTATCAAATGAAGGAGGAAACTCACCCCTTTCTGAAAATATAAGTCCCATCACCATAGGACAAGAAATAACAAAGTTATTCTTGCTCAAAGTTATTGCTGAGCATAAACCTTAATTTTCACCTCTCATCTAAAATCTAGAAGGAGAGGCTTAACCCCATCAAATGGGTACTCAAAATGAAGCTCTAAGCCAGGGCTATCCAATGGTACCAGCCAAACCTAGCTAGCACCAGTATTACTTGAGTTATGGTCAAATTCAGGCGAAATAAGGGTGAACAAAACATTCACCTCTCATCTAACTTCTACAGTTTTAGTGTGGGATACTTGAAGTGGGGTCTCTTTGGAAAGAGCAAAATAAGGGCTATCTGATGGTGCCATTCACTTCTTCATATCTCAACTATAACAGAAGTTATGAGGCAAACAAGCTCAATACAGATTTTTGCCCAACCCACGCCTATGTACAAAAACCCTTGTACATGGGATAACTTTGTCATATTTAATGATAACCATACCAAATGGGGTATCATTGTGTAGAGCCCATACAGGGCTATCCAATGAACCAACTTTGAGCATGATATCTCAACAACTGACAGAGTTATGGCTGTTTGAAGGTTATAATCCCACAATATGGCCAATACAGCTGTATTATGACAGGATACAGTTGTACTCTGATTATGAGGTGTCAAACAGACGCTGAAGCTTATTTATACTTCAATACCTCATAACTAAGTCAAATACAGAGGTCCATACAGGTTCTGTACAGTTTCTGACGCGTCAGGAGCACCAGAATACACCTGTAAAGTCCATTGGTGAAAGTTTTCACCCTGTATAGGGTAAAACTGACTACTTGTGGTTCTAAAACCACATTTCAACCTAATACTAGCCTGTATTGAGTGTATAGAACCCCAAACCAGCCCACAGTAGTGAAAATTTTCACTCTGTGGTCGTGTGCAGAGGTAAACCACCTCCCACTACCCCAGAACAAGATAAAAGGAGGCTTTGCCTCACCAGGAAGCAAATCCAGCATCCTGTTCTTGATATTCTTACGTGGTATAACTTCTTAAAAAGGAAGTGATACTCTTAGAATTTAACAGGTATACTTTAAAGTAAGTATTGTAGGGTTTGCTATTGTAAACCAACAGGCAAACACTGCACCCAGGGCTATCAGCAGTACTCACCATCACTAAATTATTTTAGTATAGCCCTTTTCACTCATATTCTCACTCTAATATCATCATTATTTTCGTGTCACACTCAGAGTTATAGCTTTTATTATCATTCTGAAGCTATATCATAGAGTCACCCTGACAGTGATGGAGATCTTGCCTTATGCATCAACATAGCATCTGGTTTGATGTCAACTGGTTTATATGGATTATCCATCACTTGGCCTTGTGGTTGGGGCTTCAGGTTATGGTAGACATTAAACAATTTGTTCATGTCTTGATCCAGACAATCACTGTCCCTTTTGCTGTGGTGGCTTTTCTCAATTGAGCATGTCCTTCTTGAAGATTTTTGACAATTTTATCCATGGAGGCTGTTAATTTTTTCATCCTCTCATGGCTTGCTTCACTTTCTGCAAACTGTTTTTGCGTTTGCTCAGCATATTGGGACATTTGTAACCATAGTGAATCACTGTTTAAGTTACTCTCAGGTGTGACAATATTATGCTCAATCTGAGTGGGGGTAATGTTTCTATTACTAGGATTACTGATTCTGGAGTGGTTTACAACTACTTCTGGTTCTTGTGCACTTCTTTCACCAAATCCAACAATTTCCGGATCATGGGTTCTAACTCTCTCTGCCTTTGGCTGAAAGAGGTCTTGTTTTCCCATTGTATCCTTTTCTTCTCCTGGAAACCTCCTGGAATTGTGAAGAGTGGTGACTCCTGATCATTGATCTGTTGGTGTCTGAATGGTGTGAAGCCACTGGAGAGCTGATTTGGCATGCTCCTTGTGAGCCTGAAGGCATCTGAGTAGGCCCTGTCTGGGTTAACTGTTCTTCTATAGCTTGGATAGTGGCTTGATTCTCCCTTATCCTCTGTGCACTTGCCTGCAGGAGTCTGAACTTCCTGGTAGGATTCCAACCTTTGGTGATTACCATAAGGTCTTTGAAGTCTATCTCGTTGAGACAGATCTTCTGGCAAATTGCTTCAAGCTCTTCCCAGTGAGATTCCAGGTTGAACCTCTTCTTGTCCATGCTTCATTGAAACAAATCTTTGAGGAGTTGATGGAGCTCAAGAACTTGATCCATATCCTTCCAGTCCTCTGGTTTGAGGTTCCTGTTGAATTGGAGTGTGAATAGCAGGGTTGATATTATCTCCCTCATTGTTTTTCCATCCACCACTGTGTCCAAAGTGTCCTCTTCCAGGTCTTCTGGTTCTGGACAGGCCTTCTCTGTCCTCTGGCTGGTTCCTTTGGAAGCCAAGGTCTCTGAGGTATACAGGTAAAATATCAGTGTTTGCAAGCAGTCAAAAGCTTTATGTTCTTAGGGTATTTACCTTTGACTGTGCCTTGTACAAATTTTTTGTCTTCTGATTTGGGAAATTTACCTTTAGAGGTTAAAAGTAGGTTAATTATAGTAATCTTCTCTGTACAAGTTGTTAAGGTTGGTTTACATTGTAATGATGCATAGTTTCATGGTTTTATACTTCTCTGGGTGCCTATTGGTGTCCACTTCTTTGCTCTAATCCTGCCTTCACTGTGCCTCTTTCCTTTTCCCTTGCTTCCCTCTGGTTCTGAGGGTGTCACTGATGTGTTGGCCTGTGACTGGGTCTCAAGTGGGACACAATTCTCTTCCACTGAATCAAAGTAGGAAAAAGAGGGCTAATGTCAGTTAAGACTTCTTAAAATGCTGTTTGCACGTCTGAGAATGGCTCTTGGGCTTGTATATTACTACAATATGCCCTGTATAATGACAGTGTACTTGAATTAACAATTCCACATCAGAATTACAGCTTTTGGTACCCTGTTACATTGTTTGTGTACCAGTATCGCACAGATTCACTTGTGGTTTTCAAGTGTGATCTGTATAAGTGGCGCTGTATAAGTGTAATTGAGTCAACAATACACTTAACCACACCTCAACTGTTGGCTTTACAGTCAGAGGTGTCCTTATTTAATCAAAAATACAGGAATTATTGATGGCTTATGTGTTTTTATATGTAAAACATGCCAAAAATAAAGGTCTTGTGGGTATTAACCACATGACAGATACTCTTAAAATAAGAGTAAAAGGTGGTAAATAGACCAATTAAATGAATATATATACTTTTAAGGAAAAATATGCCTAAGAAATGCAAAAAAAAAGTCAGAAAGTGATAAATAAGTGAAAGATTTATGTATAAGGTCCATGAAATATGGCCAGGCCCCCAAAATGTCAGGCTGAGTCTATGATAAAAGTATTAAAATGTATTCAAAACATTTAACTATGACTTTGACACGGTAAAAAAGGATTTAAAAAGAGCTGTAAGTGTCAAAGATGCTTTAATTCAAGAATAAAAGGGCTTTACTATATGAAATATAGTGGTGGTGAGCGCTGTTGAAAGCCCTGGGTGCAGCTTTACCTGTTGGGTTACAATAATAAAGGCTACAATAATTAATATTATAGTTATACCTGTTTATTGCCCAAGAGTAAAACTGTTTTTGACAGTTTACTATGTAGGGTATTCAAGAGCAGGATGAGGAAAGCATTTCTGGCTGTGAAAAGCCTCCTTTTTATCCTGAAATGGGGTGAAAGGGCTGTTAGACCTTTCCATGTAGAGGAAGTGAAGATTTTTTAACTCTCTGAGACAGGATTCTGGTTTTCAAGGACCTTTATAGCCTGTATTGGGCTCAGATGTGGTTTTGAAACCACATCTGGGCAGCTTTCACCAATACAGGCTGAAACTTTTCATCTGAGGACCACATAGCCCTCCTCTGATGTGTATGATGCGTAGAATGCTGGACAGAAACTGCATGGGACCCCAGTATTGACTGAATTATGAGGTATTGAAGTATAAACATCCTTTTTCATCTGTTTGACACCTCATAATCATGGTTATGGGATATTATCCTATGGTAAGACTGTATTTGTGAGCCTTTGAGATATGACCACATACCCAATAAGGTCACAAAAAAGACTCAGAATGATTATACCTTTAATATAATTATATTAAAATTAATTAGAATAATTATACACTAAAAATAATTACTCAAATATACAAAAATACCATAAATTGGTACTAAAATTGGTTTAACTTAAAAACCAATGAATCAACATGTAAAACAAGTTATACCATTGGATTCCCCATGGAAAAATACACATATACCATTTTTATTTCATATCTGTAAAGTCAATATTTAAGGAATTATAAGGTATAATACCTTATAAAAATCATAAAAACTTATTTATCTCAGAAACTAATGAAACAACATGTGAAATAAATTGTACCAGTGGATTCCCCACAAAAATCCACATATAAAACAATTAATAAGCTAATTCCCAAAATCAATACTTAAGGAATTATCCTGAATATATGCACTTTTTTGGTCAACGCATATATTCAGGGATCATAGCTAATATCTTCTAAACTATACAAGCTAGAATGATGAACCAAAAATAAAGTTACCACGTAATTACTGTAAGAACACAGATATGAACTTTATTTTGCAAATTATAAACAAGGTTAAGACTTATGAGGAAATATTGATAAAAATCAACAGAGCTGTTGACCACTTTGTTGTGAAAGTAGTCCAAACTTAAAAAAAAGTATACAGTTGGATTCTACTAGTTTATTCGAGAAGAATGACGTAATTTTTATTATTAAATTCAGGGTATAACCCCCTGAAATCAAGGTTTGAAGTTTAAAATATTGAAATTCGACAGAAAAGATGAGTTACAAGAAAAATCATCAAAATTAGAGTTTTGATGATGTAATGAAAAGCTCTTGGAAGCATAATAAGGTTATGTCAGGCTATCAGAATTCACTCCCTGAATTGCTGTAGTGTGAAAACCTTAAAAGTTATTGAGGATCAAAGTTTGAGCTTAAATTGAGCTGTTATGATCACATACTGTAACCTTAAATTAAGTTTAACGGTCTTAAGAGTGATAAAATTGGTGAATACTATTAGTTTATGATTAAAACTAATAAAATCCACGAAATTTGGGGTTCTGCCAAGCCTCTGATGTCATCAAACTTAGAGTTATAGTGATAACTCTAAATAATGGTGTAATAATGATGTAATATGGTTTGATCATGATGTAATCACCCTCAAACCTTAAAATATTGATCAATTCCGGTGGATATGATCAGTACACGTCTACTAGAAGCCTGTTGGACTCTAGGAGGGAGGTATTTACTATAAATAGAGCTCTTTTTACTCTATTTTCCCCTCAGACGCATCAAAAACATTAAATCAATTAAATCAAAGGTAATTTCTTTATTCTTTATATATAAAACTGTTATATTATTAAAGACCAAAGACCACCTTGCTATAATCATCTCGTTTGACGTGATTAAATCATTTATTTAATTGTTTTTGTTAAAAAATCTCTCTAATAACTCATTTCCACGTAAAAATCCAGAATAATTTGTAATTTTCTTTATTTTTATTGTAAATACAATTTGAAAAGGTTGTATTTATATTTTTTGGCGTAAAATACTTCAAAATTATTATATTAAGTGTTAAAAGTAGGTTATTTTCTCTTATTATAATAATTTCTCTATTATTACTCTCTTAATAATTCTTTAATTAATATAAATAGTATTTATATTAATTCATAACTTTAATATTAGTAATATTATTGTTATTAATTGTTTTTTATTAATAAAAAACAATTTTTTACGCCTTTATTATTTGTTGGTAACAATAATAAAGAGTTTTTTTAAATATATTAATTATTTTATATTAATATATTTATTTATTATATTATATTTTCATAATATAAATTATATTATTATATTTATTTAATAATATAATTATTTTACGCCATAATAATAATAATTATTTATTATTATTATATTTCTTAATCTTATTTATTCACTTCATAAGGACATTCAGAGTACAATAAGTAATAAATTAGTAATTTTTACTTATTGTTTCATAGTCAAACCTTACATTTGGGGGCCTGGCCGTGATATTTACTTAAAAGACCTTTAAATAGATTCGATTTGGGTTTATCCAATAATAAATTATATTTATAATCATAAAAATTATATAATAATTTTATATTTTATTGATTTTAAAAGCTATTGAGGCATTTGGAAAGCAATTGTACTGTCTTACACGTGGTTTTTCACATCCTTAGACTTGCAAGAACTTTCTTTGAGTGACTCTAGTGATTAAAAGAGATATTTTATAAATTAAAAATAATTTTTATTATAATTTAATTTTATAAGAATCATATTCATTTTTTATTTTATTCTTTAAAAAATAAAAATAAAAAAATATATAAAAAATATTAAAAAATATTAAAAACCAATAAAAAAGTTATTTTTATTCATTTTTATTCATTTCTTTATTTATTTCAATTTTTCAAAGATATAAAAGCAATTTCTACGTGGAAAATTGCCATATCTTGCCAAAAATAACACTTATTATAAAAAGACTTATATTTATTTGTCTTTTTTAGTGTTTGAAGATAACCCAACAGAAGACAACCAAGCTACTGTTGAGAGATTGGTGGAAGAAACTTGTCAAAGTTCTCCAACACCAGTTATCACCAAAAGAAAGAAAGCTAAGAAATTAGACTTTCCAGGGCCCACCATTCAAGACTCTGAAGGTGAGCACCTCTTTTTAAATTGCCATAAAAGAATTTTATTCTAAAATACTTTTATTTTTTCTTATTCTTTAAATTAAGACTACCAGAAGAGGTTCCCAATACTCCATCCAATCAGATGGAGGTGGACTCAGAGGTAGAATTGATCCCTCAAAAGGGAAAAGAAAGGGCAATATCCCCAGTGGAACAGAATCCACACAAGGAAGTGCCTTATCCCAAAGGCAAGTCCCAGAAATGCCCATGATATCTGAGCCTGAATTGGAACTAAGTATGAGTAACTCAAACAGGTACAAATCACATTCAGAGGGCTCAAATAGACATCTACATGAGCCAGTACAAGCAGTATTGCACAGTGTACAAGGACAAAGACTGGGAAATGCTGCCTCAAATACACCAAGGAGTGATGAACTCCTGGCACATCCTGAAAAAGTTCCTCAAAGAGGAGGAGATAGTGAAATACTCCAATGGATGGAATCCACTGTCATCCAAACCTCAAATCAAAAAAATCAAGGATTATCATGCCAAAAAGAGGGAGGCAACCAAGGAAGAAGCCCCAGTAGCTTCTACCAGCAAGCCTCAAGCCAACCCACTTCCCCAAGAAGGGAAGAAGAACAAGAAAAAGCATTGGAGGAAACCATATTCCCCAAGTTACAGAATCCCAAGAATCCAAAAGGATGCCATGGACAATGTTTTCAACATGGCCAGAACCTTGATGGAATTCAAGGACAAGGAAGAGCAAAGAATGAGACAACCTCATTTCCCAAAGAAATAACCTTGTCCAAAGATGTTGTAAATACTTTAACAGAAATTCAAAATAGTATATTACCTCTAAAAGAAATTAAAAATAGTTTATTATCACTACAAGAAATAAATAACAATTTATCTTCTTTAAAAAAAATTGTTGTGCAAAACAAAAAAGAAATTGACAACATTAAGTTTATTGTTGAAAATAATAAACCAAAGAATTTAATTGACAATACTCAAAAATTAATACAATGACAACAAGAATTGTATAAATACATAAAAGATATCAAAGACAAGACTTTGACAATCAATTATGATGTGAGTATTGACAATCTTACAGAAAAATTAAATAAATTAAGTATTTCTGTAGAAAAATTTGAAGAAAAGACTTCATCACACCAAAAATTACTTTTGGACCATGTGGAAAAAAGTGATGAAGCAAGAATGCATGTGAAAGATGATATTCAAAGTGAAATAAGGCTTATTAAAGAAAAAATGGATAAAATTAATGAGGCTAATTTAAATATGCCAAAGTTATCAACACCATTTTCTCATATAAGAAGCCCTGTTAAAACAAAAGAGGAATTGTCAAATCCTTTCATAACAGACTTGAGTCACCAAAACAATAACCAAGTCTTAATGAAGGAAGCACCTCAATTGAAGGAATGGCCAACATTCACAGGAGAAGGTGAATATGACCACATGTCATTTATAAAAACAATTGACATGTTACAAGAAGACTATGCCATACCAGATGAATTAATCACTGCAAGATTACATTCATTGTTTGAGAAATCTGCAAAAAGATGGTATTATGGCATAAGACAAACAAATGGTAAAAATACCTGGTCTTGGTGGAAACAAGAAATAATCACCAAGTGGGCAAATGATGCCTGGAGGTATAAGATAGAAAATGCATTTGAAAACTCTTTCTTTGACCCTGAGAAAGATAAACCTTTAACTTGGTTCTTAAAACAAGTTGAAAGGCTTAATGCACTGTACCCAGAAATGTCACAGAAGATGGTGCATATGAAAATACTTAAAAAATGTGGAGGGGAACTAGAACATGCCCTAAGAAGCAGGTGCATAGAACCATGCTCCACAGAAGAGTATATAAATGCACTAGAAGATATAGTGACAAGAACAAAAATTGGCAGGACTTGGAAAAAATTGGACATTAAAAGCCCAAATAAACCATTTATCAAAAAAGATAAATCAAAAGAATCCTTTAAGCCCAATACATTCAACAATAATGAGCAAAGAAAATGCCATAAATGTGGAGGTATTGGACACTTAGCCAATAATTGCCTTAAAAAAGCAAAAATTAATGAAATTGTGGAAACAGAAAACAACAAAGACAAAGAAGAGGAATCAGACTCTGAAAAAGAGACAGAAGAGTCAGAAAGCTCTGAAAGTGATGAAATCAATATAATTAATGCACAAATTAATAATATTGATATAATTTATGAAGTACTGGATGTTAACTCAAACTTGCCACAAGTTGGAACATCTGACACAAATCTGACAAACATACAAGATGCCAAAATGTATAGAACCAAACCTGCAAGAGGAATGGGATATACAGCTGGAAAATCAAGTATTAGTATTGTTATGGTTGATAACCAAGAAGGAAAGGTTAACTTGGATACAGGAGCATATTGCACTTGTGTTGGCAAAAGTTATTTAAAAACCATTGTCCCAGACTGGCAAGAAAAACTTATGCCAATACAAGGTGTCAAATTTAGTAGTGCAAGTGAGAGCATGAAGCCCCTTGGAATAATTGATTTAACACTAATTTTTCCTCATCCCTCACAATGTGTCAGAATTAAAGTAGAGTTTGTAGTAATGGACAACTGTACTAGTAATCATTTCATACTTGGGAATGACTACTTATCAATCTATGGTATAGATATCTCCAACCAAAAGGATAGATATTTTACCATAGGAGATAACAAAAGACAAAAGTTTGGATTCTTAAATAACAAAAAACAAATCACAGTTATTAAGAATGAAGAAAAAATTCCAGAAAAGGAACTTTTTATATCTGAACAACTCATAGAGGCAGAATTCAATCAAGAATTAACAGAAAAAATGAAAGAAAAATTGATTGATCTCTTATTTAAGTATAAAAATGCCTTTGCAACTGACAAAGAGCCACTAGGTGCCATAATTGGACATGAAGTGGATATAATTCTTAATGTAGAAAAACCTTACCCACCTTTATTAAGAAGACCTGCTTATCCAGCCAGTCCAAGAGCTAGAGAAGCCTTAGAAGTGCACATTAAAGAATTAATGGACCTTGGAGTATTAAGAAAGGTTGGACATAATGAACAAGTAGAAGTCACTACACCTGTCATTATAACTTGGCATAATGGAAAATCAAGGATGGTAGGAGACTTCAGAGCCCTGAATACCTATACCATTCCAGACAGATATCCAATACCCAGAATCCATGAGACATTAACCCAATTGTCACAAGCTAAGTTCATCACAGCTATGGATGCTCTGAAGGGTTTTCATCAAAATGTCTTAACAGACAATGCCAAGAAATTACTAAGAATAATAGTCCATTGTGGAATTTTTGAATACTTAAGAATGCCATTTGGAATAAAAAATGCACCTTCCCATTATCAAAGAATGATGAATACAATATTCCCTGAAGAATTATCAGAAGGATGGTTGATTATCTATATTGATGATATCATAGTTTGCTCAGAAACTTGGGAAAATCACCTTACAAGACTAGAAAGGGTATGACAGAAAATAGTCCAAGTAAATATGAAAATTTCCTTGAAAAAATGTCATTTTGCATACAGTGAATTAAAGGCACTAGGACATGTTGTATCTGGACTTAGTCTAGGCATAGACAAAAATAAAGTAGCAGCAGTACTACTCAAACCAATGCCTCAAACCAAAAAAGAAATGCAATCATTTCTAGGATTTGCTGGTTACTATAGACAGCATATAAAGGACTTTGCAAAGATTGCTAAATCCTTGTATAAGCTATGTGACCAACAAACAGTCTATGAGATGACAGAAGAAAGAGTCAAGGCATATGAAGAATTGAAAAATTCCTTAACAAATGCCCCATTTCTTCTGATGCCAGATTGGAAACTACCCTTCAAACTGTACATTGATGCTTGTGGAGAAGGACTAGGTGCTGCACTTCACCAAACACAAATTATCAATGACAAACCAGTGGAAGGACCAATTTGTTTCATTTCAAGGCAGATAAAGCCAACAGAAGCAAGGTATGGAGCAAGCCAAATGGAATGCTTATGCCTAGTATGGGCTTTAGAAAAACTGCATTATTATTTGGATGGCACAGTATTTGATGTAATCACAGACTGTAATGCTGTGAAATCACTATTAAATATGAAGACTCCAAATAGACATATGCTGAGATGGCAAATTGCTATCCAAGAATATAGAGGAAATATGACTATTGTTCATAAATCTGGGAATATTCATAAAAATGCAGATGGTCTTAGTAGATGGGCTCTAGCAAATACCCCTGACAATCCAGCATGGGTACCACAAGAGGAGCACCATATAGAAGGAATATGTGTTACAGACATTGGCACAGAATTCTTTAACCAAGTTAAAGAAAGCTATAAGACAGACAAAAATTGCCATATCTTAAGCCAACTTCTAATGAAAGACTGCAAAGATCCATCACTTTCATCAAAACTAGATGAAATATGGAAAAAGGCATATGATGAAGGAAGATTTCACCTCCTTGATGGAATCCTTTACCATAGAACAAAACACACATGTGTTATGGCCTTAACAGATAGAACACTAATAAACACTATTTTACATGAGTGTCATGATAGTGTTGCATATGGACATCTCTCAGAAGATAGGACACTAGAGAGGGTGAAAACCTGCTCTTGGTGGCCAAATTGGAAGAAAGATGTTGCAGAGTACTGCCAAACCTGTGACAGATGTCAAAAAGCCAACAGAGCCACAGGAAAGAAATTTGGAATGATGATCCAAATCCAAGAACCAAAATCCCCATGGGAAATAGTTCATATGGATTGGGTAACAGCCTTACCTCCAGGAGGAGACAGGAGTTATAATGCATGCCTAGTATTAGTTGACAGGTACAGTAAAACTCCCATGTTCTTACCATGTCATAAAGATGACACAGCTATGGATACAGCCATAATGATATGGAATAAAGTCATTAGCCACACAGGCTTATTCCAAAATATTATAAGTGACAGAGACCCAAAGTTCACTTCAGCATTATGGACAAATCTCCATAACTTGTTTGGGACAAAGTTATCATTCTCAACAGCTTATCATCCTCAAACTGATGGTCTAGCAGAAAGAATGATACAGACCCTAGAGGATATGATCAGAAGATTCTGTGCTTATGGGCTAGAATTCAAAGATTCTGATGGTTTTACCCATGAGTGGTGTACACTAATACCAGCACTTGAACTGGCATATAAGACATCAATCCATTCTTCTACTGGCAAAACACCAGCAATGCTAGAGAAAGGTTGGAATCCAAGACTTCCCTATGATACCCTCAAAAAGGACTTAGTGGATATACATCCAACAGCAAGCAGTTTCAATATAATGCTTGACAAAGCAAGACACCATGCAAACAGATGCATGCAAGATTCTTTTAAATATGCAAAAGAAAGATGGGATAAAAGTCATAAGCCACCTGATTTCAAAATAGGGGACTTGGTTTTAGTATCAACCCTTAATTTCAATAACATAAAAGGCCCAAAGAAATTGAAAGATTCCTTTGCAGGACCATTTATGATAAAAGCACTCCATGGACCCAATGCTGTGCAATTAGAACTCACAGGTGAACTAATGAACAAACACCCAACTTTCCCTGTAAGTCTGATAAAACCTTACAGTTCAAGTGACAAGGAGTTATTTCCACTAAGAAATAAACCCCCACTTGAAATTCCCCCCTTGGAGGAAGGAGAGGAAAAGAAAATAGTAAAAGTCCTTAAAGAAAGAAGGACAAGAAACAAAAAAGAAAGGGAATACCTTGTAAGGTATAGAAATTCAACTCAAGAAGATGAATGGCTACTTGAGAAAGATATAACAAATGCTGATAAATTACTAAGAAGGTTCAGACATGAAAGAAAACCTGAAAAATAAAAAAGTTAAGCATTATTGAGCTTCAAGACTAACAAAGTCTATTGAAGAGGTAGGACAGTGGATGATACCCTAATCACATATATCAGATTGTGGTACAATCTTTTTTGGTGGTAGGGAATGTGAGCCTTTGAGATATGACCACATACCCAATAAGGTCACAAAAAAGACTCAGAATAACTATACCTTTAATATAATTATATTAAAATTAATTAGAATAATTATACACTAAAAATAATTACTCAAATATACAAAAATACCATAAATTGGTACTAAAGTTGGTTTAACTTAAAAACCAATGGATCAACATGTAAAAAAAATTATACCATTGGATTCCCCATGGAAAAATACACATATACCATTTTTATGGCATATCTGTAAAGTCAATATTTAAGGAATTATAAGGTATAATACCTTATAAAAACCATAAAAACTTATTTATCTCAGAAACTAATGAGACAACATGTGAAATAAATTGTACCAGTGGATTCCCCACAAAAATCCACATATAAAACAATTACTAAGCTAATTCCCAAAATCAATACTTAAGGAATTATCCTGAATATATGCACTTTTTTGGTCAATGCATATATTCAGGGATCATAGCTAATATCTTCTAAAAGATACAAGCTAGAATGATGAACCAAAAATAAAGTTACCACGTAATTACTGTAAAAACACAGATATGAACTTTAGTTTGCAAATTATAAACAAGGTTAAGACTTATGAGGAAATATTGATAAAAATCAACAGAGCTGTTGACCACTTTGTTGTGAAAGTAGTCCAAACTTAAAAAAAAGTATACAGTTGGATTCTACTAGTTTATTCGAGAAGAATGACGTAATTTTTATTATTAAATTCAGGGTATAACCCCCTGAAATCAAGGTTTGAAGTTTAAAATATTGAAATTCAACAGAAAAGATGAGTTACAAGAAAAATCATCAAAATTAGAGTTTTGATGATGTAACAAAAAGCTCTTGGCAGCATAATAAGGTTATGTCAGGCTATCAGAATTCACTCTCTGAATTGCTGTAGCGTGAAAACCTTAAAAGTTATTGAGGATCAAAGTTTGAGCTTAAATTGAGCTGTTATGATCACATACTGTAACCTTAAATTAAGTTTAACAGTCTTAAGAGTGATAAAATTGGTGAATACTATTAGTTTATGATTAAAACTAATAAAATCCACGAAATTTGGGGTTCTGCCAAGCCTCTGATGTCATCAAACTTAGAGTGATAGTGATAACTCTAAATAATGGTGTAATAATGATGTAATATGGTTTGATCATGATGTAATCACCCTCAAACCTTAAAATATTGATCAATTCCGGTGGATATGATCAGTACACGTCTACTAGAAGCCTGTTGGACTCTAGGAGGGAGGTATTTACTATAAATAGAGCTCTTTTTACTCTATTTTCCCCTCAGACGCATCAAAAACATTAAATCAATTAAATCAAAGGTAATTTCTTTATTCTTTATATATAAAACTGTTATATTATTAAAGACCAAAGACCACCTTGCTATAATCATCTCGTTTGACGTGATTAAATCATTTATTTAATTGTTTTTGTTAAAAAATCTCTCTAATAACTCATTTCCACGTAAAAATCCAGAATAATTTGTAATTTTCTTTATTTTTATTGTAAATACAATTTGAAAAGGTTGTATTTATATTTTTTGGCGTAAAATACTTCAAAATTATTATATTAAGTGTTAAAAGTAGGTTATTTTCTCTTATTATAATAATTTCTCTATTATTACTCTCTTAATAATTCTTTAATTAATATAAATAGTATTTATATTAATTCATAACTTTAATATTAGTAATATTATTGTTATTAATTGTTTTTTATTAATAAAAAACAATTTTTTACGCCTTTATTATTTGTTGGTAACAATAATAAAGAGTTTTTTTAAATATATTAATTATTTTATATTAATATATTTATTTATTATATTATATTTTCATAATATAAATTATATTATATTTTCATAATATAAATTATATTATTATATTTATTTAATAATATAATTAGTTTACGCCATAATAATAATAATTATTTATTATTATTATATTTCTTAATCTTATTTATTCACTTCATAAGGACATTCAGAGTACAATAAGTAATAAATTAGTAATTTTTACTTATTGTTTCCTAGTCAAACCTTACAGTATTAGACAAAAAGTGGGAATTTAACCATAAAAGAGCCATACCTTTGTCAGGTTTGAGATATCAACCTCAAAATGGGTTTGGTGTGCAGCCCTATATGTTTTCTACACAATTGTACCTTATTTGATATGGTTATCATTAAATATGACAAATCTATCCCATGTACAAGATTGTTTGTACATATGTGTGTTTTGGGCAAAAGCTGTATTGGGCTTGTTTGGCCCATAACTCTTGTCTAGTTGAGATATGAGAACATTGATGAAACCATCAGATAGCCCTGATTGTGCTCTTTCCAAAAGACCCCACTTTAGATACCTCACACTAAAACTGTAGAAGTTAGATGAGAGGTGAATGTTTTGTTCACCCTTATTTGGCCTGAATTTGACCATAACTTCTGTGATACTGGTGCTAGCTCAGTTTGGCTGGTACCATTGGATAGCCCTGACTTAGAGCTTCATATTTCATCCCCATTTGATTTGGTTAAGCCTCTTACTCTGTATTTCAGATGAGAGGTGAAAATTGAGGTTTATGCTCAGCAATAACTTTGTTACTCTTTGTGCTATGATGATGGGACTTGTATATTTGGAAAGATGTCAGTTTCCTCTTTCGTTTGATACCTTTTGATCTAATTTGGCTCAGATCCATGTTTTGGTGGTATCTTGGCTATACCATTGTTTTATGGTATTTTGGCTGTCATGCTTGTGCTCTGGTTTTGAGTCACAGGCTGACAGTTTTTCTCAATTTCATGCCAAAATAATGGGAATGTGAGAAATCCCATGTTAAATATACACTAAGGATAGTGCTATGCATATTTTGAGAACTGAATATTATGGTATTTGTATATGCACTTTTGGTACACCAACAGTGGATATCAGTCTTTAAGCCTGAATCTCTATTTTTGATGTGAAAATAGCTAGAGGGGACAAAAGACATCAAAGACAGCCAGGGTACCCAACTTCTGAGGCCTCCAAGGCTTGGGTAGCTCCAAAGCTTGAATACATGTCTGATCCTGACCCAAATAGTAAGCTTAAAACTTTTGGGCACTTGGTTACCAAGTCAAAATTTAATTTTATCATAAGAAAATAGCACATACGCTGCTATTTTGACATGCCAAGGAGGTAAAAAGCAACTTAGACCCTTGTAACCATGTCAATTATTAATTCCTTTCCATGGATAAAACTCAAAATATTAATTAAAACACTTTTTGGACTAACATCCATTTATTTACCTCATAGCAACCAGCCATATACTGCTATTTGAAATTCTATATAGAAATGAGGTAAAACCTTCCAAAATTCATTGAAAATACAATTCTTGATGAATCTTCATGAAACATTCATGACCAATTGAGAACTGTATAATTCATATAAAAGCCACAAATAAACATAATGATATATGTAAAATTAAAAGTTTTCCTTACAGTCCATTTTTGATGATTCCATGTGAAACACAGAATCTTTAAAAATTTACAGAAAATACATTATGTGATGAAATTTCCAATACCATTGATAACATTTAGAAATAGATTATTATTTTGGAGTAAAAGAAGCTTTACAGTTATTAATCCTTTTATTCTTAACCATAAATGGGTTGGTAGTGACGTAAAAGCCTCAATTAAGTAATTATGATGATCTTATGTGACAACAGATGATGCAATGAATAATAAAAAAGGTTTATTGTTCTCTCACTCACTGATTTTTCAGTTTTCTCAAACAAATGACTCTGTGAGCTGTCTTAGAGTTATAAGAGGCTTCCTCTTGCTGTTTTTTCCAAATCATCACATTATTCCATTATGCCATTATTATCAACAAGTGAGTATGAGTTGAAACTATTTCTTAAGTGTCTTATTCTCTCAGAATCAATCAGAAAGACGTGAAATCATAGAAATCAACTATATATTGTTGTAATACTCTTATAAATCAATTTTGATCCTTTAAATCCACAATTATCCGTCAAATTTCTCTACTATTATCTTTCAATAAGATCTTTGGAGTATTAGTGAGTGTTTTGATTTAATTATTAACGTTCTTCTCTAGTAATAGTTTTTTTCAAGGGTTATTTTTATAATTATTCTCATAAAAGATAATTATATATTAAAATAATTTTATTATTTTAATGAAGTAGGTTTATTATTAAATTCTTCTTGTAATTGATTCTTGAAGACAATTACTGCTTACTGTTATAATCACTAGGAGTGTCTAACAAGTAAAAGGAAAAAATTAATTAATTATTTAATTTTGGTTATAATCATTTATATTATTATATTTAATAAGAACAGTCGCAGTACTTTTGATTAATAGTAATATTATCAACAAGTTTCATAGACACATCTTACAATTTCCAACTCCTCCTTCTGGTCTATGGATCAAAGACTTCAATTTATCAGCCAGTTTTTTATCCTTTTGAGCTTGTATTTGCAATAAAATGGGCTCTATCCTCCTAAGAGTTCTGTGGTCTTCTCCTGACCCAGAAAGCCGTTAATGTGTAAGTAGGAGTTCATGACCCCCTACCAAAGGCTTGGGCATATTTCCCACTCCTCCTCTTGAGCTGCGCTGTACCAATTCTTGTATTGGAGTTGATGAATTTCTATTGATGCCACTTGAAAATGGTTCACCCCTTGAAATATTATCATGAATTAGTTCAGACTCAGAGCTCACATCAAAGGTTGTGGGTGCAGATATTATGAAATGGGGGGCAACTCTGGCATCCTCCAGATGTGTCTTTCTTGAGGAAGACTTGCCACTTCTTGACTTGGTCTTGCCTCTTCTTTTTCCACATCCATCTGGTTGGACTGAATGGTTTCTTCCATTTCTGGTATGCACCATTTTATGTCAATTTAAGAGAAAAAATTAAGAATTAAAGTCAAAAATACAGACATTTTGGTGATTGTTTTGCTTTTTCTGTTTGAAATAAAGTGCATCTTTTAGCAATTTGGTCTTCAATGCTATCTTCAGATTCTGGACTGGTTATATCTTTTACTGAGTCTGTTACCAGCTGCACAGTATCTGATTAAAGACACTAGAGAGAAACGAATTATAACAGAAAAATTATTTTTCATACTTAAAAGGTTTTTTAAAGATTTTTGATAATTTTTCAATATTTTTTTATGATAAAAAAACATTATTCTTTTTAAAGGAAAAAAATTGAAATTTAAGATTTTGATTTAAAATTAATTCAAAGTAACTCAAAGAATAGTTTTAAAAGTTTTTGGATGTGAAAAAGCCACAAATAAAAAAATATAAAATTAAACCAAATTCCTGAATGAAAAATATTTTAAAGACAATTTAAAAAATAAATAAAAAATTTAATTTCAAATTGAAAGAAAAAAATAATTAAATTAATTTATTTTAGAACTTAAAAATATATTAATTAAGGGTACAAGGTTAAAAGAACACGGCCAGGCCCCCAAATGTAAGATTTGGTAGGTATGGTGGTTTTTCAGATAAAATAAAATGAAGTCTAGAATATGATTAAAGCCAAGTCTATGGATAAAATCACGCCCAGCACCCCAAATGTAAGATTTGTCTATGAAACTGTTGATAATATTACTATTAATCAACAGTACTATGCCTGTTCTTATGAAATATAATAATAAAATTATCATAACCACAATTAAATAATTAATCAATTAATTATTTCTTTTACTTGTGATACTCTACTAGTGATTATAACAGTAAGCAGTAATTGTATACAAGAAGTGTTTAATAATCAAATTATTCTAATATATAATTATCTTTTTCAAGAATAATTATAAGTATAATTCTTGAATAAAACCATTACTAGAGAAAATTTCTTAAGAATTAATAATAAATCACTCACTAATACTCCAATGAACCTTAGAAAGAGATTGGTAGAGAGATTTGACGTATAATTGTGGATTTAAGGGATAAAAATTGATTTATAACAATATTAAGATCATATATAGTTTATTTTGATGATTTGACTTCCTTCTTATTGATTCTGAAAGATTTAAAGCACTTTAGAAAAGATTTTAACTAATACTTACTTGTTGGTAATAATGGTATAATTGGATAATCAGATGATTTGGAAAAAACATCAAGAGGAGGCCACTTTTAAGTCTAAGGAAGCTTACCAAGGTGTGCCATGGAGAAAACTGAAAACAAGTGAGTTAGAAAACAATAATCCTTTTTTTGGATTAATGATTGCATCATATGTTGTCATGTAGATTATCATAATTACTTGATTGATGCTTCTACACAACTACCAAGCCAAATATGGCTAAGAATAAAAGAATTAATAAATCTAAATCTTCTTTCATTTCAAAATAAAAATTGATTTCTCAAGGTTATCAATTTTATTGAAAATTTCATCACAGCTTGTATTTTCTGTGAATTTTTGAAGATTCAGTATTTCACGTGGAATTATCAAAAATGGACTGTAAATAAAACTTTTAATTTTACTTATGAAACTGTAATGAATTTTGTTTCATTTTGGATCATACTGTTCTAAACTGGTCCTGAAAGCTTCAGAAATATTCATTAACAATTGTATTTTTAATGAATTTTTGAAGGTTTCACCTCATTTCTATATAGAAGTGCAAATAGCACTATATAGCAGGTTTCTATGAGGTAAATCAATGGATACTAGTCCAAAGAAGCTTTTAATTACTTATTTAGGGTTTATCCATGGAAAATCATTAAGAATTGACATGGTTAGAGGACTCTAAGTTGCTCTTTACCTCTCTGTCATGTCAAAATGGTAGCTTATTTTCAATTTTCTTAAGATTTAATGAGATTTTACATTGGTGACTAGAATCCCAAAAGGTTTTAGTATACCAATTGGGCCAAGATCAGCCATGGATCCAAGCTTTAGAGCTATCCATGCCTCAGAGGCCTCAGAAGTTGGGTACCCTGGCTCTCTTTGATGTCTTTTGTCCCCCTTAGCTATTTTCACATCAAAAATAGAAATTCAGGCTTCAAGACTGATATCCCCAATGGGTGTATCAAACCTTTAGGTAATAATACCCTCATATTAAGTGCCGCAAAAATGCATGACACTATGAAATTGAGAAAAACAAAAATTTTCACAATTCTTTTATGTGGTATTGATGAAATGGTATTGAAGTCTTTTCCTTATTACCACCTCTTAGAGTTAATTTAAGCTTTTTAACTCTATGGAGGTACCCTAGATGAACTTTTGTGCATGATCCAAATCTAGCCGTAAATCTCTAGATTTACTTACTCACAAAAAGGTTATTCATCTTTTCTGAAATACAAAATAATGAATTTTAAATATATATGCGACTTGTGGATTATGCATAGTTCAAAATTTATTTTTAAAGATAGTTGTGGCCTATTTGTGTATGTAAAATATACTTCAAGGCTCAAATTGATTACCCTCAAAAATCTGAGAATACTTATAGCTCTAACATGGAAGCTTCCATTCCAATTGAAGTGGAACTAGTACAAAATGAAGGCTTAAAGCCAAAACAACTAGTAAATAGTGTCTCCCCTTGTCAGCCTGTGACTCAAAACCAGAGCACAAGCATGACAGCCAAAATACCATAAACCAATGGTATAGCCAAGATACCACCAAAACGTGGAGCTCAGACAAATAAGCTCAAAAGGTATCAAAAGAAAGAGAAAACTCACCTCTTTCTGAAAATATAAGTCTAATCATCATTGGACAAGAAATAACAAAGTTATTCCTGCTCAAAGTTATTGCTGAGCATAAACCTTAATTTTCACCTCTCATCTAAAATCTAGAAGGAGAGGCTTAACCCCATCAAATGGGTATTCAAAATGAAGCTCTAAGCCAGGGCTATCCAATGGTACTAGCCAAACGTAGCTAGCACAAATATTACTGGAGTTATGGTCAATTTCAGGCCAAATAAGGGTGAACAAAACATTCACCTCTCATCTAACTTCTACAGTTTTAGAGTGGGATACCTGAAGTGGGGTATTTTTGGAAAGAGCACAATCAGGGCTATCTGATGGTGTCATCCATTTCCCCATAGCTCAACTAGAACAAAAGATATGGGGCAAACAAGCTCAATACAGCTTTTTGCCCAAAACACGCAAATGTACAAAAATCTTGTACATGGGATAACTTTGCCATATTTAATGATACCCATATCAAATGAGGTACCATTGTGTAGAGCACATACAGGGCTACACACTGAACCAACTATGAGGTTGATATCTCAAGAATTGACAAAGGTATGGCTGTTTTAAGGTCAAAATCCCACCTGCTGTCATATACAGCCTTACCATGGGATAATATCCCATAACCATGAATATGAGGTGTCAAATCAATGAAAAAGCATGTTTTTACTTCAATACCTCATATGTCAGTCAATACTGGGGTCCCATACAGTTTCTGTACAGCATTCTACGTGTCATACACGTCAGAATCAGGCTGTGAGGTCCCCAGATGAAACCTTTCACCCTGTATTGGTAAAAACCGCCCAGATGTGGTTTCGAAACCACATCTGAGCCCAATACAAGTTATACAGGCTGTTTACAAACCACAATCCAGTACTAGAAAGTGAAAAAATCTTCACTTCCTCTACGTGGAAAGGTCTAGTACCCTTTCCACCCCATTTCAGGATAAAAAGGAAGTTTTTCACTTCCAGAATAGCTTTCCTCATCCTGCTCTTGAATAACCTACGTAGTAAACTGTCAAAAACAGTTTTACTCTTGGTTAATAATCAGGTATACTCTTAAATTAAAAGTATTGTAGTCTTTATTATTGTAACCCAATAGGTAAAGCTGCACCCAGGGCTTTCAACAGTGCTCACCACCACTATATCTCTATAGTAAAGCCCTTAATATCTTAATTTAATCATTTATTATCAACTTTACTATCTTTTAAAGCTATTTTTACCGTGTCACAGTCATAGTTAAAGGCTGTAAATACTTATATACACCTTTATTATAGACTCATCCTGACATTTTGGGGGCCTGGCCGTGTTTTAAAACTTTTTTGGACCTTATAAGTAAGTTTTTTCTCTTATCTTCTATTTTCTGACAATTGTTTTACATTTTTTCAGGCGTATTTTCTTTTAAAATATATATTTTTTATATATATTTTACTTTATTTCTCATATTATAAGAGTATTTACCACGTGGTTAATACCCACTGGAACCTTTATTTTTGGCATGTTTACATATTAAACACTTAAGCCATCAATAAGTCCTGTATTCTTGATTGTATAAGGACACCTCTGACTGAAAAACCATCAGTTGAGGCGTGGTTAAGTGTATTGTTAACTCAATTACACTTATACAGAGCCACTTATTCAGATTACACTTGAAAACCACAAGTGTATCTGTGGGATACTGGCACACAAACAGTGTGACAGGGTACCAAAAGCTGTAATTCTGACGTGGAATTGTTGATTCAATTACACTGTCATTATACAGGGCATATTGTAATAACATACAAGCCCAGAGGCCAATCCAAGACGTGCAAAACCAGCATTCTTGAGAAGTCTTAACTGACATAAGCCCTCTTTTTCCTGCCTTGATTCAGTGGAAGAAAATTACATCCCACTTGAGACCCAGTCACAGGCCAACACACCAGTGACACCCTCAGAACCAGAGGCCAGCAAGGGCAAAGGAAAGAGGCACAGTGAAGGTCTCATTACAGCCAAAAAGTGGACACCCATAGCCACTCAGAGGAGTAGAAAACCACGAAACTCTGCTTCAATACAAGGTAAACCAACCTTAACCACTTGTACACGAAAGATTACAATTATCAACCCAGTTGTAACTTCCAAAGGCAAACTGCCCAAGTAATCAGACAATAAATTTGTACAAGCCACAGTCAAAGGTAAATACCGTAAGAATATAAAGTTTTTGACTGCTTGCAAACACTGATATTTCCCCTGCATACCTCAGAGACCTTGGCTTCCAAAGGAACCAGCCAGAGGACAGAGAAGGCCTGTCCAGAACCAGAAGACCAGGAAAAGGACACCTTGGACACAGTGGTGGATGGCAAAACAATGAGGGAGATAATATCAACCTTGCCATTCACACTCCAATTCAACAGAGACCTCAAACCAGAGGACTGGAAGGATATGGATCAAGTTCTTCAGATCCACCAACTCCTCAAAGACTTATTTCAATGGAGCATGGACAACAATAGGTTCAACCTAGCAACTCACTGGGCAGAACTTGGATCAAGTTGCCAGAAGATCTATCTCAAAGAGATAGACTTCAAAGACCTTATGGTAATCACCAAAGGTTGGAATCCTACCAGGCAGCACAGACTCCTGGAGGCAAGGGCACAGAGGATAAGGAAGAATCAAGCCACTATCCAAGCAATAGAAGAACAATTAACCCAGAGAAACCAGCAGATCAGTGGGAAAGAGTCACCATTCCTCACAATTCCAGGAAGTTTCCAGGAGAAGACAAGGAAACAAGGGCAAGAACAAAGCCTCCTTCAACCAGAGGAGGAAAGAGTCAGACCCTATGATCCAGAAGCTGTTAGATTTGGTAAAAGAAGTACACAAGAACCAGAAGTAGTTGTAAACCACTCTAGAGTCAGTAGTCCTAGTAATAGAAGCATTACCCCCACTCAGACTGAAAATAACATTGTCACATCTGAGAGTAACATCAACAGTGATACACTGTGGTTACAAATGTCCCAATATGCTGAGCAATCTGCAAAGCAGTTTTCAGAAATTAAAGCTAGCCAAGAAAGGATGAGACAAACTCAAGCCTCCTTGGAACAAATAGTTAAGAATCTTCCTGAAGGATATGCTCAACTGAGCAAAGCCTCTGAAGAAACCAATAAAAGACTGAATATAGTCTTTGAAGAACAACACCACAGCACAAGGGACAGGGAGTGTCTGGATCAAGACATTAACAAGTTGTTTAATGCCTACCATAGCTTGAAGCCCCAACTGCAAGGCCAAGCTATGGAGAATCCATATCAACCAGATGTCATCAAACCAGATTCCATGTTGATGAATAAGGCAAGACCTCCATCACAATACCAAGATGGAGATGGCATGTCTTATTTAGAGAAGGAAGCCTTGAAACAGCTTCCTGAGGCCTCAAGCTGGCCCAAATTCTCTGGATCAGGAGAATATGATCATATGGAACTCATAGATTATATTGATGGACTCTTCATTGATGTACCAAGCATACCAGATTACTGGATCACTGCTAGATTGAATACTGCATTTAAAGGTCATGCAAGTATATGGTACACAGAAATGAAAGAAATCCATGGCAGAAGAAACTGGCCATGGTGGAAGAGTCAAATTATCCAAAAGTACAGTAATGGAACTTGGATATGGCAAAAGACCATGTCATTTGAAAATGACAAATACTCTGTGGACAAAGATCCATATGAGTGGTGTCTTAGACAGTCTAAAAGACTTAAAGCCATTGATCCTCAGATGAACATCCAAATGAGGAATCACAAACTTCTGACACAACTGCCAGGAGAACTAGAACATGCAGTAAAATGCAGATGCAACCAAAATTGCACTCTAGATGACATTGCCAACACCTTACAAGACATAAGGAAAAGGACAAATATAGGGAAATTCACCCCATATAAGACAAGTGGTTTCAAAGAGAAACAACCTTTCAGGGTAGAGTTTAAAGACAAACCCAAAGAAAAAGTGGCAGAAGTGGCAAAGAAGGGGAATGCTTGTCACAGTTGTGGTTCAACAGACCACTATGCCAACAACTGTCCAAAGGCAAAGAAAAAAGTCTATGACATAGAGAAAGTCCCTGAGGAAGAACCTCCAACAGAGGATTCTGATTCAGACTCTATGGGTGATGCCATCAGAGAACCATCTGAGGATGATCAAGACCCAAGAGAGGAATTTATAGTGGAATACCAAGAAGAAACCCCACTGGAAATCCAGGACATACAGTTGGAAGCAGGCATGCCACAGGACACTGCTAACAAGAACTTGTGCAAACACACACAAGATGCACAAACATTCCTGGTTACATCAACCAAAGGAATGGCTTATATACATGGGCCAGCCACAAAAATGACTGTTTGTATTGACAATTCTCAGCATCCACTGATCATTGATAGTGGAGCACACTGCTCCATAGTGGCCAGAAACTATCTGGATACTCACTTCCCAAACTGGGAAAAACAGCTCTTGCCCACTAAGGCAAAAAACTTTAAAAGTGCATCAGGGAAGATGACTTCCATTGGGACAATTATCAAAGAGATAATTATACCCCACAGGAAGGATAATATCAGACTCAACCCAGAGTTTGTAGTGCTTAATGATGCCCACATCCAAGAGTTTTTACTGGGAGAAGATTACCAGAGGATGTATGGCATAGACATCTACAACAGTAAAAATAGGCATATCAGCATTGGTACTACAAGGAGAAGAAATTTTCACTTGAAATATACCAGATATCTTCCCAAGATCCACTAGAAGAACTTCTGAAGGAATTCAGAGAGGGACCGTTTAGCACTACCCTCACCAGTAAACAAAAACTACGTTTACTGAAGATGCTGAGAAAGAACAGACCAGCATTTGCCATTGGTGAAGAACCATCAGGCAAGATCAAAGGCCATGATATAGAACTATATCTGGATGTGGAAAGGCCTTATCCACCCATGCTGAGGAGACCTCCTTATCCAGAAAGCCTGGAAACCGGGAAATAAATTGAGAAACATATCAATGAACTCCTGGATATGGATGTCATCAGGAAGATTGGACATAATGAGATAGTGGAAATTACCACCCCTGTCCTGATCACCTGGCATGATGGCAAGTCTAGATTGTGTGGAGATTTCAGAGGCCTGAATAACTACACAAAAGCAGACAGGTACCCTATACCAAGGATACCCCATGCCTTAGATAGACTGGCCAAGGCCAGATATATAACCAAAATGGATTGTATGAAAGGTTTCCACCAAAATGGAGTTAAACCAAACTCCATGAAGTTACTCAGGATAATATGCCATATGGGTATATATGAGTACACCAGGATGCCATTTGGCATCAAGAATGCACCAGCCCACTTCCAAAGGATGATGGACACCATATTTCAAGAAGAAATAATGGAAGGCTGGATGGTAGTATATATTGATGATATCATTATATACTCAGAGACATGGGAAGACCATGTACAATAAATAGACAGAGTTCTAAGTAAATATATACCCATTAATCTGAAAATTTCACTCAAAAAGTGTAATTTTGGGCAACAAGAGCTACTAGCTCTATGACATAAAGTCTCAGGTCTTAGTCTTACAATTGACCAGAACAAAGTAGCAGAAGTACTGCATCTACCAGTACCAAAGAACATCAAAGAGATGCAATCTTTCCTTGGGTTTGCTAGCTACTATAGAAAAAATATCAAAGGTTTTGCACACATAACTAGTAGTTTGTACAAGTTATGTTCAAAAGATGTAGTTTTTGAAATAACTAAGGAAAGGAGGGATGCATATGAGAAAATAAAATATGAACTCACCAATGCACCAGTGCTCATCTTACCTGACTTTGAGCTACCATTCAGGTTATATATAGATGCAGCATGCAGCCAAGGCTTAGGAGCAGCCCTTCACCAAAGACAAATTGTGGATGGTGAACCAAGAGAGGGTGTAATATGTTACATCTCTAGGCAACTGAAAGATTCAGAATCCAGGTATGGGGCCACCCAGACTGAATGTCTATGTCTAGTCTGGGCTCTAGAAAAACTTCATTATTCTTTGGAGGGTGCAGTCTTTGAAGTCTATACAGACTGCACAGCCTTGAAGTCTTTACTAAACATGAAGACTACAAATAGACATATGCTGAGATGGCAAATAGCCATCCAGGAGTATAGAGGGAACATGACCATCATATACAAGGAAGGTAAAAGCCATACCAATGCAGATGGCCTCAGCAGATGGCCACTGGACAATGTCAAAAGCAATCCAGCTTATGACCCAGAAGTTGCAGCAAAAATCCCTATCCATTTCATGGAAATAGATAGGAGGAAAAGCTTCAGATTATCTGAATGGGCACCAGAAAGTGGTACCCTTGACAGTGGAAACACTGACTCAGAAGGGACAGAAATTCCCATACTGGGAATAAGCTCCTCAGAAATGCACAATGAATTCTTCAGTGCAGTACAGAAGTCTTATGCCAAACACAAACAGTGTAGCATACTACTCCAACTCCTTCAACAAAAGTACAGGAGCCCAGAACTGGAAACCCAGCTGGAAGAACCCTGGTTGACGGCCTATAAGGACAATACATTTTTTCTTCTAGATGGCCTGCTCTACCACAGAGAAAAGCACAAAAGTGCACTCACAGTGGTAGACAGAGACCACATCTCATTGATCCTACAAGAATGCCATGACTGCCCCTATATGGGACACATGAGTGAGGACAGGACCAAAGAGAGGGTAGCAAGCACAGCGTGGTGGCCCAAGTGGGAACAAGAGTTAAGTGAATACATCAAAACTTGTGAAAGATGCCAAAAGGCAAATAGGAAACATGGGAAGAAGTATGGGTTGCTTCAACACATAGAAGAACCCAAACACCCATGGGAAACCATCAACATGGACTGGGTAACAGGACTTGTCCCAGGGGGAAAAGAAAACTATAATGCCTGTTTGATCATAGTTGATAGGTTCAGCAAGAGCATGAGGTGTCTACCATGCCATAAAGAGGACACAGCCATGGATACTGCTCTGTTGTTTTGGAATAACATCATATCTACCTGTGGAGTCCCTAAGATCATCATTAGTGATAGGGACCCGAAATTCACATTTCAATTTTGGACCAACTTATATGACATGCTTGGTACAAAGCTTGCTTTTTCCAAAGCTTACCATCCACAAACAGATGGCCTAGCTGAGAGGATGATCCAAACAATGGGGGACATCCTCAGGAGATTCTGTGCCTATGGCATGGAATACAATGACCATGAGGGATACACCCATGATTGGGTTACCCTCTTACCAGCAGTCCAACTGGCTTATAATACAAGCCAGCACTCCACCACAGGTAAAACACCTGCACTGGTGGAGAAAGGGTGGAACCCCCTGTTGCCAGTGGATCACTTGAAGAAAAATCTCCTGACTATCCACCCCACAGCCAAAGACTTCCATGATATGTGGAAGAGGGCCTGTGACACAGCTGCCAAATGCATAGCTGAGGCAAAAGAATACAATAAGCAGAGGTGGGACAAATCACATATGGAACCTGACTTCAAGGAAGGGGACCAGGTGCTAGTGTCTACACTGAACTTCAACAATCTCAAAGGACCTAAAAAGATGAGAGAATCATTTGTAGGACCTTCAACTATCATTAAGTTGATAGGAAAAGATGCAGTGGAAGTCAAACTCACTGAGGAGTTTTAAAGGAAACATCCAGTCTTTCCAGTGAGCTTGGTCAAACCATACTTCCAGACAGAGGAGGACAAATTCCCCTCAAGGAGAAAGAACCTCACACCACAAGAGATAGTGGAAGTGGAAGACTCCCCTGGACCTGTGAGTAAGATCATCAGGGCCAGGAAGATCAGACTCAATGGGAAGGATCAAAGATGAGACCTAGTCAGATTCAAGAACCAGACAGCAGATAAAGACAAATGGTTGGCAAAGGATGTCATGCCAGATGGGAACCTTCATTTAAGGAGATTCAGAGCCTCTAGGAGGGCTGACCAGTCTCATCAATGATGAGCCTTTTTTAGAGGTAGGGTATGTCAGCCTGTGACTCAAAACCAGAGCACAAGCATGACAGCCAAAATACCATAAACCAATGGTATAGCCAAGATACCACCAAAACATGGAGCTGAGCCAAATAAGCTCAAAAGGTATCAAAAGAAAGAGGAAACTAACCTTTTTCTGAAAATATAAGTCCCATCACCATAGGACAAGAAATAACAAAGTTATTCCTGCTCAAAGTTATTGCTGAGCATAAACCTTAATTTTCACCTCTCATCTAAAATCTAGAAGGAGAGGCTTAACCCAATCAAATGGGTATTTAAAGTGAAGCTCTAAGCCAGGGCTATCCAATGGTACTAGCCAAACTGAGCTAGCACCAATATTACTGGAGTTATGGTCAATTTCAGGCCAAATAAGGGTGAACAAAACATTCACCTCTCATCTAACTTCTACAGTTTTAGTGTGGGATACCTGAAGTGGGGTATTTTTGGAAAGAGCACCATCAGGGCTATCTGATGGTGTCATCCATTTTACCATAGCTCAACTAGAACAAAAGGTATGGGGCAAACAAGCTCAATACAGCTTTTTGCCCAAAACACACAAATGTACAAACATCTTGTACATGGGATACCTTTGCCATATTTAATGATACCCATATCAAATGAGGTACCATTGTGTAGAGCACATACAGGGCTACACACTGAACCAATTGTGAGGTTGATATCTCAAGAATTGACAAAGTTATGGCTGTTTTAACGTCAAAATCCCACCTGCTGTCATATACAGCGTTACCATGGGATAATATCCCATAACCATGAATATGAGGTGTCAAATAGACCAAGAAGAATGTTTTTACTTCAATACCTCATATGTCAGTCAATACTGGGGTCCCATACAGTTTCTGTACAGCATTCTATGCGTCATACAGGTCAGAATCAGGCTGTGAGGTCCCCAGATGAAAACTTTCACCCTGTATTGGTAAAAACCGCCCAGATGTGGTTTCAAAACCACATCTGAGCCCAATACAAGTTCTAAAGGCTGTTTTCAAACCACAAGCCAGTACTAGAAAGTGAAAAAATCTTCACTTCCTCTACGTGGAAAGGTCTAGTACCCTTTCCACCCCATTTCAGGATAGAAAGGAGGCTTTTCACTGCCAGAATAGCTTTCCTCATCCTGCTCTTGAATAACCTACGTAGTAAACTGTTAAAAACAGTTTTACTCTTGGGTAATAATCAGGTATACTCTTAAATTAAAAGTATTGTAGTCTTTATTATTGTAACCCAACAGGTAAAGCTGCACCCAGGGCTTTCAACAGTGCTCACCACCACTATATCTCTATAGTAAAGCCCTTGATATCTTAATTTAATCATTTATTATCAACTTTACTATCTTTTAAAGCTATTTTTACCCTGTCACAGTCATAGTTAACGCCTGTAAATACTTATATACACCTTTATCATAGACTCATCCTGACACCCCTGTTTTTGGTAAAAGTGGTTGTCATATTATTAAGGAGCAAAAACCTGTTTCTGAATTTGATAAAAAAATTGTAGAATTTATATTTTCAAAATCAAAACATCGTATTTCACCAATGTATTTGTTGAGAGTGACTTCCGGTGCTCCAATAAAGTTTACCCAAAAATTGCTCAATAAATTGAAAGCAAGAAAATTTAAAAAAAGTTTGAGGAAAACTTTACTGTTTCAAACCAAAAGGGAAAGAATGAAGAAATAAGCTCTTGTCTATATTATATTAATTCAATTCAAGAAGAAACTCATAAAGTTGAGAATCATCAAATCAATCCAAGGCTTGAACATTATATACCCAGTGGGAACATCCTTGAGCCTCATTGAAGATAAGAATTCACCCCATAAAGAACAGAAAACAAAAATAAAGGATCAATTATTCAGTAATTTGAATTACTTTAGTATTCAGAAAGAAGATAAAATAGAAGCAATAAGTGAACATCAATAATTTAATACCAAAAATGAAAATATGACCCAAGTGGAGGAATTCAACTCATCAATTTCTGTGAGAGTAGAATGTGAGAGTATAATGGTAAAAATATCCTGTTATGGCAATTATGAACCCAAACATAGAAGAAAATATTTTACCATTGAAAATTGGATTATGTATTGGAATGAAGCCCGAGAAGAAAAATAAAACAAAACATAATATTATAATGAAAGAAGTACAGGTTGTTATCCCAACTGATAAAACAATCTGTTTACCAACTACTGTTGAAGGAGCAACAAACTTTATAATTTTGGAAAAGGAATTATGTAATTAATTTACTGCTATAAAGAATATTAAGAATCATTAATAGCAGTTGAAGAAAGTAAAAACTTACAAGATAAAGGAATGAATGAAGAGGAAGAAGAAAAATATTCTAACATGTTTAGTTTTAGCATGTTCAACAATTCAGAAGAAGAATTTAATACAGAACCAAGCATCATGCACAATGAAAATATGCATAATGAAAATTATTGTAAGATATATAATCCTGAAATAATTGATCTTCCTCAAGAATCACCTACTCCATTTCTGAGGGAAACCAAATTTTTATCACTACCATCAATAATACCAATAGAAAGTGAACCAGAATCTACCATAATGCAAGAATTTACCAATTAAAATAGTCTACTAATTCAATCACAACAAGAAATGTTCAAGATGGAATTACTAGCACATCAACAAACATTCAATCAAAACCAAGATCAAGATTCATCATTCTTAAGATATTTGATTGAACCAATTTTAATCAGCTATAACAATAATCAATTATCATCCTCACCTCACTCCTAAGAGGAAGACTCAATGGAATTTGCCTCAATTAATACAGAAGATACATTAAAAAAATTAATAAACAGTAAAGCTCAAGTCTCAAATGCCCATAATATTTAGTTAATTCACAAAGAGCTTGATCAATCTTCAAATTATGGAAACAATTATGAAAAAGAGTTCCAGTTATAAGATTTGCTTCATCAAGAATACTGTTCATCACCTTATGAACTTGAAAATTTTAATTTTGGATCACCTAGTCAGATTATTAAAAGCCTTAACCTAGAAGAATCAGAATATTTAAGTTAGAAAAATGTAGTACCTCAGGAAGATACTCTGATTACTTTACCTAATGATATTTTAGATAAATTACAACCCCTTGAAGAAAAAATACCAGTCACAAGCTTTGAATTTATAAATAATCTTTAGCCAAAAGACTACTATCATGAATTGACTCAAAAAGAAGAGGACTTACTGGAAATATATGATGGATTAATCAACCCAAATAATAATAACAATAAAGAAAAGGCAAATAATGAAACTAGCTTATTTGAAGAAGAAAAGAAAGATAACTGCTCAATTGACTTACTGCTTATAAGTGAAGAAAAGAAAATTGCAAAAAATAAAACAACCAAAAAGTTTATAAAAGAAGCCTATAAACAGAATTTCAAGGCCAATGAAAAGGTTGATGTTGAATTAAAATTGAAAGCTCAGTTTTAATCCATACTTGATCTGAGCTAGCTTTAGAAACTAAAAATGGCATTTTTAAGGCCATCACCTTAGAAAAAAGCCTTTTTTGTTGGCCTTGTAGAACTTTCTATCAAAGCTCTTTAGAGCTGAAGCCAATAACTGTTTCACTCCTAGCTGTACCATAATAATAATGCTTAAAATATTTTCTTTTTTTCAAGATGAAATTTACAATACAATGAAAACTATATTGTAATGAATAATTTAGACAGATTTTTATTCTACCAGCTTTTGTATCAATTAGAAATTAATTTCCACCAAGCTTTAGTTAATAGTAAATAATATTTCTTTTATCAAATTTTAGGCTTACAAGCTCTTGAATAATTCATGGCTTTGTTTTTTTGGAAAGCAGTCAAATTGGACTTGAAAGCTGACCCCTGTTTCTTGAGACTAGAAAAACAAATTTTGACTAGAGCTCAGGCCTGCTTAGTAACCAGCCAAGTGGATTCTATGAATTTCAGCTTTATTTGAGAAGTTATCCAAACAATTTTATTAACTTCTCTCAGTTTATCTCAAAAATGAAATCATATAGATAGGGACTTAAATTAATACCATACCTTTGAAAAACCATCAAAAATTTTTAAGGGAATTTAATCCCTCTTTTTTTGACAAAGCTAAAATTCTACAGTATACAGTATATTGTAGTAGATCTTGTAATGTAATAGGGTGCAGAATAATCAATTTTTAAAACCATACAATTCTAACTTAAGAATTACTTACTGCATTATCAAAATTTAATATAGATTGGTATAGGGTGGAATAGTAGATAGTGGTTAATAATTAATCAAAAAAGATGATCAATTTATTATTAAGATGAATTAAATCACCTTATACAAAATTCAAAAGGAACTCACTTAAATTTAGTTCTGATTTCAATTTTTATTCTTGATTTCAATTTTAATAATGTCTAAATCCAATCAAGTCCAAGATAAAAAAGTTGATGTTGAATTTAAATTGAAATTGAAACATCATAAAACACCATTATACCTTAAAAAACTTCAATTTAAAATTTAAAGAGAAATTCAATGTTTTTTAATAATAAATTTGAGATTAGTATAGCTTTTAACTTAAAAAGAAAAACTCCACAAAAACTCAAAAAATAAATAAAAAATAACTTAAAAATTGAATAGGGCAAAGCTTATTACATGTATGGACGTTCTATTACGTGTTCCAGACTTTGAATGCTATTTTTTGTTTAGTTTCAAAGCCATTATAAATTATTTATCTTGTTGTTTTATTCTATTTTGCTATTGTATTATTTTTTTATTATTATATTATATTTTATTTTTAAAAGAAATCTTACACTATTTATCATTAGTAACTTATGCAGGCATTAAGTGTTAACTTAAAAAGGTTATTTAGGCGATTTTATTATTATTTTTTTATTCCACATCCAAAATATCACTCATATCAGAGTAGATAAAAAAAAGAATAATATTAAAAAATTAAACATTTTTTTTTGTGATTTTTTCAAAAAAACAAACCGTTTTTTAATTTTTTTTTCTTTAATAGTTTTATATATTTAAAAAAACCCTGGGGGCGGCTATAATGATGCTCGCCTGGCTACAACATCCACAAGTGAAAATTTGTGGTGGAGAAAAACTACCTAATAATAATAATAATAATAATAATGAATAAATTAATAAATACATATTAAAAAAAACTTACAATAAAATTAATGATCATTATCAAAATATTCTTGCCGGAAATAATGAAAGAATTTGGCCAACAAAGCCACTATCCTATTTGTAAAAATAATAGCAATTAAAATAAATAAATAAATAAATAAAGAAGAAAAACTTACTCTTCCAACTGGTGGTACCAATGAAACATGCACATTACACTGGATTGAATCAAGTTGAATGCCACGTCAAGGGAAGATGGTGGAGGACCATGATCAAAGAAATTTTCCATTTGAAAATGTAAATCAGTCATGGCGGTATCAAAGTGTCAAAAAAATAACCCAAAATCCAGTTTTAAGCAATGTTCGGATATTTTGCTACTGTCTGAGAGTATAGGACTGTAAGAAGCTCTGGCAGAAGAAATAGGGGAATGAAGCAGTGCAGGTGAAGATATAGTATGACGAAGGATAGGATAGCGAGGAGAAGTTATACAAGATGGGGAATAGTGAGGAGGATCAACAAGGTTGTGAGAAAAAGGAAATAAATTGAAATAAGGCTCTTCTATAGCCAGTAAGATAAAGTGGTAATTCAAGTTGCAAAGAATTATTTCGAACAATTGGCAGCCATCAAGAGTAGGCTTTAGTTCTAAAGAAAAAGACATAACATATTGAATTGGTGAGAGGATATTGGAAAGAGTAGAAGATGGATTCAAAAAAAAAGGGAAATAGAACAAATTGAAAGTTATATATATAAATATATATATAAAAAAAATGATGAAAGATAAAAAAAAATAGACTCACTGGTTTAAAGTCAAACGAAAGCAAACATGGAAAAAATAACGGAGAAACCAGTAAAATGGACAGCCAGAACATTGTAGCAAGCTAAGATAACAGGTAAATTGATCATCAGGAGAATGAGAAGAAATGTCAGTAACAATCAAAACTGGAGAATTTTTTCAAAAAAAAAGATAACATAAATAAAATAAAAAGTACAATTTAAACTCGCCGGCTAAAATAGAAGAAAAATTCAATCAATCACAATTTTTTTAACCCCACAACCCCGCATCATCATGATTTAAATACAAGGAGTAGATTGGCGGCAAGACGTAATTAATGCTAAATTAAATTATATATAAAATGAAAGAAATTAATTAGTACAAATAAACAAACTAAAAAAAAGAAGAGTCATGTATCGTAACTAAAATATTTTAATTAATGCCACAAGAAACAATGGCTTCAGAATAGAGTTGAATTAAAAAAATAAATATAATAAAATAAAATAAAATAAAATAAAATAAAAAACAAAAGAGAAGGAGTCGTAGAAAAATCAAATTAACTCACTAGTGATCACATCAACGAAAAAGGACACCACAAATATGGTATCGATGGCTAAGGTGGGGAGCTGAAATGAAATGGAGAGAATATCAATAAAATATATAATAAAGAAGAAAATTGAAAAATAAAACAAGATCTTAGCCTGGCAGAAAAGTGAAATTTATATATGAGTTTGATCAATTAAATTGAAAATATATATTAATTAAAATGATAATAATAAGAAAATAAATAATAAATTAATTAGTTACTGTAATCGTGAAAGTTAATAAATGCACGAGCTTCAAATTTGAAGCGTTTCCAGCAAGTCTTATTTCATTTTATTTATTATTTTTGTTATTGTTTATACCTTTTATTTAGAGTTTATATATGCTTTAAATTAAAAAAAATCAATAAAATAATATTAATATTTAATTATTTAATTAATTTTGACACAATATATAATATATATATATGTTATAGTTAATCAAATTTATTTAATTTAAAGCATTAATTAATTAAATTAATTTAATAAATAATTAATAAATTTAAAGTAAATAATAATAAAATGAATAAATAAAGAAAAGTTTTTAGAATAAAATTAAAGTTTAATCAAATTTAACAATATATATTTGAATACCACTGTTAAAGTAATATAAACAAAATATAATATAGAATTTAATTAATTATTAAATAATTATAAACATTAATATATTCATAGAATATCTATATATATATACAGATTTAGTTTATAAAGAAAAGTATATTAAAAAAATATAAAAAAAATATAAAAAAATATAAAAATAATAATAATAAATAAATAAATAAATTGTTTATTGAAAATTTGTTTCGGAAAAGGGACTAGGCCCTTACCCAATACAATAATTGTGAATTTTAGTTACCCTATTTTTTCTTGTTAGGGTTTCTGGGGTTCTTGTTTCTGTTATTAAATATTTCATCTTATTTATCTGTTAAATTTACTTTCATTTCAAATTCATTTTTTTCTACTAATTAGATAAAAATATACATATATATATATATAATAATATTATTATTAAAAAAATAAAAGCTTTCTTCCTAGACCATTTAATAAATAAAAATATTTTAATATTTTCATATTAAAACATTTTTTTATGAAATGGAGAGGGGTTGAAACTCTTCTAGCTCCCAACACTTCAACAAGAAAATAGTACAACATAAAAAAAAGAAAAAAAAATCAGAAAAAAAAGAAATGGTCCTTGATAAGACCTTAAACTGTCTAAAACATTTCTTTTCCTTAATTAAATCAAACAAAAAGTCAATAATAAATCAATAGTCCTTGATAAGACCTTGAACTATCTAAAAAAATTTCTTTAATTCAATATAACAAAATCAATAATCATCAATGGTCCTAGCCAAGAATTTAAACTGTCCAAATTATATTTTTTTTTATCAAGACTCACATGAAACAAATCAATAGCAAAGATATGGTCCTGAGTATGACCTTAAACTGCCTCATTATCCATAAAAAAAGTACTTATTATTATTTTTGATTAGCCAAAAAAGATCTTACCAAAAGCTCAAGAAAGGGTCCTTCACAAGACCTTAAAATGAACTGAAACACCTTTAAAATAGAAAATTTCATCAGAACAAATCAGGATTAAAGAAATGGTCCCAAGTATGACTTTAAATTGCATCATCAAGATTTTTCAGCTTCATTAATCCCCTGAAGAAATCAGTTTTGGGGATTGGATATAATCAAGATAGTACCAATGTATAAAAAAGAAGAAGAAGAATAAGTAAAAAAAAGGAAATTTAAAGAGCAGGGACCTAATCAAAAAAAAAACAAAGGGAGGTTCTTTGAGCTCAAAATCCAAAAAAAGAAGAAATAAAGAAAGCCAGTATAAAGAATTGCAATCAGGAATCACAACACTCTCTCATCAAATGAACAGGAATTGCAGTTTTTTTTCCAGTAATCCTCACTGGAAATGCTGGGGACAGCATTAAATGGAGAGGCAGATGTGGTATTCAATACCATTTTTGTCAGTTTGGATTAATGAAAAAAAAATGATAAATAAAATATTATCATTATTATTTTATTTGAAAATTTAAATTAGAAGGAATTTTTTTTAACCAAATACAATAAGGAGAATGGTAGAATTGTGTGAAAGGTGGAAAGAACATAAGCTAGGAAGAAGAAATTGGACAGCACAAGTGTCACAGTAGTATTGCAGAAGGTTCAAATCAAGTCTACAGAGTTTTTAAAAGGGTGTACGGTAGTTAAATTACAGCTACAGGACACCTAGCTAAAAAAGAGACTAAATGATCAGGAAGGAGATAAAATCAATATTAGTAATCAATTGTGTTTTGCTGAGTAATCAATTAAATTGATTAGCAATCAACTGAGTTGCTTAGTAATCATCAGGGGATAAGGGATCCAGCAACTCAATTGAATCAAGATCACCTCACATTAAATTTAATCAATAACCATGGCACCAAATTAAAGGTTCCCCACAAAATCTAGAACTCACTTCAAATACATGTCACATGATCCAACACCACCAAACCTTATCTCATAATACAGGTCACATGATAACAAGCCAAATTAGAGACTTAAAAGTCCCCTTTTTTTCAACACTCCCCTGGAGGATCAAAAACTATAAATAGAGGTCCTCTCCCCCCCTCAAGTTCTTTTTTCCTCATGGCTCAGACAGAGGCTCATCACAAAAAACATAACTTCTTAAAAAAATTTTTGAGGGAAAATCCCTTTCATGCATCCAAATTATCATCAAGTATTACTCGGCAGCTAGACTCAGCAGCACTGTCTGAGCAATTTATAATTAATAGTAGCTAACAGTTGTTCTACGTTAATTAATAAATTCATCTCATTGACTATCCCCTCAATAGTGTTATCCCCATTCTTAAGTCTGCTCAGTAGCCCAGCTCAGTAGCATTGTATGGTGTTTTATAAATAATAGTATTTAACAGTTGGTCTAAATTATTATATCAAATCCATCTCATTGACAAAGCTCTTTACCCAGTAGCCCAGCTCAGTAGTAAATTGAGCCATAGTAGTATCTGTTATATAAATTTATCATCATAGAGCTATTAAAACCCTTACAAGAATATATATATATTATTGTCTCTTATCTCAAGTTATCACTAAAAAATTATCAAACACTTAAAGTGTAGTAGTGTCTGTTATCCCAAGTTATCATTATACAAAACTATTAAACCCTTAAAAAAATAGTTGTATCTTTTATTATTAGTTATCATATTATCAAAAGGCCTATAATAAGAATTGGAAATCTCTCAAGGTGTTACTATTCTTATTAAAGGAATCAAAATCCTTTTCCCTAGTTTTATATCATTATTTATTTGTGTTAAGGTTTACTAAGCAATATTTTCTAGATCAAACAAGTTCTGATAGAGTCTGTTGAATATATTTTCTGACTCAGCCGTCATCAAATGAATTAAATTGATTGTGGAACTAAATTCAAGATAATTAAGCATTATTAGTAAGGGCAGTCTAGATTATTCTAGCTCACAAGCAGAGCAAGGGTTACAAGTCATAAAAGAAATTCAAAATTTTTTTTTGTAATTTCCCCTTCCAGGTACTGCCTCATTTTATCCCACACACAAGAAGAGTTCCCACAATGTTGAGCTTAATATCTTGAAAACTGACAAATTTATGGCAGATTTAAGGTCAAAATCCCACAGTTAGACCAATGCAGCCTCAATGTGGGATAATATCCCATAACCATGATTATGAGGTGCCAAAAAGAAAAGAATAATGTTTATACTTCAATAAATTAAAGTTCATTCAATACTGGGGTCCCATGCAAGTTCTGTACAGAATTCCACATGTAATACATGTTACAAGAGGGCTGTGTAGTCTCCAGATGGAATTATTCACCCTGTATTGGTGAAAGCTTCCCAGATGTGGTTTTAAAGCCAAATCTGAGCCCAATAAAGAGTATACAAGCCTTTTGGAGACCACAATACAGTATTATGAACATAAAAAATCTTCACTTCCTCTATGTGGATGGTCTAGAAGACCGTTCCACCCCATTTCAGGTTAAAAAGGGACCTTTCTCTGCCCAAAGGTGGAACCCCCATCCTTTTATTGAATTACTACATATTAAAAACAGTTGTACTCTTGAAACGAATCAGGTATAATTGTCAGCCTGTGACTCAAAACCAGAGCACAAGCATGACAGCCAAAATACCATAAACCAATGGTATAGCCAAGATACCACCAAAACATGGAACTGAGCGAAATCAGCCCAAAAGGTATCAAACGAAAGAGGAAACTCACCTCTTTCTGAAAACATAAGTACCATCACCATAGGACAAGAAATAATTACTTGAGTTATGGTCAAATTCAGGCTAAATAAGGGTGAACAAAACATTCACCTCTCATCTAACTTCTACAGTTTTAGTGTGGGATACTTGAAGTGGGGTCTTTTTGGAAAGGGCACAATCAGGGCTATCTGATGGTGCCATCCACTTCTTCATATCTCACCTATAACAGAGGGAATGGGGCAAACAAGCTCAATACAGCTTTTTGCCCAAACAACGCCTATGTACAAAAACCTTGTACATTGGATAACTTTGTCATATTTAAAGATAACCATACCAAATTGGGTATCATTGTGTAGAGCCCATAAGCGGCTATTCAATGAACCAACTTTGAGCATGATATCTCAAAAACCGACAGAGGTATGGCCATTTGAAGGTTATAATCCCACAATATGACCAATACAACTGTATTATGACAGGATACAGTTGTACCCTGATTATGAGGTGTCAAACAGACAAAGAAGCATGCTAATACTTCAATACCTCATAAGTGAGTCAATACTGGGGTCCCATACAGTTGCTGTACAGCATTCTACGCGTCATACACGTCAGAATCAGGCTGTGAGGTCCCCCGATGAAAATGTTCACCCTGTATTGGTGAAAACTGCCCAGATGTGGTTTCAAAACCACATCTGAGCCCAATACAGGTCATACAGGCTGTTTGCAAACCACAAGCCAGTACTAGAAAGTGAAAAAATCTTCACTTCCTCTACGTGGAAAGTTCTAGCACCCTTTCCACCCCATTTCAGGATAAAAAGGAGGCTTTTCACAGCCAGAATTGTCTCCTCATCCTGCTCTTGAATAACCTACGTAGTAAACTGTCAAAAACAGTTTTACTCTTGGTTAATAATCAGGTATAATTATAAGTTTAATTAATGTCGTCTTTTATTATTGTAACCCAACAGCTAAAGCTGCACCCAGGGCTTTCAACAGTGCTCACCACCACTATATCATATATAGTAAAGCCCTTTTAATCTTAAATTAAAATATCTTTTAACCCCTTATAACTCTTTTTAAACTATTTTTACCATGTCGCAAACATAGATAAAGTGTATTCAGCCTATTTACACCTTCATCATAGTTTCATCCTGACAATGTGCAATACATAGACAGAGTACTAAGTAAATGCAGACCTATAAATCTCAAAATTTCACTTAAAAAATGCAATTTTGGCCAACAAGAGTTACTGGCTCTAGGACATAAAGTCTCAGGTATTAGTCTGGCAATGCACCAGAATAAAGTAGCAGCAGTACTGCAAAAGCCAGTACCAAAGAGCATCAAAGAGATGCAATCTTTCCTTGGGTTTGCTAGCTACTATAGAAACCACATCAAAAGCTTTGCACACATAACTAATAGTTTAGAAAAGCTATTTTCAAAAGATATAGTTTTTGAAATTACCAAGGAAAGGAGGGATGCATACGAGAGGATCAAATATGAACTCACTAATGCACCTGTGCTCATCTTACCTGACTTTGAACTACCATTCAAGTTATATATAGATACAGCCTGCAGTCAAGGCCTAGGAGCAGCCCTTCACCAAAGACAAATTGTGGATGGTGAACCAACAGAAGGAGTGATTTGCTACATCTCAAGGCAGATGAAAGATTCAGAAGCCAGGTATGGGGCCACCCAGAATGAATGTCTATGTCTAGTATGGGCTCTACAAAAACTCCATTATTATCTGGAGGGTGCAGTCTTTGAAGTCTACACAGACTGCACAGCCTTGAAGTCTTTACTGAACATGAAGACTACAAATAGACACATGCTGAGATGGCAAATAGCCATTCAGGAGTATAGAGGGAACATGACCATCATATACAAAGAAGGTAAAAGTCATACCAATGCAGATGGCCTTAGCAGATGGCCACTGGACAATGTCAAAAGCAATCCAGCTTATGAACCAGAATTTGCAGCAAAAATCCCTATCCATTTCATGGAAATAGATAGGAGGAAGTACTTCAGATTATCTGAATGGGCACCAGAAAGTGGTACCCTTGACAGTGGAAACACTGATTCAGAAGGAACAGAAACTCCCATACTGGGAATAAGTTCTTCAGAACTACAGAATGAATTTTTCAGTGCAGTACTGAAGTCTTATGCCAAGCACAAACAGTGTGGCATATTACTACAACTCATTCAACAAACGTACAGGAGTCCAAAACTGGAATCCCAGCTGGAAGAACCCTGGTTGAGGGCCAATAAGGACAACAGGTTTTTCCTTATAGATGGCCTGCTCTACCACAGAGAAAAACACCTAAGTGCACTCACGGTGGTAGACAGGGACCACATCTCCCTGATCCTGCAGGAATGCCATGAATGCCCCTATATGGGACACATGAGTGAAGACAGGACCAAGGAGAGGGTAGCAAGCACAGCTTGGTGGCCCAAGTGGGAACAAGAGTTGAGTGAATACATCAACACTTGTGAAGGATGCCACAAGGCAAATAGGAAACATGGGAAGAAGTATGGGCTACTTCAAAATATAGAAGAACCCAAGCAGGCATGGGAAACCATCAACATGGACTGGGTTACAGGACTGGTCCCAGGAGGCAAAGAAAACTACAATGCCTGTTTGATCATAGTTGATAGGGTAAGCAAGAGTATGAGGTGTCTACCATGCCATAAAGAGGACACAGCAATGGATACTGCCCTGTTATTTTGGAATAACATCATATCCACCTGTGGAGTCCCTAGGATCATCATTAGTGATAGGGACCCAAAATTCACATCTCAATTTTGGACCAACTTATATGACATGCTTGGTACAAAGCTTGCTTTTTCCAAAGCTTACCATCCACAAACAGATGGCCTAGCTGAGAGGATGATCCAAACAATGGGGGACATCCTCAGGAGATTCTGTGCCTATGGCATGGAATACAAGGACCATGAAGGATACATCCATTATTTGGTTACCCTCTGACCAGCAGTCCAACTGGCTTATAATACAAGCCAGCACTCCACCACAGGTAAAACACCTGCACGGGTAGAGAAAGAGTGGAATCCGTTGTTGCCTGTGGATCACTTGAAGAAGAATCTTCTAACCATCCACCCCACAGCCAAAGACTTCCATGATATGTGGAAGAGGGACTGTGACACAGCTGCCAAATGCACAGCTGAGGCAAAAGAATACAATAAGCAGAGGTGGGACAAATCACATATGGAACCTGACTTTAAGGAAGGGGACCAGGTGCTAGTTTCTACACTGAACTTTAATAATCTTAAAGGACCCAAGAAGATGAGTGACTCATTTGTAGGGCCTTTCACTATCATCAAGTTGGTAGAAAAGAATGCAGTGGAAGTCAAACTTACAGAGGAATTTTCCAGGAAGCACCCAGTCTTCCCAGTGAGTTTGGTCAAACCATACTTCCAAACAGGAGAGGATAAATTCCCCTCCAGGAGAAAGAACCCCACACCACCTGAGATAGTAGAAGTGGAGGACTCCCAAGGACCTGTGAGTAAAATCATCAGCGCCATGAAGATCAGACTTAATGGAAAGGATCAAAGACAATACTCAGTCAGATTCAAGCACCAGACAGGTGATAAAGACAAATAGTTGGGAGAAGATGCCATACCAGATGGGAAACTTTATCTAAGGAGATTCGGCGCCTCTAGGAGTACTGAAGAGTCTCATCAATGATGGGCCTTCTTTGGAGGGAGGGTATGTCAGCCTGTGACTCAAAACCAGAGCACAAGCATGACAACCAAAATACCATAAGCCAATGGTATAGCCAAGATACCACCAAAGCATGGAGCTGAGCCAAATCAGCTCAAAAGGTATCAAAAGAAAGAGGAAACTCACCTCTTTCTGAAAACATAAGTCCCATCACCATAGGACCAGAAATAACAAAGTTATTCCTGCTCAAAGTTATTGCTGAGCATAAACCTTAATTTTCACCTCTCATCTAAAATCTAGAAGGAGAGGATTAAACTCATCAAATGGGTACTCAAAATGAAGCTCTAAGCCAGAACTATGCAATGGTACCAGCCAAACTGAGCTAGCACCAGTATTAATTGAGTTATGGTCAAATTCAGGCCAAATAAGGGTGAACAAAACATTCACCTCTCATCTAACTTCTACATTTTTAGTGTGGGATACTTGAAGTGGGGTCGTTTTGGAAAGAGCACAATCAGGGCTATCTGATGGTGCCATCTACTTTGTCATATCTCACCTATAACAGAAGTTATGAGGCAAACAAGCTCAATACAGATTTTTGCCCAAACCATGCCTATGTACAAAAACCTTGTACATGGGATAACTTTGTCATATTTAGGGATAGCCATACAAAATTGGGTATCATTCTGTAGAGCTCATACAGGTATATCCAATGAGCCAGCTCTGAGCATGATATCTCAAAAACTGACAGAGTTATGGCCATTTGAAGGTTATAATCCCACAATATGACCAATACAACTGTATTATGACAGGATACAGTTGTACTCTGATTATGAGGTGTCAAACAGAAAAAGAAGAATGTTAATACTTCAATACCTCATACGTCAGTCAATACTGGGGTCCCATACAGTTGCTGTACAGCATTCTACCCATCACAAACGTCACAATCAGGCTGTGAGGTCCCCAGATGAAACTTTTCACCCTGTATTAGTGAAACCTGCCCAGATGTGGTTTCAAAGCCACGTCTGAGCCCAATACAGGGCATATAGGCTGTTTGAAAACCACAAGTCAGTCCTAGAGAGTGAAAAATCTTCACTTCCTCTACGTGGAAAGGTCTAGCACCTTTTCCACCCCATTTCAGGATAAAAAGGAGGCTTTTCACAGCCAGAATTGTCTCCTGATCCTGCTCTTGAATACCCTACGTAGTAAACTGTCAAAAACAGTTTTACTCTTGGGTAATAATCAGGTATACTCTTAATTTAAAGTATTGCAGTCTTTATTATTGTACCCCAACAGGTAAAGCTGCACCCAGGGCTTTCAACAGCGCTCACCACCACTATATTCCTTATATTAAAGCCCTCTTATTATTAAATCAAACCATATTTAACCCTTAAAAAGTATTTTAAACTATTTTATACGTGTCACAGTCATAGTTTTAGTTGTAAATAGCCTTATTACCACCTCAACATAGACTCAGCCTGACAATAATTATAATATTAATCATTGTAGACTTTATTATAATAATCAAATTAGTAAACCTGCACCCAGGGCTTTCAACAGTGCTGGCAACCACTAAGTTGTTTTAGTTAAGCCTTTATATTCTATTTAGACCCTTTTGTTATCATTATTATCCATCTCACAGTCATAGTTTAGGCTGTAAATACTGGTATTATCACACCTTCATAGACTCAGCCTTATGCTGATGACATCCATGCCTAGGAGTTCATTGATGTGTTACTCAATTTCTTTCCTACTTTCCAGGCTTGCTGGGTATGGAGGTTTCTCAGCATGGGTGGATAGGGTCTTTTCACATGTAAATATAATTCTATATCATGACCTCTGATTTTGCCTAAAGGTCCTTCATAAATGGCAAATGCTGGTATATTTTTTCTCAGCATTTTCAGTAAACTAAGTTTATTTTTACTGGTGGGGTTGGTTCTGAATTGGCCCTCTATGAATTCATTGAGTAATTCTTCTAGGTTGTCATTGGTAGACATTTGGTATATATAAAGTGAAAACTTATTTTCCTTGTTTGTACCTATGGTAATATGCCTGTTTTTACTATTGTAAATATCAATTCCATCCATCCTCTGGTAGTCTGTTCCCACTAAAAATCCTTGGATATGAGAATCTTCAAGTACAACAAACTCTGGGTTGAGTCTAATGTTACCTTTCTTTTGGGGCATAGTTATCTCTTTGCTAATTGTCCCAATTGATTTCATATTCCCTGATGGACTTTCAAATGTTTTTGCCTTAGTTGGAAAGAGGTGCTTCTCCCAATTTGGGAAGTGGTTGTCAAAATAATTTTTGGTTAATACTGAGAAGTGTTCCCCACTGTTAATGATCAATGGGTTTCGAGCATGGTAAATACAAACAGTGATATTTGTGGCTTTCCCATGTATATATGCCATTCCTTTATTCGGTGTAACTAGGAATGTTTGTGCATATTGCGTGTGTTTACACAAGCTTTTATTTTCAATTTCCTGTGGCATTCCTTCTTCTAACAGTATTTCCTGAATTTCTAGTTGTGTTTCCTCTTGGTACTCCACTAGAAATTCTTCCCTTGGGTATTGGTCTTATCAGATTGCTCTCTGATGGAATCACCAACAGAGTATGAAGATCCTCTGTTGTGGAGTCTTCCTCTGGGACTTGTTCAATGTAATCAACTGTTTTCTTTTCCTCTGGAAATTCATTGGCATAGTGGTCTTTTGCCCTGCAATTGTGAAAAGAGTTTTTCTTCTTGGTCACTTCTGCCACTCTTTCTTTAAGTTTATCTTTTAAGTCCATCCTGAAAGGTTGTTTCTCTTTGAAACTAATGCTTTTATATTGGGAATATTTTGCTATATTTATTATTTTCCTTACATCTTGTAAGATGTTTGCAATGTCATCTAGAATGAAACTTTGGTTGCAGCTGAATGTTATTTCATTCTCTAGTTCTCCTGGCATTTGTGTCAGGAGTTTGAGATTCCTCATCTGAATACTCATTCAAGGATCAATGGCTTTAAGTCTTTTACACTGTCTAAGACACTACTCATATGCATCTTTGTCCACAGAGTACTTGTCATTTTCACATGAAATGGTCTTTTTCTTTATCCAAGTACCATTAGTGTATTTTGAATTATCTGACTCTTCCACCAGGGAAAGTTTCTTCTGCCATTCATTTCCTTCATTTCGGTGTACCACATACATGGCAGTCTGTGATTCAAAACCAGAGCCCAAGCATGACAGCCAAATTCCACAAAAAAATGGTAAAGCTAAGATACCACCAAAACACAGAGCTGAGCCAAACCAGCTCAAAAAGTATCAAAGGAAAGAGGAAACTCACCTGTTTCCAAATATAAAAGTCCCACCATTACAACACAAAGAATAAAAAAGCTATTCCTGCTCAAGGTTGTTTCTGATCATAAATGTTAATCTTCACCTCCCAACTGAAATCTAGAGGAGGAGGCTTAAACCCAGCAAATGGGTATTCATATTGAAGCTATAGGTCAGGGCTATCCAATGGTACTAGCCAAACTGAGATAGCACCAAAGCTACAGAAGTTATGACCAAATTGAGGCCAAATAAGGTTGAATAAAATATTCACCTCTCATTTAACTTCTACGGTTTAAGTCTGAGATACTTAAAGGGGGGTCTTTTTAGAAAAAGCACAAGAAGGGCTATCTGATGGTGTCAACCATTTCCCCATATCTCACCTAGAAAAGAAGTTATGGGACAATTAAGTTCCATACAGGTTTTAAGAAAATCATATATCTGGATAGCAAAAATTGAACATGACATAACTTTGCAATATTAAATTTTACACATACCCAATGAGGTACTATTGTGTTGATCCTATTAAGGGCTACACAATGAACCAAATTGGACCCCAATATTTCAAAAATTGACAGAGTTATAGCAGTTTCAAGGTCAAAATCCCACAGTTGGGCCAATACAACTTCTCTGTGGGATACCTTCCCATAACTATGATTATGAGGTTTCATATAGAAGAAGAAGCTTGATCTTATTTCAAATACTCAGAGTTCATTCAATACTGGGGTCCTATACATGTGAGCCTTGAGGTATATTTTACATACCCAAATAGGCCACAATTATCTTAAAAAGAAATTTTGAATTATGCATAACTCATAAGTCATGCATATCTCCCAAATTCATCATTTTTGATTTCAGAAGAGATGAATAACTTTTTATTGGGTAAGTAAATCCATGGATTTAAGGCCAGATTTGGATTCTACACAAAAATTCACCTAGGGTAGCTGCATGGAGTGAATAAGCTCAAATTAACTCTTTGAGGTGGTAAAATGCAAAATACTTCAATACCACATCATCAATACCACACAAAATCTCTGTGAAAATTTTTGTTTTTCTTAATTTCACGCCAAATTAATGGGAAAGTGAGAAATCCCATGTTACATATACACTAAGAATAGTGTTATGCATGTTTTGAGCACTTAATATCATGGTATTCTTACAGGGACTTTTGGTACACCCATAGTGGATATCTCACTTGAAGCTTAAATTTCTATTTTGATATAAAAAATAGGCAAGGGGGACAAAAGACATCAAAGAGAGCAAGGGTACCCAACTTCTGAGGCCTCAGAGGCATGGACAGCTCCAAATAATGGATCCATGGCTGATCTTTGCCTAACTGGTAAACTAAAACCTTTTGGGAACTTGGTTACCATGTTACAACTACTGTAAATCTTAAGAAAATAGCAAATAACCTGCTATTTTGATGTGCCAAGGAGGTAAAAAGCTACTTAGACTCCTGTAACCATGTTGATTCTTAATGATTTTCCATGGATAAACCCCAAAAGAGTAATTAAAACCCATTTTGGACTTTTATCTATTGATTTGCCTCATACCAACCAGTTAAACACTGATATTTGCAATTCTATGTAGAAATGAGGTAAAAACTTCAAAAATTCATTAAAAATACAATTCTCGATGAATCTTTCTGAAGCTTTCAGGACCAATGGAGAACTGTATTATCTATGGTAAAACCAAAAAATAATTGCATTTTTACTAGTAAAATTAAAAGTTTAACTTACACTCTATTTTTGACCATTCTACTTGAAACACTGAATCTTCAAAATTTACAGTAATTACAAACTGTGATGAAATTGGCAATAACATTGATAAATTTGAGAAATCAATGATTTTTTTGGAATAAAAGAAGAGTTACAGATGTTACTCCTTTTATTCTTAACCATATTGGGGTTGGTAGGCACATAAAAGCATCAATTAAGTAATCATGATAATCTTACGTGAAAACAGATGATGCAATCAATAATCTAAAAGGGTTTATTTTTTCCTCACTCACTGATTTTTCAGTTTGCTCCATGGCTCTGTGAGCTGTTGTTGACTTAAAAGAGGCCTCTTCTTGCTGTTTTTTCACATCATCATCTTATTATCATTTAAAATCATTATTACCAACAAGTAAGTATTGGTTATAGCTATTCTTAAATGTTTTAAATCTTTAAGAATCAATCAGAAAGACGTGAAATCATAGAATCCAACTATATATTGTTGTAATACTGTTATAAATTCATTTTGATCTTTAAAATCCACAATTATACGTCAAATCTCTCTATCTTATTCTAAGAAGTTCTTTGCAATATTAGTGAGTGATTTATTTTTAATTCTTACATTTTTTCTCTAAAAATTAGTTTTCTTCAAGAATCACCATTATAATTATTCTTGCAAAAGATAATTATATATTAAAATAATTTTATTATTTTAATAAAAGAAGTTTTATTATTAAAATCTTGTTGTAATTGATTCTTGTAAACAATTACTTACTCACTGTTAAAATTACTAGTAGTGTTTAACACATGAAAGAAATAATTATTTAATTATTTAATTGTGGTTATAATAACATTTTGTTATTATATTTCATAAGAACAGTCATAGTACTGTTGATTAATAGTAATATTATCATCAGTTTCATAGACAAATCTTACATTTGGGGGCCTGGCCGTGGTTTTTGAACCTTGTACCCTTAATTGATATATTTTTAAGTTCTAAAATATATTAATTGAATAATTTTTTCTTTCATTTTAAAGTTAAAATAATTCTTATTTTTGAAATTGTTGTGGAAATATTTTCATTAAGAAATTTGGTCCAATTTTATACTGTTTTTACACGTGGATTTTTCACATCCAAAAACTTATAAAATTATTCTTTGGGTTACTCCAAATTAATTTTCATTCAAAATTCTAAATTAGAATTTTTTTCTTTGAAAAGAATAATTTTTTTAATATTAAAAAATATAAAACTTATAAAAAATCTTTCAAAATATTTGAAAAAAGTATAAAAAATAATTTTTTTTCTCTTTTATAATTATTTCTAGTGTCTTTAATCAAATACTGTGCAGCTGGCAACAGACTCAGTAAAAGATATATCACTAGTCCAGAATCTGAAGACAGTATTGAGGTGCAAATTGCTAAAAAATGCACCTTATTTAACTCAGAAAAGACTAAATTACCACCAAAAGGTGTGTATTTTTATCTTATATTTTCACCTTTTATCTTTTAATTGACGTAAAAATGGTGCATACCAGAAATGGAGGCAACTATTCAGTCCAACCAGATGGATGTGAACAAAGAGGAGGCAAGACAAAATCCAGAAGTGCCAAGTCTCCCACAAGAAAGACACATTTGGAGGATGCCGGAGTTGCCCCCCATTCCCCAAGGTCTGTACCCCCAGATTTTGATGTGAATTCTGAGCCTGAACTGATTCATGACAATATTTCCAGGGCTGAACCATTTTCAAGTGGCAGCACTAGAAATATATCAATGCCAGTACAAAAATTGGTTCAGATCAGCCAAAGAAGAGGAGTGGGAAATATGCCCAAGCCTTTGGGAGGGGGCCATGAACTCCTACTTACACATCAAGAGCTTTCTGGGTCAGGAGAAGACCATAGAACTCTTAGAAGGATGGAGCCCCCTGTCTTGCAAAGACAAGGTCAAAAAGATTAAGAATTGGTTGAAGAACCAAAGTCTTTTATCCATAGACCAGAAGAAGGAACTGGAAATGACTCCAGCTTTGGAGACAGAAGCCCCAGTGGCGTCTACCAGCTCTAAACCAGCTCCAGCAATGTCCAAAGACAAGCCCAAAGGACCTCAGAAGAAGCACAGAGGTCCCAAAAACCATTAAGGCAAGGGCAAAGGCAAAGCCAATTGGCACAGACCTTACCCACAGGGGTACAGGATCCCCAAATTGGAGCCTTCAGCTGTGGACAGTGTGTTCAACATGGCCAGAACTCTCATGGAATTCACAGCCAAGGAGCAGGAAAGGACGAACAGAACCTTTCCACACAAATAGATCATGAACAAAGAAGTAGTAATGTAGAAATTGGTAAACTTAATTCAAAGTTAACTAAAATAACATTGGATATTAATGATTTGAAAAAACATGACAAGAAATGTACTGAATGGTATGAATTAACAAATGCCAAATTTGATTCAATTATCAATGCTTGTAGCAGAATTGAGAGTACATGTAAGATTCAGAATGATGAAATGGAAGACCTTTCTATTTTTAAAATGAATGATCAACTTGAAACTCTACAAGATCATGTCTTGAAGATAGTTGAAGATACCAATCAGTTTGCTACACATTTAGCAAAAAGTGACAGTGAAAGGCAGAAGTTAAAAAATGAAATCATTGAAAATGTAGAACAAATTCATAAGAATTATGAACCACGTATGCCAAGACATTCTACACCTTTTACTGAAGAAAACCTTTCTGTTAAAGGAAGTTTTACCCCACTTTTGAGAGAAAATATTGTCTTTGCTAAAGATATTCCCAGATTGGAAGAATGGCCAACATTCTCTGGTGAAGGGGAATATAACCACATTGAGTTCATCAGAACTATTGATATGTGGCAGGAAGACTTTAATATACCTGATGAAATAATAGTGGGTAAATTACACTGTCTGTTTTCCAAGACTGCAAAGAAATGGTATTACAAGATGAGGATAGATCATGGGAAACATGATTGGTCTTGGTGGAAATCTGAAGTGATTACCAAATGGGCCAATAATTCTTGGAGGTTTAAAATGGAGAATGCTTTTGAAAGTGCCATTTTTAACTCAGAGAAAGATAAACCACTTACTTGGTTCTTCAAGCAAAACAACAGATTATCTGCTTTACACCCAGATATGTCTGACACTATGATTAATATGAAAATATTAAGAAAGTGTGGAGGAGAACTGGAACATGCTATCAAAAGCAGATGTGTAGAACCCTATTCAATAGAGGACTACATTAATTCAATGGAAGATATCATTACAAGAACAAGAATTGGTAAAACTTGGACTAAAATCCCTATGGAATCCAAGATGGTCCCAAAGATTCCCAGAGAAGATAAAAGACCAGAAATACCTGTCTTGAAGTGTCATAAATGTGGAAGTACTTCAAACTTAGCAAACACTTGCACCAAAAAGAGAAAAATCAATGAAGTTCAAGTAATAGAAGAAATTAAGTGTACTGAAGAGAAAGAAGAATCTGATCAAGATTCTGCAGTCTCTGAAGATACACCAGTGGAGGACTATCCCATTGAAAACATTACAGCTTTCTTTGAAGTCACAGAAGTCCATACCCACTTAACAAAGTACAGTGAGGATTGCTGCAGCCTTAGAAATATCCAAGATGCCAGAATGTGTAAAACAAAAACTGCTAGAGCAAAAGGTTACACTGCTGTAGCATCCTGTATCACATCAGCTTTGATGAGTGATATTGAAGCCAAAGTAAATTTGGATACAGGGGCATTTTGCACATGTGTGGGCAAAGATTATCTCCAAGTTATACTTCCTGAATGGAAAAACCATCTATTACCAATAGAAGGTGTGCAATTTAGTAGTGCCAGTAACAATATGTACCCCTTGGGTATATTAGACACTAATCTTGTATTTCCACACCCACCAGGAAGTGTAAGGATGAAAACTGAGATTTTGGTAATGGATAATTCCACATCTCAGCACATCATTCTTGGAAATGATTACTTGAATATTTATGTTATTGACATCAATAACCACAAAGACAGATATTTTACAATTGGGGATAACAAAAGACAAAAATTTGCTTTTTCCAATATGCCAAAACAAATATCTGTGGTATCTTCTGTTAAGGATACTTATAAAGATGAATTTGTGTCTAATCAACTTGTTGAAGCACAAATTAATCCATCATTATCACCAAAAATGAGGAATGAACTTATTAATGTGTTATACACATATAGTAATGCATTTGCCTCTGATAATGAACCATTGGGTGCTATAAGGGGACATGAAGTTGATATTACTCTTAATATTGACAGATCATATCCTCCAGTACTTAGAAGACCAGCTTATCCACCCAGTCCCAGAGCTAGAGAAGCCTTGGAAAAACATATCCAAGAGTTAATCGAACATAGTGTACTAAGGAAAGTAGGCCATAATGAGGAAGTTCAAGTGACAAAACCTGTTATTATTGCCTGGCATAATGATAAGTCAAGAATGGTTGGAGATTTCAGAGCATTGAATACCTACACAGTTCCAGATAGGTATCCACTCCCTAGAATTCAAGAAACCTTGACTCAATTGTCTAAAGCCAAGTATATAACATCAATGGATGCATTGAAAGGTTTTCATCAAAATTCTTTGATGCCTAAAGCTAAGAAATTACTTAGAATTATCACTCACTGTGGTATTTATGAGTATCTTAGAATGCCATTTGGCATTCAAAATGCTCCATCCCATTATCAAATAATGATGAATACCATCTTTCCTACAGAATTGTCTGAGGGATGGCTTATCATTTATATTGATGATATTATCATATTTTCTGATTCTTGGTCCTTACACCTTGAAAGACTTGCAAGGGTACTTCACAAGGTTGCAGAAGTGAACATGAAAATTTCACTTAAGAAATGAAATTTTGGTTTTGAAGAACTCAAATCATTAGGACATATTGTTTCTGGTTTAAGCTTGGTTATTGACAAAAACAAAGTAGCAGCAGTGTTACTTAAGCCAATACCGCAGAATAAAAAAGAAATGATGTCTTTTCTTGGGTTTTCCAGTTATTATAGGCAACACTTAAAAGACTTTGCAACTCTAGCCAAGTCACTTTATAGAATCTGTGATCAACAGACTGTATTTGAGATGACACAGGAGAGAATTAAAGCTTATGAGAAGATAAGGAGAGCTCTTACAGAAGCACCTTTACTCCTCATGCCTGACTGGAATGTTCCTTTTAAATTGTACATTGATGCATGTGGAGATGGATTAGGGGCTTGCCTACCTCAAATCCAAATTATTGATGACAAACCTACAGAAGGACCGGCTTGTTTTATCTCAAGACAAATCAAACCAACAGAGGCCAGATATGGTGCAAGCCAAATGGAGTGCTTATGTTTGGTATGGGCACTTGAGAAATTAAACTAATATCTTGATGGCAGTGTTTTTGAAGTGATAACTGACTGTAATGCAGTAAAATCACTTCTTAACATGAAAACTCCCAACAGACATATGTTGAGATGGCAAATAGCCATTCAGGAATATAGAGGAAACATGACTATAGTCCACAAAGCAGGAAACATTCACAAGAATGCTGATGGACTTAGCAGATGGGAATTAGCCAACACTCCTGATAGCCCAGCTTATGTACCTTTGGAAGCTGAACCACAGATTCCAATTGAAGGGATTAACATAACTGATATTGGGACTGAATTCTTTGAAGAGGTCAGAGAATCTTATAAACAGGACAAGAATTGCCATATCTTGACTTCTTTATTAGATAAAGACTGCAAAGATACATCTTTGGTCAATGCACTAGATGAAGTTTGGAGAAATTCCTATTCTGAACAAAGATTTCACTTTTTTGATGGGATTATTTACCACAGAACCAAACATTCTTGTGTAATGACATTATGTAGCAGATTGCTTATTAATACCATTCTTCATGAATGCCATGATAGCATCTACTCTGAACACCTGTCAGAAGAAAGAACACTTGAAAAATTGAAGAACTGCGCATGGTGGCCATCTTGGAGAAAATAAACCATTGAATATTGAAATACCTGTGACAGATGTAAAAATCAAACAGGAGTACAGGAAAGAAATTTGGACTTATGATACATATTCAAGAACCAAAATTCCCTTGGGAAGTTGTTCACATGGATTGGGTCACAGCACTTCCTCCAAGTGGTGACAAAAGTTATAATGCTTGTTTAGTCATTGTAAACAGATATAGCAAAACTCCCATATTCTTACCATGTCATAAAGATGACACTGCTATGGATACAGCTCTTCTTTTATGGAGTTGAGTTATTTCTCATACAGGGTTATCTAAGAATATCATAAGTGACAGAGATCCCCAATTCACATCTGCACTTTGGACCAATCTTCATAGATTGTTTGGGACTAAGTTATCATTCTCTACAGCATATCACCCTCAAACAGATGGGCTAGCAGAGAGGATGATTCAAACTTTAGAAGACATGATCAGGAGATTTTGTGCTTATGGGTTTGGATTCAGAGACTCAGATGGCTTTACCCATGACTGGTGCACTCTGATACCTGCACTAGAATTGGCATACAAGACATCAGTCCATTCTCCCACAGGACAAACTCCTGCTATGTGAGAAAAAGGATTGAATCCAAGACTCCCAGCAGACACACTGAGGAAAGACTTGATTGACATTCATCCAACAGCTCCCAGCTTCAAAATAATGCTTGATAAAGTAAAATATCATGCAAAACAAAGTATAAATGATGCTTTTGATTATGCAAAACAGAAGTGGGACAAGAGTGATAAAGTACCAGACTTCAAAGAAGGGGACTTAGTTCTAGTTTAAACCTTTAATTTTAATAATATCAAAGGCCCAAAGAAACTCAAAGATTCTTATGTAGGACCTTTTGTTATTGTTGCTTTACATGGAACCAATGCAGTTCAAGTGGAATTGAGTGGTTAATTGGAAAATAAACACCCCACCTTTCCAGTCAGCTTGATAAAACGTTATCAACCAGCTGATAAGGAATGGTTTCCTTCAAGGAACTCAACTCCTTTAACTGTTCCACCAGTGGAACAGAATGAAGACAAAAAGATAAAGAAAGTCATTAAAGAAAGGAGACTCAGGGGGAAAAATCAGAGAGAATATCTTGTCAGATATAGAAATCCAGTACATGAAGATGAATGGCTGTCAGAATCAGATATATCTGACTCAGATAAACTCTTGAGAAGATTTAGACATGAAGGAAGACCACAAGCCTGAATATGTCTATAAATGTGCTTTAAATTACTTGATCTGAGTGATGTAAAGAGGTTGGACAGTGGACATTAAGCCCCCTTGAGGGCCCTTTACTCTTTGTACCATTGATAAAATTGTAGTACAATTTTATTTTTTGGTGGGAGGGAATGTGAGCCTTGAGGTATATTTTACATACCCAAATAGGCCTTAATTATCTTAAAAAGGAATTTTGAATTATGCATAATTCATAAGTCATGCATATATCCAAAATTCATCATTTTTGATTTCAGAAAAGATGAATAAATTTTTATTGAGTAAGTAAATCCATGGATTTAAGGCCAATTTGTATTCTACACAAAAATTCACCTAGGGTAGCTACATAGAGTGAATAAGCTCAAATTAACTCTTTTAGGTGGTAAAATGGAAAATACTTCAATACCACATCATCAATACCACATAAAAGCTCTGTGAAAATATTTGTTTTTCTTAATTTCACGCCAAAATAATGGGAATGTGAGAAATCCCATGTTACATGTAAGATGTGACTATGAAACTGATGATAATATTACTATTAATCAACAGTACTATGTCTGTTATTATGAAATATAATAATAAAGTATTATTATAACCACAATTAAATAATTAAAAAATTATTTCTTTCACGTGTTAAACACTACTAGTGATTTTAACAGTGAGCAAGGAATTGTCTACAAGAATCAATTACAAGGAGAATTTAATAATAAAAACTTCTTTATTAAAATAATAAAATTATTTTAATATATAATTATCTTTTGCAAGAATAATTATAAAGATAATTCTTGAAGAAAACTATTACTAGAGAAAAACTTTAAGAATTAAGAATAAATGACTCACTAATACTCCAAAGAACTTATTGATAGGTAAGAGTAGAGAAATTTGACGTGGAATTGTGGATTTAAGGGATCAAAAGGATTTATAACAGTATTACAACAAAATATAGTTGGATTCTATGATTTCACGTCTTTCTGGATGATTTTGAAAGATTTAAAACACTTAAGAATAGCTTTAACTAATACTTACTTGTTGGTAATAATGATTTAATAAATTGATAAGATGATGATACGAAAAAAACAGCAAGAATAGGCTTCTTTTAAGTCAACAAAAGCTCACATAGGCGTGCCATGGAGCAAACTGAAAAACCAGTGAGTGAGAAAACAATAAACCCTTTTGGATTAATGATTGCATCATCTGTTGTCACGTAAGATTATCATAATTACTTAATTGATGCTTTTACGTGACTACCAACCCCAATATGGTTAAGAATAAAAGGAGTAAAATCTGTAAATCTTCTTTTATTCTGAAATAATCATTGATTTCTCAAAGTTATCAATGTTATTGCCAATTTCATCACAGGTTGTAATTACTGTGAATTTTTGAAGATTCAGTGTTTCACATAGAATGGTCAAAAATGGACTGTAAGTAAAACTTTTAATTTTACCAGTAAAACCACAATTCTTTTTTGTTGTACATAGATAATACAGTTCTTCATTGGTCCTGAAAGTTTCAGGAAGATTCATTAAGAATTGTATTTTTAATGAATTTTTGAAGTTTTTACCTCATTTCTACATAGAATTTCAAATAGCAGTATTTTGCTGGTTGCTATGAGGTAAATCAATGAATATGCATCCCAAAAGGGTTTAATTACTCTTTTAGGGTCTAGTAATGGAAAGTCATCAATAATTGACGTGGTTACAGGAGCCTAAGTAGCTTATTACCTCCTTGGCACGTCAAAATAGCAGGTTATTTGCTATTTTTCTTATGATTACAGTAGGTGTAACTTGGTAACCAAGTTCCCAAAGAGTTTTAGTTTACCAATTGGGCCAAGATGAGCCATGGATCCATGCTCTGGAGCTATCCACGCCTCTGAGGCCTCAGAAGTTGGGTAGCCTGGCTCTCTTTGATGTCTTTTGTGTCCCTTGCCTAATTTTTACGTCAAAATAGTAATTTAAGCTTAAAGTGAGATATCCACTATGGGTGTACCAAAAGTCCATGTAAGAATACCATGATATTAAGTGCTCAAAACATGCATAACACTATTCTTAGTGTATATATAACATGGGATTTCTCACTTTCCCATTATTTTGGCTAAAAATCAAGAAAAACAAAACTTTTCACGGATCTTTTATGTGGTATTAATGATGTGGTATTGAAGTATTTTCCATTTTACCACCTCAAATACTTAAATTGAGCTTATTCACTCTATGGAGCTACCCTAGGTGAATTTTGTGTAGAATCCAAATCTGGTCTTAAATCCATGGATTTACTTACTCAATAAGAAGTTATTCATCTTTTCTGAAATTGAAAATGATGAATTTTGCATATATGCATGACTTATGAGTTTTGCATAAATCAAAATTTCTTTTTAAGATAATTGTGGCCTATTTGGGTATGTAAAATATACCTCAAGGCTCACATTCCCTCCCACCAAAAAATAACATTGTACTACAATTTTATTAGTGAAAAAAGAATAAGGCCCCAAAGGGGGTAATGTCCACTGTCCAACCTCTTCACATTACTCAGATCAAGTAATTTAAAGCACATTTATAGACATATTCAGGCTTGTGGCCTTCTTTCATGTCTAAATCTTCTTAAGAGTTTATCTGAGTCAGGTATTTCTGATTCTGCCATCCATTCATCTTCATGTACTGGATTTCTATATCTGACAAGATATTCTCTTTGATTTTTACCCCTAAGTCTTCTTTCTTTAATGACTTTCTTTATCTTTTTGTCTTCATTCTGTTCCACAGGTGGTACAGTTAAAGGAGTTGGGTTTCTTAAGGGAAACAATTCTTTGTCAGCTGGTTGATAAGGCTTTATCAAGCTGACTGGAAATGTGGGGTGTTTATTTTCCAATTCACCACTCAATTCCACGTGAACTGCATTGGTTCCATGTAAAGCAACAATAACAAAAGGTCCTACATAAGAATCTTTAAGTTTCTTTGGGCCTTTGATATTATTAAAATTCAAGGTTGAAACTAGAACTAAGTCCCCTACTTTGAAGTCTGGTACTTTATGACTCTTGTCCCACTTCTGTTTTGCATAATCAAAAGCATCATCCATACTCTGTTTTGCATGGTGTTTTACTTTATCAAGCATGAATTTGAAGCTGGAAGCTGTAGGATGAATGTCAATCAAGTCTTTCCTCAGTGTGTCTGCTGGGAGTCTTGGATTCCATCCTTTTTCCAACATAGCAGGACTTTGTCCTGTGGAAGAATGGACTGATGTCTTGTATGCCAATTCTAATGCAGGTATCAGAGTGCACCAGTCATGGGTAAAGCCATCTGAGTCTTTGAATTCTAATCCATAAGCACAAAATCTCCTGATCATGTCTTCTAAAGTTTGAATCATCCTCTCTGCTAGCCCATCTGTTTGAGGGTGATATGCTGTAGAGAATGATAACTTAGTCCCAAACAATCTATGAAGATTGGTCCAAAGTGCAGATGTGAATTGGGGATCTCTGTCACTTATGATATTCTTAGATAACCCTGTATGAGAAATAACTCAACTCCATAAAAGAAGAGCTGTATCCATAGCAGTGTCATCTTTATGACATGGTAAGAATATGGGAGTTTTGCTATATCTGTTTACAATGACTAAACAAGCATTATAACTTTTGTCACCACTTGGAGGAAATGCTGTGACCCAATCCATGTGAACAACTTCCCAAGGGGATTTTTGTTCTTGAATATGGATCATCAATCCAAATTTCTTTCCTGTACTCCTGTTTGCTTTTTGGCATCTATCACAGGTATGGCAATACTCAATGGTTTCTTTTCTCCAAGATGGCCACCATGCACAGTTCTTCACTTTTTCAAGTGTTCTGTCTTCTGATAGGTGTCCAGAGTAAATGCTATCATGGCATTCATGAAGAATGGTATTGATAAGCAATCTACTACAAAGTGTCATCACACAAGAATGTTTTGTTCTATGGTAAATAATCCCATCAAACAAGTGAAATCTTCCTTCAGAATAGGAATTTTTCCAAACTTCATCTAGTGAATTAACCAAAGATGTGTCTTTGCAGTCTTTATCCAATAAAGAAGTCAAGATATAGCAATTCTTGTCTTGTTTATAAGACTCTCTGACCTCTTCAAAGAATTCAGTCCCAATATCAGCTATGTTAATCCCTTCAATTGGAATCTGTGGTTCAGCTTCCAAAGGTACATAAGCTGGGTTATCAGGAGTGTTGGCTAAAGCCCATCTACTAAGTCCATCAGCATTCTTGTGAATGTTTCCTGTTTTATGAACTATAGTCATGTTTCCTCTATATTCTTGAATGGCTATTTGCCATCTCAACATATTTCTGTTGGGAGTTTTCATGTTAAGAAGTGATTTTACGGCATTACAGTCAGTTATCACTTCAAAAACACTGCCATCAAGATATTAGTTTAATTTCTCAAGTGCCCATACCAAACATAAGCACTCCATTTGGCTTGCACCATATCTGGCTTCTGTTGGTTTTATTTGTCTTGAGATATAACAAACTGGTCCTTCTTTAGGTTTGTCATCAATAATCTGGACTTGATGTAGGGCTGCCCCTAGTCCATCTCCACATGCATCAATGTACAATTTAAAATGAATATTCCAGTCAGGCATGAGGAGTAAAGGTGCTTCTGTAAGGGCTTTCTTTATCTTCTCATAAGCTTTAATTCTTTCCTGTGTCATCTCAAATACAGTCTGTTGATCACAGATTCTATACAGTGACTTGGCTAGAATTGCAAAATCTTTCAAGTGTTGCCTATAGTAACTAGCAAATCCAAGAAAAGACATCATTTCTTTTTTATTCTGGGGTATTGGCTTAAGCAACACTGCTGCTACTTTATTCTTGTCAATACCCAAGCTCAAACCAGAAACAACATGTCCTAATGCTTTGAGTTCTTCAAAACCAAAATTGCATTTCTTAAGTGAAATTTTCATGTTCACTTCTGCAACTTTATGAAGTACTCTTGCAAGTCTTTCAAGGTGCGAAGACCATGAGTCAGAACATATAATAATACCATCAATATAAATGATAAGCCATCCTTCAGACAATTCTGTGGGGAAGATGGTATTCATCATTCTTTGATAATGAGATGGAGCATTTTTAATGCCAAATGGCATTCTAAGATACTCAAAAATGCCACAGTGAGTGATAATTCTAAGTAATTTCTTAGCTTTAGGCGTCAAAACATTTTGATGGAAGCCTTTCAATGCATCCATTGATGTTATATACTTTTCTTTAGACAATTGAGTCAAGGTTTCTTGAATTCTAGGGATTGGATACCTATCTGGAACTGTGTAGGTATCAATGCTCTGAAATCTCCAACCATTCTTGACTTCTCATTATGCCATGCAATAATAACAGGTGTTGTCACTTCAACTTCCTCATTATGGCCTACTTTCCTTAGCACACCAAGTTGGATCAACTCTTGGATATGTTTTTCCAAGGCCTCTCTAGCTCTGGGACTGGCTGGATAAGCTGGTCTTCTAAGTACTGGAGGATATGGTCTGTCAATATTAAGAGTAATATCAACTTCATGTCCTCTTATAGCGCCTAATGGTTCATTATCAGAGGCAAATGCATTTTTATATGTGTATAACACATTAATAAGCTCATTCCTCATCTTTGGTGACAATGATTGATTAATTTGTGCTTCAACAAGTTGATTAGTCACAAATTAATCTTTGTAAGTATCCTTGACAGAAGATACTACAGATATCTGTTTTGGCATATTGGAGAAAGCAAATTTTTGTCTCTTGTTATCTCCAATTGTGAAATATCTGTCTTTATGGTTATTTATATCAATACCATAAATATTCAAGTAATCATTTCCAAGAATGATGTGCTGAGATGTGCAATTATCCATTACTACAATCTCAGTTTTCATTCTTACACTTCCTGCTGGATGTGGGAATACAATATTAGTGTCCAATATGCCCAAGGGGTACATATTGTTACTGGCACTACTGAATTGTACACCTTCTATTGGTAATAGATGGTTTTTCCATTCAGGAAGTATAATTTGGAGATAATCTTTGCCAACAAAAGTGCAAAATGCCCCTGTATCCAAATTTACTTTGGCTTCAATATCACTCATCAGAACTGGTGTGATACAGGATGCTCCAGCAGTATAACCCTTTCCTCTAGAAGGTTTTGTTCTACACATTCTGGCATCTTGGATATTGATCAGGTTGCAGCAATCTTCACTGTACTGTGGCAAGTGGGTATGGACTTCTGTGACCTCAAAGAAAGCTGAAATGTTTTCAATAGGATAGTCCTCCACTGGTGTATCTTCAGAGACTGCAGAATCTTGATCAGACTCCTCTTTCTCTTCAGTATACTTGATTTCTTCAATGACCTGAACTTCATTGATTTTTGTCTTCTTAGGACAAGTGTTGGCTAAATGTGAAGTACTTCCACATTTATGACACTTCAAGACAGGTCTTTCTGGTCTTCTTTCCTCTCTAGGAATCTTTGAGACTATTTTGGACTCTATTGGGTTTTTAATCCAAGTCTTACCAATTCTTGTCCTGGTAATGATATCTTCCATAGCATTAATGTAGTCCTCTGTTGAACAAGGTTCCACACATCTGCTTTTGATAGCATGTTCCAATTCTCCTCCACACTTTCTTAATATTTTCATATTAATCATAGTGTCAGACATATCTGGGTGTAAAGCAGATAATCTGTCTTTTTGTTTGAAGAACCAAGTAAGTGGTTTGTCTTTTTCTGAGTTAAAAATGGCACTTTCAAAAGCATTCTCCATTTTAAACCTCCAAGAATTATTGGCCCATTTGGTAATCACTTCAGATTTCCACCAAGACCAGTCATGTTTACCATGATCAATCCTCATTTTGTAATACCATTTCTTTGCAGTTCTGGTAAACAAACAATGTAATTTTCCCACTATGATTTCATCAGGTATATTAAAGTCTTCTTGCAACATATCAATAGTTCTGATGAATTCAATATGGTTATATTCTCCTTCACCAGAGAATGTTGGCCATTCTTCTATTTTGGGAATATCTCTTGCAGAGTAGGCATTTTCTCCTAAGAATGGAGTCAAACTTTCTTTGACAGAAAGTTTTTCTTCAGTCAAAGGTGTAGAATGTCTTGGCATATGTGGTTCATGATTCTTATGAATTTGCTCCACACTTGCAATTATATCATTCTTCAATTTCTGCCTTTCGCTGTCACTTTTTGCTAAATGTATAGCAAATTGATTGGTGTTCTTAACTATTTGTAAGACATGGTCTTCAAGAGTTTTAAGTCTATCATTTACTTTAAAAATGGAAGGATCCTCTGTGTCATTATTTTGACATTGGGTCTCAATTCTTTCACAAGCATTGCTAATTGACTCAAGGGTGACAGTTGTCACTTGATGCCAATCAGAATGTTGCTTGTCATTTTTCTTTAAATCATTGATGTCTAATGTAATTTGCTTTAACTTTGACTCAAGTTTGCCAATTTCTACACTAATACTTCTATGTAAATCATTTATTTGCGTGGAAAAGTCCTGTTCATCCTTTCCTGCTCCTTGGCTGTGAATTCCATAAGAGTTCTGGCCATATTGAAGACACTGTCCACGGCTGAAGGCTCCAATTTGGGGATCCTGTACCCTTGTGGGTAAGGTCTGTGCCAATTGGCTTTGCCTTTGCCCTTGCCTTGATGGTTCTTGGGACCTCTCTGTTTCTTTTGAGGTCCTTTGGGCTTGTCCTTGGGCGCTTCTGGAGCTGGTTTGGAGCTGGTAGATGCCACTGGTGCCTCTGTCTCCAAAGCTGGAGTCATTTCCAACTCTTTCTTCTGGTCTATGGATAAAAGACTTTGGTTCTTCAACCAATTCTTTATCTTTTTGACCTTGTCTTTGCAAGACAGGGGGCTCCATCCTCCTAAGAGTTCTATGGTCTTCTCCTGACCCAGAAAGCTCTTGATGTGTAAGTAGGAGTTCATGGCCCCCTGCCAAAGGCTTGGGCAGATTTCCCACTCCTCTTCCTTGGCTGCTCTGAACCAGTTTTTGTACTGGCATTGATATATTTCTATTGCTGCCACCTGAAAGTGGTTCAGCCCTGGAAATATTACCATAAATCAGTTCAGGCTCATAATTTACGTCGAAATCTGTTGGTACAGACCTTGGGGAATGGGGGGCAACTCTAGCATCCTCCAGATATGTCTTTCTTGTGGAAGATTTGGCACTTCTGGATTTGGTCTTGCCTCTTCCTTGTCCACATCCATCTGGTTGGACTGAATAGTTGCTTCCATTTCTGGTATGCACCATTTTCACGTCACTTTAAAGATAAAAGGTGAAAATATAACATAAAATACACACCTTTTGATGGTAATTTAGCTTTTTCTGAGTTGAATAAAGTGCCTCTTTTAGCAATCTGCACCTCAATACTGTCTTCAGATTCTGCTTCTGAAGATTCTGGACTATTGATGTATCTTTTACTGAGTCTGTTACCAGCTGCACAGTATTTGATTAAAGACACTTAAAGAGAAAAAAAATATGATAAAAGAAATTATCTTTGTGTTTTAAGATATTTTTAAAAGATTTTTATGAATTTTATTATTTTTTAATATTAAAAAAATTATTCTTTTGAAAGAAAAAAAATTAAAATTTAAGATTTTGAATGAAAATTAATTCAGAGTAACTCAAAGAATAATTTTATAAGTTTTGGATGTGAAAAAGCCACATGTAAAAACAGTATAAAATTAAACCAAATTCCTCAATGAAAAGATTTCCAAAACAATTTCAAAAATAAGAATTATTTTAACTTTAAAATGAAAGAAAAAATTATTAAATTAATATATTTTAGAGCTTAAAAATATATTAATTAAGGGTACAAGGTTCAAAAAACACGGCCAGGCCCCCAAATGTAAGATGTGACTATGAAACTGATGATAATATTACTATTAATCAACAGTACTATGTCTGTTCTTATGAAATATAATAATAAAGTATTATTATAACCACAATTAAATAATTAAAAAATTATTTCTTTCACGTGTTAAACACTACTAGTGATTTTAACAGTGAGCAAGTAATTGTCTACAAGAATCAATTACAAGAAGAATTTAATAATAAAAACTTCTTTATTAAAATAATAAAATTATTTTAATATATAATCATCTTTTGCAAGAATAATTATAAAGATAATTCTTGAAGAAAACTATGACTAGAGAAAAACTTTAAGAATTAAGAATAAATGACTCACTAATACTCCAAAGAACTTATTGATAGGTAAGAGTAGAGAAATTTGACGTGGAATTGTGGATTTAAGGGATCAAAAGGATTTATAACAGTATTACAACAAAATATAGTTGTATTCTATGATTTCACGTCTTTCTGGATGATTTTGAAAGATTTAAAACACTTAAGAATAGCTTTGACTAATACTTACTTGTTGGTAATAATGATTTAATAAATTGATAAGATGATGATACGGAAAAAACAGCAAGAATAGGCTTCTTTTAAGTCAACAACAGCTCACAGAGGCGTGCCAGGGAGCTAACTGAAAAACCAGTGAGTGAGAAAACAATAAACCCTTTTGGATTAATGATTGCATCATCTGTTGTCACGTAAGATTATCATAATTACTTAATTGATGCTTTTACGTGACTACCAAACCCAATATGGTTAAGAATAAAAGGAGTAACATCTGTAAATCTTCTTTTATTCTAAAATAATCATTGATTTCTCAAAGTTATCAATGTTATTGCCAATTTCATCACAGGTTGTAATTACTGTGAATTTTTGAAGATTCAGTGTTTCACGTAGAATGGTCAAAAATGGACTGTAAGTAAACCTTTGAATTTTACTAGTAAAACCATAATTCTTTTTGGTTGTACCATAGATAAACCAGTTCTTCATTGGTCCTGAAAGTTTCAGGAAGATTCATTAAGAATTGTATTTTTAATGAAGTTTTGAAGTTTTTACCTCATTTCTACGTAGAATTGCAAATAGCAGTATTTTGCTGGTTGCTATGAGGTAAATCAATGAATATGCATCCCAAAAAGGTTTAATTACTCTTTTAGGGTCTAGTCATGGAAAGTCATCAAGAATTGACGTGGTTACAGGAGCCTAAGTAGCTTATTACCTCCTTGGCACGTCAAAATAGCAGGTTATTTGCTATTTTTCTTATGATTATAGTAGGTGTAACTTGGTAACCAAGTTCCCAAAGAGTTTTAGTTTACCAATTGGGCCAAGATGAGCCATGGATTCATGCTCTGGAGCTATCCACGCCTCTGAGGCCTCAGAAGTTGGGTACCCTGGCTCTCTTTGATGTCTTTTGTCCCCCTTGCCTAATTTTTACGTCAAAATAGTAATTTAAGCTTAAAGTGAGATATCCACTATGGGTGTACCAAAAGTCCATGTACGAATACCATGATATTAAGTGCTCAAAACATGCATAACACTATTCTTAGTGTATATATAACATGGGATTTCTCACTTTCCCATTATTTTGGCTAAAAATCAAGAAAAACAAAACTTTTCACGGATCTTTTGTGGTATTAATGATGTGGTATTGAAGTATTTTCCATTTTACCACCTCAAATACTTAAATTGAGCTTATTCACTCTATGGAGCTACCCTAGGTGAATTTTTGTGTAGAATCCAAATCTGGTCTTAAATCCATGGATTTACCTACTCAATGAAAAGTTATTCATCTTTTCTGAAATTGAAAATGATGAATTTTGGATATATGCATGACTTATGAGTTTTGCATAATTCAAAATTTCTTTTTAAGATAATTGTGGCCTATTTGGGTATGTAAAATATACCTCAAGGCTCACATTACATATACACTAAGAATAGTGTTATGCATGTTTTGAGCACTTAATATCATGGTATTCTTAAATTGACTTTTGATACACCCATAGTGGATATCTCACTTGAAGCTTAAATTTCTATTTTGATGTAAAAAATAGGCAAGGGGGACAAAAGACATCAAAGAGAGCAAGGGTACCCAACTTCTGAGGCCTAAGAGGCCTGGACAGCTCCAAAGCTTGGATCCATGGCTGATAATGGCCTGATTGGTAAACTGAAACCTTTTGGGAACTTGGTTACCATGTTACAACTACTGTAAATCTTAAGAAAATAGCAAATAACCTGCTATTTTGACGTGTCAAGGAGGTAAAAAGCTACTTAGACTCCTGTAACCATGTCAATTCTTAATGGTTTTCCATGGATAAACCCCAAAAGAGTAATTAAAACCCTTTTTGGACTTTTATCCACTGATTTGCCTCATACCAACCAGTTAAACACTGATATTTGCAATTCTACATAGAAATGAGGTAAAAACTTCAAAAATTCATTAAAAATACAAGTCTAAATTAATATTTCTGAATCTTCCAGGACAAATGGAGAACTGTATTATCTATGGTACAACCAAAAATAATTACAGTTTTACTAGTAAAATTAAAAGTTTTACCTACACTCCATTGTTGACCATTCTACGTGAAACAATGAATCTTCAAAAATTTACAGTAATTAAAAACTGTGATGAAATTGGCAATAACATTGATAACTTTGAGAAATCAATGATTTTTTTGGAATAAAAGAAGATTTACAGATGTTACTCCTTTTATTCTTAACCATATTGGGGTTGGTAGTCACGTGAAAGCATCAATTAAGTAATTATGATAATCTTACGTGACAACAGATGATGCAATCAATAATCTAAAAGGTTTCATTGTTTCCTCCCTCACTGGTTTTTCAGTTTGCTCCATGGCACGCCTCTGTGAGCTGTTGTTGACTTAAAAGAGGCCTCTTCTTGCTGTTTTTTCCACATCATCATCTTATTATCATTTAAAATCATTATTACCAACAAGTAAGTATTGGTTATAGCTATTCTTAAGTGTTTTAAATCTTTCATAATCAATCAGAAAGACGTGAAATCATATAATCCAACTATATATTGTTGTAATACTGTTATAAATTTATTTTGATCCTTAAAATCCACAATTCTACGTCAAATCTCTCTATCTTATCTTCCAATAAGTTTTTGGAATATTAGTGAGTGATTTATTTTTAATTCTTAAAGTTTTTCTCTAAAAATTAGTTTTCTTCAAAAATTTCCATTATAATTATTCTTGCAACAGGTAACTATATATTGAAATAATTTTATTATTAAAATCTTGTTGTAATTGATTCTTGTAGACAATTACTTACTCACTGTTAAAATCACTAGTAGTGTTTAACACATGAAAGAAATAATTCTTTAATTATTTAATTGTGGTTATAATAACATTTTGTTATTATATTTCATAAGAACAGTCATAGTACTGTTGATTAATAGTAATATTATCCTCAGTTTCATAGAGAAATCTTACAATACACGCTCTGTACAGAATTCTACATGTCATACACGTCAGAAGAGGGCTATGTGGTCCCCGGATTAAAACCTTTACCCTGTATTGGGGAAAACTGCCCAGACGTGGTTTCAAAGCCACATCTGATCCCAATACAGAGTATACAGGATGAATGAAAGCGACAAGCCATTACTCTGAAGTGAGAAATCTTCACTTCCTCTATGTAGATGGTCTAGAGGGCCATTTGACCCCCTTTAAGGATAAAAGGACGCCTTTTCTCTGCCAGAAAAGGAATCCCCATCCTGTTCTTAAATTACTATTTAGTAAAACTGTCAAAAACAGCTATAACCATGTAAAAAAGTCAGGTATACTTTGAAACTAAGAATTGGAGTTCTTATTATAGTAATCCAACTAGTAAGACTGCAACGAGGGCTTTCAGCACCACTCACCACCACTATTTCTTAATGGTAAAGCCCTTATTACTTTATTTTAAAACCCTTATCATCCATTTCAAACCTTTTTTAATTAATTTCACTGTGTCATAGTCATATTTAAAGCTGTAAATAGTCGTATTAAATCTTCATCATAGACTCAGCCTGACAATACTAGCATGTGCTTTGAATGATTTATTTAATATAAAAGTAATCTGATAATCTGGTATTCTTGTTACTTAAATGAAGAGTCCATCAATATAATCAATGGGTTCCATATGACCATATTCTCCTGTCCCAGAAAATTTGGGCCAAATTGAGGCCTCTGGAAGCTGTTTTGATGCTTCCTTCTCAGAATAATACATGTTATCTCCATCTTGATATTGGGATGGAGAGCTTGCCTTATTATCCAACAAGGCATTTGGTTTGATTTCTTCTTGGTGGTATGGATTATCTAAAACATGGCTTTGTGGTTGGGGCCTCATGTTTTGGTAGACATTAAAGAATTTGTTGAAGTCTTTTTCCAGACAATCCCTGTCCCTTTTGCAGTGGTGTTTCTCTTCGAAGACTTGATTTAGTATTTTGTTGGTTTATTCAGAGGCTTTGCTCAGTTGAGCATGGCCTGCTTGGAGTGCTTTGACAATTTTATCAATTGAGGCTGTTAATTTTTCCATCCTCACATGGCTTTCATGAAGTTCTGAAGACTTTTTTTGAGTTTTTTCTGCAATTTGGGACATTCTTAACAAAAGTGCATCACGTTTTGAGTTACTCTTAGGTGTGATAACGTTTTGTTCATTCTGAGTGGGGGTCATATTTCTATCAGTAGGGCTACTGATTCTAGAAGTATTTGCAACTATTTCTGGCTATTGTGTACTTGTTTTTCCAGTTCCAACAGCTTCTGGATCATTGGGTCTGACTCTCTCTGCCTTTGGCTGAAAGAAGTCTTGTTTTTTCCCTTGTATCCTTGTCTTCTCCTGGAAAAGAACTGGGATTGTGAAGAAGGGTGACTCTTGGCTGCTGATCTGTTAGTTCCTGAATGGTGTGAAGAAACTGGAGAGTTGGGTTGGCGTACTACTTGTGAGAATGAAGGAATCTGAGTAGGCCCTGTCTGGTTCAGCTGTTCTTCTATAGCTTGGATAGTGGCTTTCTTCTCCCTTATCCTGATTTCCCTCTCCTCCAGGAGTCTTAACTTCCTGGTGGGATTCCATCCTTTTGTGATTACCATAAGATCTTTGAAGGGTATCTCTTTGAGAAATATCTTCTGGAAACTTGCTCCAAGTTCTGCCAAGTGTGATGCTAGGCTGAACCTCTTTTTGTCATGCTCCATTGGAATAGATCTTTGAGGAGTTGGTGGAGCTAAAGAAATTGATCAATATCCTTCCAGTCCTCTGGTTTGAGATTTCTGTGGAATGTGAAGGTGAATGGCAGAGAAGGTATGAATTCCCTCAGTGTCTTGCCACCCACCACTGTGTCCAAGGTGTCCTCTTCCAGGTCTTTTGGTTCTGAACAGGCCTTCTCTGTCCTCTGGCTAGTTCCATGGTATTCCAAGGTTCTTGGGGTGTACAGGTGACATATCTGTGTTTGAAAGCAGTCAACAACTTCATTTTCTTAGGGTATCTACCTTTGACTATGCCTTGTACAAATCTGGTATCTACTGATTTGGCCAATTTCCCTTTAGAGGTTTGAACTGGGTTAATTATGGTAATCTTCCCTGTACAAGGTATTAAGTTTGGTTTACCTTGTATGGATGCAGAGTCTTATAGTTTTCTCCTTCTCTGAGTGGCAATTGGTGTCCACTTCTTGGCTGTAATGACACTTTCACTGTGCCTCTTTGCTTTACCCTTGCCTTCTGCTTCTGAAGGCATGACTGGTGTATTACCTTGTGATTGGGTTTCAAGTGGTACAAAATTCTCTTCCACTTAATCAAAGAGACAAAAGAAGGCTTAAGTAAGTTAAGAATTCTTAAAATTCAGTTTTCCTGTCTAAGAATGCCCTCTGGCCAATATATTCCTATATTATGAGCTAGTAATATGATGTTGTAATGGAGATTATAAATTAAACACCAAAAATACTGGTTTGTGGATTTCTGGTGTACTGTTTGTATACCATTATCTCACAGATCAACTCTTAATCAACAAGCGTAATAATACATGTTTCTGTAATGGGCAATTGATATTATCAATATACCCAACCATGCCTCTCATACTGTTATTTACAGTAAATGAAGTGTTCTTTTTAATTAGAAATAACAATATTAATGGATTTAAGTTATTTAATATGAAAAACATGCCAAAAATCATTCTGGTGGTGATGAACTTATAATCAAACACATAAAAAATGGTAAAAGAAAAAAAACACTGTGGTATATTTATTATATACCACTCAAGAAAATGATAAAGGATATGTATTATACTATTTTGTTAATATTGTATGCATAAAAAGAGAAACAATCATGTCAGGACTAAGATTTAAAAGAAAAAACTCACTTTTTGAGTAGAAAGAGTCCAAAAGCTCAAAAGAAAACACGGCCAGGCCCCCAAAATGTCAGGCTAGGTCTATTATGAAGCTGTAATAAGACTATTTAAAACTTTAATTATGACTATGAGATGGTAAAAGGAATTAAGAAAGGTTTGATATGGATGATTAGGCTTTTCAAATTCAGTAAAAGGGCTATACTATTAAGAAATGGTTGTGGTGAGTGCTTCTGAAAGCCGTGGTTGGAGGATTACCAGTTGGATTACTATGATAAGACCTACAATAATTAGATTCAAAGTATACCTGACTTTTTTTGCAAGGGTATAACTGTTTTTGACAGTTTTACTACATAGGAATTTAAGAAAAGGATGGGGATTCCTTTTCTGGCAGAGGAAAGGTGTTGTTTTATCCTGAAAAGGGGTGGAATGGCACTCTAGACCATCCATGTAGAGGAAGTGAAGATTTTTCACTTCAGAGTACTGGCTTGTGGTTTTCATAAGGCCTGTATAATCTGTATTGGCCTCAGATGTGGCTTTGGAACAAGGTCTGGTAAGATTTCCCCAATACAGGGTGACCAGTTTCATCTGGGGACCACATTGTCCTCTTCTGAAATGTATGATGCATAGAATGCTGTACAGAACCCATATGGGACCCCAGTATTGCATGAAATATGAGTATTTGAAGTATAATAAAGCTTCTTTGTCTCTTTGGCAACTCATAATCATAGTTATGGGAAAGTATCCCACAGTAAAGGTGTATTGGCCAAACAGTGGGATTTTGACCTCAAGACTGCTATAAAATTTTCAGTTTTCAAGCTATTGAGCTAAGGGTTGTTTCATTTTGTAATACAGAAAGACATATACACAATGGCACCTCATTTGGTATGGCTAATGTTAAATATTGCAAACTTATGCCATGTTCAGTTTTTGTTATTCAGATATGTGATTTTCTAAAGACCTGTATCTAACTTATTTGTCCCATAACATCTGTCCTAGGTAAGATATGTGGAAATGGTTGACACCATCAGAGAGCCCTCATTGTGCTATTTTGAAAAAGACCCCACTTTAAGTATCTCACACTAAATCTGTAGAAGTTAGATAAGAGGTGGATAAGTTGTTCACCTCTATTTGACGTTATTTTGGTCATAACTTCTTTAGTTTTGGTGCTAGTTAAGTTTGACCAGGACCATTCGATAGCCCCATCTAAATCTTCAATTCTAATACCCATTTTCTGGGGTTAAGCCTCTTCCTCTGGATTTCAGATAGGAGGTGAAAATTAAGGTTTATTCTCAGCAACAACCCTGAACAGGAATAATTTGTTATTCTTTGTCCTGTGATGATGGGACTTGTATATTTTGCAACAGGTGAGTTTTGTAAGGTTTGACTATGAAACAATAAGTAAAAATTACTAATATTTTACTTATTGTACTATGAATGTCCTTATAAATGAAATAAATAAGATAAAAAGAATTATAATAATAAAGAATTATTATAATTATGGCATAAAAATAAGTATATTGTCAATAAAATATGATAATCTAATTTATATTATGAAATATAATATGATAAAATAAATATATTAACATAAAATAATTAATATATTTAATGGCACTTTATTATTGTTAAAAACAAATAATAAAGGTGTAAGAAATTGTTTTTCATTAATAAAAAACAAATAATAACAATAATATGACCAATATTAAAGTTATAAATTAATATAAATACTATTTATATTAATTAAAGAATTATTAAAAGAATAATATAGAAAAAATTATTATAATAAGAGAAAATAACCTACTTTTAATACTTAATATAATAATTTTGAGATATTTTACGTCAAATAATGTAAATACAACTTATCCAAATTGTATTTACAATGAAAAATAGAGAAAATTACAAATTTTCTTGATTCTTACGTTGAAATGAGTTTTACAGATATTTTTAACAAAAACAATTAAACAAATGATTTAATCACGTCAAAATTGATGATTATAATAAGATCATCTTTGGTCTTTAATAATATAAAAGATTTATATATAAAGAATAAAGATATTACCTTTTTAATTGTATTGATTTAATGTTTTTGATGCGTCTGAGGGGAAAACACAGTAAAAAGAGCTCTATTTATAGTAAATACCTCCCTCCTAGAGTCCAAAAGGCTTCTAGTAGACGTGTACTGATCATATCCACTGGAATTGATCAATACTTTAAGGTTTGGTGATGATTACATCATGATCAAACCACATCACATCATTATTACGCTATTATTTAGAGTTATCACTATAACTCTAAGTTTGATGATGTCAAAGGCTTGGCAGAACCCCAAAATTTGTGGATTTTATTAGTTTTAATCATAAACTAATAGTATTCACCAATTGTATCACTTATATGACTGTTAAAATTAATTTAAGGTTATAGTGAGTGAGCATGTATGATCAAATTAAGCTCAAACTTTGATCCTTCATAACTTTTAAGATTTACACACTACAGCAATTCAGAGAGTGAATTCTAATAGCTTGGCATAACCTCATTATGCTTCCAAGAGAATTTCATTACATCATCAAAACTCTATTTTTGATGATTTTTCTTGTAACTCATCTTTTCTGTTGAAATTTAATATTTTAAACTTCAAACCATGATTTCAGAGGGTTATACCTTCAATATTATAATACAAAATATATCATTATTCACTAATGAACTAGTAGAATCAAACTCTCTACTTTTTTTTTAAGTTTGGACCACTTTCACAACAAAGTGGTCACCAGCTCTGTTGATTTTAATCAATAATTCCTAACAGATTTTAACCTTGTTTATAACTTGTGAAATAAACTTCATTTCTGTATTCCTAAAGTAATTACGTGATGACTTTCTTTTTGGTTCATCACTCTATCATGCATAATTCAAGAGATATTAGCTAAAATCCTTGAATATATGCGTTGACCAAAAAAGTGCATATATTCAGGTTAATTCCTTAAGTATTGATTTTGAAGCTTAGCTTATTAATTGTTTTATGTGTGAGATTTGATGGAGAATCCAATGGTACCAATTATTTCAAATGTTTTTTCATTGGCTTTTGAAATAAATAAGGATTTCTGTTTTTTATAAGATATTATTAATTATAACTTATTAAATATTGACTTTACAGATATGCCATAAAAATGGTATATGTGTATTTTACCATGGGGAATCCAATAGTATCATTTATCTCACATGTTTATTCATTGGTTTTTAAGTTAAACCAAGTTTTATACCAATTTATGGTATTTTTTGTAGCTTTAAGGTACTTATTTTTAATTTATAATTATATTAAATACTTCTTGTGACCTTTTTGGGTATGTGTTCATATCTCAAAGGTTCACATTCCCTACCACCAAACAATATTGTACCACAATCTGATATGTGTAGTTAGGGTATCATCCACTGTCACACCTCTTCAATAGACTTTGTTAGTCTTGAAGCTCAATAATGCTTAAAGTTTCTATTTTTCAGGCTTTCTTTCATGTCTGAACGTTCTTAGTAGTTTATCAAAATTTGTTATATCTTTCTCAAGTAGCCATTCATCTTCTTGAGTTGAATTTCTATACCTTACAAGGTATTCCCTTTCTTTTTTGTTTCTTGTCCTTCTTTCTTTAAGGACTTTTACTATTTCCTTTTCTTCTCCTTCTTCCAAGGGGGGATTTTCAAGTGGGGGTTTATTTCTTAGTGGAAATAACTCCTTGTCACTTGAACTTTAAGGTTTCATCAGACTTACAGGGAAAGTTGGGTGTTTGTTCATTAGTTCACCTGTGAGTTCCAATTGCACAGCATTGGGTCCATGAAGTGCTTTTATCATAAATAGTCCTGCAAAGGAATATTTTAATTTCTTTGGGCCTTTTATGTTATTGAAATTAAGGGTTGATACTAAGACCAAGTCTCCTATTTTGAAATCAGGTGGCTTATGACTTTTATCCCATCTTTCTTTTGCATATTTGAAAGAGTCTTGCATACATCTGTTTGCATGGTGTCTTGCTTTGTCAAGCATTATCTTAAAGCTGCTTGTTGTTGGATGTATATCCACTAAGTCCTTTTTAAGGTTATCATAAGGAAGTCTTGGATTCCAACCTTTTTCTAGCATTGCTGGTGTTTTGCCAGTAGAAGAATGGATTGATGTTTTATATGCCAGTTCAAGAGCTGGTATTAGTGTACACCAATCATGCGTAAAACCATCAGAATCTTTGAATTCTAGCCCATAAGCACAGAATCCTCTGATCATGTCCTCTAAGGTCTGTATCATTCTTTCTGCTAAACTATCAGTTTGAGGATGGTAAGCTGTTGAGAATGATAACTTTGTCCCAAACAAGTTATGGAGATTTGTCCATAATGCTGAAGTGAACTTTGGGTCTCTGTCACTTATAATATTCTGGAATAAGCCTGTATGGCTAATAACTTTATTCCATATCATTATGGCTGTGTCCATAGCTGTGTCATCTTTATGACATGGTAGGAACATGGGAGTTTTGCTATACCTGTCAACCAATACTAGGCATGCATTATAGCTTCTGTCTCCTCCTGGAGGTAATGCTGTTACCCAATCCATATGAACTATTTCCCAAAGGGATTTTGGTTCTTGGATTTGGATCATCATTCCAAATTTCTTTCCTGTGGCTCTGTTGGCTTTTTGACATCTGTCACAGGTTTGGCAGTATTCTATGACATCTTTCTTCCAATTTGGCCACCAAGAGCAGGTTTTCACCCTCTCTAGTGTCCTGTCTTCTGAAAGGTGTCCAGCTGCAACACTATCATGACACTCATGTAAAATAGTGTTTATCAGGGTTCTATCTGTTAATGCAATAACACATGTGTGTTTTGTTCTATGGTAAAGGATTCCATCAAGGAGGTGGAATCTTCCTTCATCATATGCCTTTTTCCATGTTTCATGTAGTTTTGATGAAAGTGATGGGTCTGTGCAGTCTTTCATTAAAAGTTGGCTTAAGATATGGCATTTTTTGTCTATCTTATAGCTTTCTTTAACTTGGTTAAAGAATTCTGTGCCAATGTCTGTAACACATATTCCTTCTATATGGTGTTCTTCTTGTGGTACCCATGCTGGATGGTCAGGGGTATTTGCTAGAGCCCATCTGCTAAGACCATCTGCAGTTTTATGAATATTATCAGATTTATAAACAATAGTCATATTTCCTCTATATTGTTGGATAGCAATTTGCCATCTCAGCATATGTCTATTTGGAGTTTTCATATTTAATAGAGATTTCACAGCATTACAGTCTGTAATCACATCAAATACTGTTTCATCTAAATAGTAATGTAATTTTTCTAAAGCCCACACTAAGCAGAGGCATTCCATTTGGCGTGCTCCATATCTTGCTTCTGTTAGCTTTATCTGTCTTGAATTAAAACAAATTGGTCCTTCCACTGGTTTATCATTGATAATTTGTGTCTGGTGTAGTGCAGCACCCAGTCCTTCTCCACAAGCATCAATGTACAGCTTGAAGGGTAGGTTCCAGTCTGGCATTAGAAGAAATGGGGCATTTGTTAAGCAATTTTTCAATTCTTCAAATGCCTTGAGTCTTTCTTCTGTCATTTCATAGACTGTTTGTTAGTCACATAGCTTATACAAGGATTTAGAAATTTTTGCAAAGTCCTTTATATGCTGTCTATAGTAACCAGAAAATCCTAGGAATGATTGCATTTCTTTTTTGGTTTGAGGCATTGGCTTAAGTAGTACTGCTGCTACTTTATTCTTGTCTATGCCTAGGCTAAGTCCAGATACAACATGTCCTAGTGCTTTTAATTCACTATATGCAAAATGACACTTTTTCAAGGAAATTATCATATTCACTTGGACTATTTTTTGTAGTCCCCTTTCTAGTCTTGTAAGGTCATTTTCCCAAGTTTCTGAGCAAACTATGATATCATCTATATAGATAGTTAACCATCCTTCTGATAAGTCTTCAGGAAATATGGTATTCATCATTCTTTGATAATGGGAAGGTGCATTTTTTATGCCAAATGGCATTCTTAAGTATTCAAAAATTCCACAGTGGACTATTATCCTCAGTAGTTTTTTGGCATTGTCTGTTAAGACATTTTGATGAAAACCCTTTAAGGCATCCATGGCTGTGATGAACTTAGCTTGTGACAATTGTGTCAATGTCTCATGGATCGTGGGTATTGGATACCTGTGTGGAATGGTATAGGTGCTCAGGGCTCTGAAGTCTCCTACCATCCTTGATTTTCCATTATGCCAAGTTCTAATGACAGGTGTAGTGACTTCTACCTGTTCATTATGTCCTACCTTTCTTCATACTCCAAGGTACATGAATTTGTTAATGTGTACCTCTAAGGCTTCTCTAGCCCTTGGACTAGCTGGGTAAGCAGGTATCCTTAGTAGAGGTGGGTAAGGTTTTTCTACATTAAGAATTATATCCACTTAATGTCCAATTATGGAACGTAGTGGCTCTTTGTCAGTTGCAAATGCATTTTTACACTTAAATAAGAGGTTAATCAATTTTTCTTTCATTTTTTCTGTTAATTCTTGATTGAATTCTGCCTCTTTAAGTTGTTCAGATATAAAAAGTTCCTTTTCTGGAATTTTTTCTTCATTCTTAATAACTGTGATTTGTTTTTTGTTATTTAAGAAGCCAAACTTTTGTCTTTTGTTGTCTCCTATGGTAAAATATCTATCCTTTGGTTAGAGATATCTATACCATAAATTGATAAGTATTCATTCACAAGTATGAAGTGATTACTAGTACAGTTGTCCATTACTACAAACTCTACTTTGATTCTGACACAGTGTGAGGGATGAGGAAAAATTAGTGTTAAGTCAATTATTCCAAGGGGCTTCATGCTCTCACTTGCACTACTAAATTTGACACTTGTATTGGCATAAGTTTTTCTTTCCAGTCTGGGACAATGGTTTTTAAAGAACTTTTACTGACACAGGTGCAATATGCTCCTGTATATAAGTTAACTTTTCCTTCTTGGTTATCAACCATAACAATACTTATACTTGATTTTCCAGGTGTATATCCCATTCCTCTTGCAGGTTTGGTTCTATACATTTTGGCATCTTGTATGTTTGTCAGGTTTGTGTCAGATGTCCCAACTTGTGGTAAGTTTGAGTTAACATCCAGTAATTCATAAATTATATCAATATTATTAATTTGTGCATTAATTATATTGATTTCATCACTTTCAGAGCTTTCTGACTCTTCTTTCTCTTTTTCACAGTCAGATTCCTCTTCTTTGTCATTGTGGTTTTCTGTTTCCACAATTTCATTACTCTTTGCCTTTTTAAGGCAGTTATTGGCTAAGTGTCCAATACCTCCACGTTTATGGCATTTTCTTTGCTCATTATTGTTGGATGTATTTGGCTTGAAGGATTCTTTTGATTTATCTTTTTTGATGAATGGTTTATTTGGGCTTTTAATGTCCAATTTCTTCCAAGTCCTGCCAATTTTTAATCTTGTCACTATGTCTTCTCGTGCATTAATATACTATTCTGTGGAGCATGGTTCTATACACCTGCTTCTTAGGGAATGTTCTAGCTCTCCTCCACATTTCTTGAGTATTTTCATATGCACCATTTTTTGTGACATTTCTGGGTACAATGCATTAAGTCTTTCAACTTGTTTCAAGAACCAAGTTAAAGGTTTGTCTTTGTATGGGTCAAAAAAAGAATTTTCAAATGCATTTTCTATTTTGTACCTCCAGGCATCATTAGCCCACTTGGTGATTGTTTATTGTTTCCACCAAGACCAGGTATTTTTGCCATTTGTTTGCCTTATGCCATAATACCATCTTTTTGCATATTTTTCAAACAATGAATGTAATCTTGCAGTGATTAATTCATCTGGTATGGCATAATCTTCATTTAGAATGTCAATTGTTTTGATAAATGACATGTGGTCATATTCACCTTCTCCTGTGAATGGTGGCCATTCTTTCAATTGAGTTGCTTCCTTCATTAAGATTTGGTTATTATCTTGGTGACTCAAGTCTGTTATGAATGGATTTGTTAATACCTCTTTTGGTTTAACAGGGCTTCTTATGTGAGAAAATGGTGTTGATAACTTTGGCATATTTAAATTAGCCCCATTAATTTTATCCATTTTTTCAGTAATAAGCCTTATTTCACTTTGAATGTCATCTTTCATATGCATTCTTGCTTCATCACTCTTTTCCACATGATCCAAAAGTAATTTTTGGTGTGATGAAGTATTTTCTTCAAATGTTTCTACATCAATACTTAATTTGTTTAATTTTTCTGTAAGATTGTCAATGCTCACATCATAATTGATTGTCAAAGTTTTTTCTTTGATATCACTTATGTATTTATACAACTCTTGTTGTCCTTGTATTAATTTCTGAGTATTGTCAATTAATACTTTTGGTTTATTATTTTCAATCATAAATTTTATGTTATCAATTTCTTTCTTATTTTGTGCAACACGTTTTGTTAAAGATGATAAACTGTTATTTATTTCTTGGAAAGATAATAAACTATTTTTAATATCTTTAAGAGGTTAAATACTATTTTTAAGCTCTGTTGAAGTATTTACAACATCAGGAGACAAGGTTATTTCTTTGGGAAATGGGGTTGTCTCATTCTTTGTTCCTCTTTGTCTTTGAATTCCATCAAAGTTCTGGCCATGTTGAAGACATTGTCCATGGCATTTTTTTGGATCTTGGAGATCCTGTAGCTTGGGGAATATGGTTTTCCCCAATTATTTTTCTTGTTCTTCTTCCCTTCTTGGGAAAGTGGGTTGACTTGGGGCTTTCTGGTAGAAGCTACTTGGGCTTCTTCCTTGGTTGCCTCCTTCTTTTTGGCATGATACTCCTTGATCTTTTTGATTTGAGGTTTGGATGATAGTGGATTCCATCCATTGGAGTATCTCACTATTTCCTCCTCTTTGAGGAAATTTTTCAGGATGTGCCAGGAGTTCATCACTCCTTGGTGTATATGTGGCAGCATTTCCCAATCTTTGTCCTTGTACACTGTGTAGTACTGTTTGTATTGGCTCATGTAAATGTTGATTTGAGGCCTCTGAATGTGATTTGTACCTGTTTGAGTTACTCATACTTAGTTTCAATTGAGGTTCAGATATCATGGGCATTTCTGGGACTTGCCTTTGGGATAAGGCACTTCCTTGTGTGGATTCTGTTCCACTGGGGATATTGCCCTTCCTTTTCCATTTTGAGGAATAAATTCTACCTCTGGGTCAAGTTCCATCTGATTGGATGGAGTATTGGGAGCCTCTTCTGGTAGTCATATTATAAGAAAAATAAGAAATAGGAGGATTTAAGAACAGGAATTTTCTTATGGCAATTTATAAATGAGGTACTCACCTTCAGAGTCCTGAATGGTGGGTCCTGGAAAGTACAATTTCTTGGCTTTCTTTATTTTGGTAATTATTGGTGTTGGAGAACTTTGACAAGTGTCTTCCATCAATCTTTCAATAGTGGTTTATTGTCCTCTGTTGGGTTGTCTTCAAACACTAAAATAGACAAATAAATATAAGTCTTTTATATAAAAGTGTTATTTTTGGCAAGATATGGCAATTTTCCACGTAAAAATTGCTTTTATATCTTTTTTTATAAAACAAAAAATGAAAATAGTTAAAGAAATGAAATTAAAATCAATAAAATAACTTTTTTATTGGCTTTTAATATTTTTATTATTTTTAATGTTTTTATTTTTAAAGAATAAAATAAAAATGAATATGATTCTTTTTATAAAATTAATTTATAATATAAAATTATTTATAATTTATAAAATATCTTTTTTAATCACTAGAGTCACTCAAAGAATGTTTTTGCAAGTCTAAGGATGTGAAAAACCACGTGTAAGACAGTACAATTGCTTTCCAAATGCCTCAATAGCTTTTAAAATCAAGAAATATAAAATTATTAAATAATTTTATGATTATAAGTATAATTTATTATTGGATAAGCCCAATTAGAATCTTTTTAAAGGTCTGTTAGAGTAAATATCACGGCCAAGCCCCTATATGTAAGGTTTGACTATGAAACAATAAGTAAAAATTACTAATATTTTACTTATTGTACTATGAATGTCCTTATAAATGAAATAAATAAGAAAAAATAAATATAATAATAAAGAATTATTGTAATTATGGCGTAAAAATGATTATATTATCAATAAAATATGATAATATAATTTATATTATAAAATATATTATAATAAAATAAATATATTAATATAAAATAATTGATATATTTAATGGCACTTTATTATTGTTACAAACAAATAATAAAGGCGTAAAAAATTGTTTTTTATTAATAAAAAATAATTAAGAGCAATAATATTACCAATATTAAAGTTATAAATTAATATAAATACTATTTATATTAATTAAAGAATTATTAAAAGAATAATATAGAGAAAATTATTATAATAAGAGAAAATAACCTACTTTTAATACATAATATAATAATTTTGAGATATTTTACGCCAAATAATGTAAATACAACTTATCCAAATTGTATTTACAATGAAAAATAGAGAAAATTACAAATATTCTTGATTTTTACGTGGAAATGAGTTTTAGAGACATTTTTAACAAAAACAATTAAACAAATGATTTAATCACGTCAAAATTGATGATTATAATAAGATGATCTTTGGTCTTTAATAATATAAAAGTTTTATATATAAAGAATAAAGATATTACCTTTTTAATTGTATTGATTTAATGTTTTTGATGCGTCTGAGGGCAAAACAGAGTAAAAACAGCTCTCTTTATAGTAAATACCTCCCTCCTAGATTCCAACAGGCTTCTAGTAGACGTGTACTGATCATATCCACTGGAATTGATCAATATTTTAAGGTTTGGTGATGATTACATCATGATCAAACCACATCACATCATTATTACGCTATTATTTAGAGTTATCACTATAACTCTAAGTTTGATGATGTCAAAGGCTTGGCAGAACCCCAAAATTTGTGGATTGTATTAGTTTTAATCATAAACTAATAGTATTCACAAATTTTATCACTTATATGACTGTTAAACTTAATTTAAGGTTACAGTGAGTGAGCATAAATGATCAAATTAAGCTCAAACTTTGATCCTTAATAACTTTCAAGATTTACACGCTACAGCAATTCAGGGAGTGAATTCTAATAGCTTGGCATAACCTCATCATGCTTCCAAGAGAATTTCATTCCATAATCAAAACTCTATTTTTGATGATTTTTCTTGTAACTCATCTTTTCTGTCAAAATTTAATATTTTAAACTTCAAACCATGATTTCAAGGGGTTATACCTTGAATATTATAATAACAAATACATCTTTCTTCACGAATGAACTAGTTGAATCCAACTGTCTACTTTCTTTCAAGTTTGGACCACTTTCACAACAAAGTGGTCAACAGCTCTGTTGATTTTAATCAATAATTCCTAACAGATTTTAACCTTGTTTATAACTTGTGAAATAAAATTCATTTATGTATTCCTACAGTAATTACGTGAAGACTTTATTTTTTGTTCATCACTCTAACATGCATAATTCAAGAGATATTAGCTAAAATCCTTGAATATATGCGTTGACCAAAAAAGTGCATATATTCAGGTTAATTCCTTAAGTATTTATTTTGAAGCTTAGCTTATTAATTGTTTTATGTGTGGATTTTTTTGGAGAATCCAATGGTACTATTTATTTCCCATGTTGTTTTGTTGGGATTTGAGATAAATAAGGATTTGTGTTTTTTATAAGGTATTATTACTTATAACGTATTAAATATTTACTTTACAGATATGCCATAAAAATGGTATATGTGTATTTTACCATAGGGAATCCAATGGTATAATTTGTTTCACATGTTTATTAATGGGCTTTTAAGTTAAACCAGGTTTTATACCAATTTATGGTATTTTTTGTAGTTTTAAGGTACTTATTTTTAATGTATAATTATATTAAATATTTCTTGTGACCTTTTTGGGTATGTGGTAATATCTCAAAGGTTCACAATTTCCTCTTTTTTAATACCTTTTTAGCCGGTTTGGCTCAGCTCCATGTTTTGGTAGTATCTTAGCTTTACCATTGGTTTATGGTATTTGGCTGTCATGATTGTGCTCTGTTTTTGAGTCACAGGCTGAGACAGGTTCAGGCTTGTGAATTTAAAACTGTATTTTTTAAATCCAACCTGTACAAGTGTTGACAGGCTGCATTGTTGAGCCAGACTATATTCATGTTTCAGAAAGAAGATTTTCTGAAACTGATTACTGCTACACACACTGTATTTCCTATTTGATGAGTTTGAGTGGGTGTAATGTTGAATACCTTCACCCTTGAATAGTGGCTGTGACACTTTCTTGGTGATAATAACCTGTGAAAACTCTCCAGCTCTCATGAACAAGAGGAGAAAGGGTTAGAATATCGAACCATGGTTCCTGTAAGATTAAGGAATCAGCAGAGGATAGCTCTGAGTGTAGTATACTTAGGGAAACTACTCTTGCATTGTGAGAATTGAGCTGGCTAACATCTTTAGGATAAAATGGGGGAAAAAAGGTTCATTGCACAAATGGGTCAACATATCTTCCCAAACATTGGTGGTATTTGGAAATAGAAGTGAGTCTTTAAGAGATAGCATGTAATGCTCCCTCCAATATAGATCCAAACACAAACTAGTGTGCACGACTTTTGAAACTCAACTCCTACCATCCACCGCTCTCTGAGTACTACATCATCTTCAACATTCACTTTTTTCTTTATTACTTTTTTTTCATCTCTCTTATCACATTGCTGACTTTTTCTTCAATTTTCACCCATAATTATTCCCAAGTATCAACCCAAAAATAAAATGTTGAAGGACTAAAAAATGACTCTAAAGACTTGCTTTCAAATCATTCACAACATCAAAATCCTATTACTAAACTGTAACATATTGATGTGGTGATACTTGAAAGATGTTTTAAAGGAGTCTTCAGTTGGAAAGTAAGATGTATATCATATTTATTCTCCTAAAAAATATGAATCAATTTAAATAAAACTGATTTTATCACCTTTTAAGTTTTTAGTTTTACAAAATGGAAGTGCAATGAATCTTGCCCTCATAATAACTTTAGAATGAGCTGGAGAGGTGTATTTATCTGATATCAATGATAAGAAAAGCTTATGAAATCTTTATAATTGATATATAAAGTTCAAATGAGTTCAGGAATAAAGAAAAGCCAGGTTAGTTATTTTAGCTAAGCAAGGAAAATGCACTCAAAATAGTAGTTGAAATTTCTCTTTGTTTTAGGCTCAACCTTGCATGTTTTTCATCAATTTATCAGTTGTTTTTATCAGTTCAATTTTTTTTCTATTGAGGATGAAGTTTTTTTTTATTTCTCATGATAATGTTAAATAATTGAAAAAAACTTCTTTTTATGTGTAATGATTGTTGAGAGAGTCTCAGGACAAAAATCAAGCCATCAAGCAGTTTACTTTTTCTGGAAAAAGCAGCTATTGAATAGCAGGAGAGCAAAAAAATGAGAAAAAAAACTCCAATTTTAGCAGTGTTGGATCTATCTTGTAGGAAAATTTATAGTGTAGACATTACACTACTTCCTTTGAATTTTGATGCTCCTGGATTGGAACAATTGCTGTTTGATGGGGAATTCCATTTCCAATGAGGAGAGGGACTCCTGGTAAATGCTTCCAGAAGATCTACAGTTTACCAAGCTTTCTATTTCTTCCCTTTTTTCAGCTTATGGCTTCATGGTGGCCTCCACATCCAGATAATATTTCTGAGTTCATATACAAGCAGATGTAGTAACCCATTTAAAAGAATATAAATAAATGAGGGGGTTGAAGAACATACATAGCTACTATTTAGTGGTCATAATTAATAAAAATTTCCACTATATCCAGATGCTCAGCTATGTCCAAGTTGGTGCATGAGATGACCATTAACAAAGTTTTTGAACATTGATTTCTGGTCTCTTAAACCATGATACTTTGAAAATTTTACTTTTGTTGAGCTGGTTTTCTCAGGAAATTTCGCTATGAACTATATGACCTCAATGTTGGTATTATTGGGGATTCCATGAAACATTACTGAAAATAATTATGGGGTGGATTTAAGATAAGTGTGGAATTCTCTAATCCAGATGATTTTGTTGTGCATGCGCCAAGATCTGTGTCTTCTGATGAGAGAGCTGTAAGATGTGACTATGAAACTGATGATAATATTACTATTAATCAACAGTACTATGTCTGTTCTTATGAAATATAATAATAAAATATTATTATAACCACAATTAAATAATTAAAAATTATTTCTTTCACGTGTTAAGCACTACTAGTGATTTTAACAGTGAGCAAGTAATTGTCTACAAGAATCAATTACAAGAAGAATTTAATAATAAAAACTTCTTTTATTAAAATAATAAAATTATTTTAATATATAATTATCTTTTACAAGAATAATTATAAAGATAATTCTTGAAGAAAACTATTACTAGAGAAAAACTTTAAGAATTAAAGATAAAAGACTCACTAATACTCCAAAGAACTTATTGATAATAAAAGTAGAGAAATTTGACGTGGAATTGTGGATTTAAGGGATCAAAATGATTTATAACAGTATTACAACAATATATAGTTGGATTCTATGATTTCACGTCTTTCTGATTGATTCTGAAAGAATTAAAACACTTAAGAATAGTTGAACTAATACTTACTTGTTGGTAATAAAGATTTAATAAATTGATAAGATGATGATAAGGAAAAAACAGCAAGAAGAGGCTTCTTTTAAGTCAATAACAGCTCACAGAGGCGTGCCATGGAGCAAACTGAAAAACCAGTGAGTGAGAAAACAATAAACCTTTTTGGATTATTGATTGCATCATCTGTTGTCATGTAAGATTATCATAATTACTTAATTGATGCTTTTACGTGACTACCAACCCCAATATGGTTAAGAATAAAAGGAGTAACACTTGTAAATCTTCTTTTATTCTAAAATAATCATTGATTTCTCAAAGTTATCAATGTTATTGCCAATTTCATCACAGGTTGTAATTACTGTGAATTTTTGAAGATTCAGTGTTTCACGTAGAATATCCAAAATTGGACTGTAAGTAAAACTTTTAATTTTACTAGTAAAACTGTAATTCTTTTTGGTTGTACCATAGATAATACAGTTCTCCTTTAGTCCTGAAAGTTTCAGAAAGATTCATTAAGAATTGTATTTTTAATGAATTTTTGAAGGTTTTACCTCATTTCTACGTAGAATTGCAAATAGCAGTGTTTTGCTGGTTGCTATGAGGTAAATCAATGAATATGGGTCCCAAAAGGGTTTTAATTACTCTTTTGGGGTTTATCCATGGAAAGTCATTAGTAATTGACATGGTTACAGGAGTGTAAGTAGCTCATTACCTCCTTGGCACGTCAAAATAGCAGGTTATTTGCTATTTTCTGATGTTTTACAGTAGTTGTAACTTGGTAACCAAGTTCCCAAAGAGTTTTAGTTTACCAATTGGGCCAAGATGAGCCATGGATCCATGCTCTGGAGCTATCCACGCCTCTGAGGCCTCAGAAGTTGGGTACCCTGGCTCTCTTTGATGTCTTTGTCCCCCTTGCCTATTTTTTACGTCAAAATAGTAATTTAAGCTTAAAGTGAGATATCCACTATGGGTGTACCAAAAGTCCATGTAAGAATACCATGATATTAAGTGCTCAAAACATGCATAACACTATTCTTAGTGTATATGTAACATGGGATTTCTCACTTTCCCATTATTTTGGCTAAAAATCAAGAAAAACAAAAATTTTCACGGATCTTTTATGTGGTATTAATGATGTGGTATTGAAGTATTTTCCATTTTACCACTTCAAATACTTAAATTGAGCTTATTCACTCTATGGAGCTACCCTAGGTGAATTTTTGTGTAGAATCCAAATCTGGTCTTAAATCCATGGATTTACTTACTCAATAAAAAGTTATTCATCTTTTCTGAAATTGAAAATGATGAATTTTGGATATATGCATGACTTATGAGTTTTGCATAATTCAAAATTTCTTTTTAAGATAATTGTGGCCTATTTGGGTATGTAAAATATACCTCAAGGCTCACATTCCCTCCCACCAAAAAATAAAATTGTACTACAATTTTATTAGTGGTAAAAAGAATAAGGCCCCAAAAGGGGGTTAATGTCCACTGTCCAACCTCTTCACATTACTCAGATCAAGTAATTTAAAGCACATTTATAGACATATTCAGGCTTGTGGCCTTCTTTCATGTCTAAATCTTCTTAAGAGTTTATCTGAGTCAGGTATTTCTGATTCTGCCATCCATTCATCTTCATGTACTGGATTTCTATATCTGACAAGATATTCTCTTTGATTTTTACCCCTAAGTCTCCTTTCTTTAATGACTTTCTTTATCTTTCTGTCTTCATTCTGTTCCACAGGGGGCACAGTTAAAGGAGTTGGGTTCCTTAAAGGAAACAATTCTTTGTCAGCTGGTTGATAAGGTTTTATCAGGCTGACTGGAAATGTGGGGTGTTTATTTTCCAATTCACCACTCAATTCCACTTGAACTGCATTGGTTCCATGTAAGGCAACAATAACAAAAGGTCCTACATAAGAATCTTTAAGTTTCTTTGGGCCTTTGATATTATTAAAATTCAAGGTTGAAACTAGAACTAAGTCCCCTACTTTGAAGTCTGGTACTTTATGACTCTTGTCCCACTTCTGTTTTGCATAATCAAAAGCATCATCCATACTTTGTTTTGCATGGTGTTTTACTTTATCAAGCATTAATTTGAAGCTGGAAGCTGTAGGATGAATGTCAATCAAGTCTTTCCTCAGTGTGTCTGCTGGGAGTCTTGGATTCCATCCTTTTTCTAACATAGCAGGAGTTTGTCCTGTGGAAGAATGGACTGATGTCTTGTATGCCAATTCTAATGCAGGTATCAGAGTGCACCAGTCATGGGTAAAGCCATCTGAGTCTTTAAATTCTAATCCATAAGCACAAAATCTCCTGATCATGTCTTCTAAAGTTTGAATCATCCTCTCTGCTAGCCCATCTGTTTGAGGGTGATATGCTGTAGAGAATGATAACTTAGTCCCAAACAATCTATGAAGATTGGTCCAAAGTGCAGATGTGAACTTGGGGTCTCTGTCACTTATGATATTCTTAAATAACCCTGTATGAGAAATAACTCTACTCCATAAAAGAAGAGCTGTATCCATAGCAGTGTCATCTTTATGACATGGTAAGAATATGGGAGTTTTGCTATATCTGTCTACAATGACTAAACAAGCATTATAACTTTTGTCACCACTTGGAGGAAGTGCTGTAACCCAATCCATGTGAACAACTTCCCAAGGGGATTTTGGTTCTTGAATATGGATCATTAATCCAAATTTCTTGCCTGTACTCCTGTTTGCTTTTTGGCATCTATCACAGGTATGGCAATATTCAATGGTTTCTTTTCTCCAAGATGGCCACCATGCACAGTTCTTCACCTTTTCAAGTGTTCTGTCTTCTGATAGGTGTCCAGAGTAAATGCTATCATGGCATTCATGAAGAATGGTATTGATGAGCAATCTACTACACAATGTCATCACACAAGAATGTTTTGTTCTATGGTAAATAATCCCATCAAACAAGTGAAATCTTCCTTCAGAATAGGAATTTTTCCAAACTTCATCTAGTGTATTAACCAAAGATGTGTCTTTGCAGTCTTTATCCAATAAAGAAGTCAAGATATGGCAATTCTTGTCTTGTTTATAAGACTCTCTGACTTCTTCAAAGAATTCAGTCCCAATATCAGTTATGTTAATCCCTTCAATTGGAATCTGTGGTTCAGCTTCCAAAGGTACATAAGCTGGGTTATCAGGAGTGTTGGCTAAAGCCCATCTACTAAGTCCATCAGCATTTTTGTGAATGTTTCCTGCTTTATGAACTATAGTCATGTTTCCTCTATATTCTTGAATGGCTATTTGCCATCTCAACATATGTCTGTTGGGAGTTTTCATGTTAAGAAGTGATTTCACGGCATTACAGTCAGTTATCACTTCAAAAACACTGCCATCAAGGTAATAGTGTAATTTCTCAAGTGTCCATACTAAACATAAGCACTCCATTTGGCTTGCACCATATCTGGCTTCTGTTGGTTTGATTTGTCTTGAGATATAACAAACTGGTCCTTCTGTAGGTTTGTCATCAATAATTTGGACTTGGTGTAGGGCTGCCCCTAATCCATCTCCACATGCATCAATGTACAATTTAAAAGGAATATTCCAGTCAGGCATGAGGAGTAAAGGTGCTTCTGTAAGGGCTTTCTTTATCTTCTCATAAGCTTTAATTCTTTCCTGTGTCATTTCAAATACAGTCTGTTGATCACAGATTCTATAAAGTGACTTGGCTAGAATTGCAAAATCTTTCAAGTGTTGCCTATAGTAACTAGCAAATCCAAGAAAAGACATCATTTCTTTTTTATTCTGGGGTATTGGCTTAAGTAACACTGCTGCTACTTTATTCTTGTCAATACCCAAGCTCAAACCAGAAACAACATGTCCTAATGCTTTGAGTTCTTCAAAACCAAAATTGCATTTCTTAAGTGAAATTTTCATGTTCACTTCTGCAACTTTATGAAGTACTCTTGCAAGTCTTTCAAGGTGCAAAGACCATGAGTCAGAACATATAATAATATCATCAATATAAATGATAAGCCATCCTTCAGACAATTCTGTGGGGAAGATGGTATTCATCATTCTTTGATAATGAGATGGAGCATTTTTAATGCCAAATGGCATTCTAAGATACTCATAAATACCACAGTGAGTGATAATTCTAAGTAATTTCCTAGCTTTAGGCGTCAAAACATTTTGATGGAAGCCTTTTAATGCATCCATTGATGTTATATACTTGGCTTTAGACAATTGAGTCAAGGTTTCTTGGATCCTAGGGATTGGATACCTATCTGGAACTGTGTAGGTATTCAAAGCTCTAAAATCTCCAACCATTCTTGACTTATCATTATGCCATGCAATAATAACAGGTGTTGTCACTTCAACTTCCTCATTATGGCCTACTTTCCTTAGCACACCAAGTTGGATCAACTCTTGGATATGTTTTTCCAAGGCCTCTCTAGCTCTGGGACTGGCTGGATAAGCTGGTCTTCTAAGTACTGGAGGATATGGTCTATCAATATTAAGAGTAATATCAATTTCATGTCCCCTTATAGCGCCTAATGGTTCATTATCAGATGCAAATGCATTATTGTATGTATATAATACATCAATAAGTTCATTCCTCATCTTTGGTGACAATGATGGATTAATTTGTGCTTCAACAAGTTGTTTAGACACAAATTCATCTTTGTAAGTATCTTTGACAGAAGATACTACAGATATCTGTTTTGGCATATTGGAGAAAGCAAATTTTTGCCTTTTGTTATCTCCAATTGTGAAATATCTGTCTTTATGGTTATTTATATCAATACCATAAATATTCAAGTAATCATTTCCAAGAATGATATGCTGAGATGTACAATTATCCATTACTACAATCTCAGTTTTCATTCTTACACTTCCTGCTGGATGTGGGAATACAATATTAGTATCCAATATGCCCAAGGGGTACATATTGTTACTGGCACTACTGAACTGTACACCTTCTATTGGTAATAGATGGTTTTTCCATTCAGGAAGTATAATTTGGAGATAATCTTTGCCAATACAAGTGCAAAATGCCCCTGTATCCAGATTTACTTTGGCTTCAATATCACCCATTAGAACTGATGTGATACAGGATGCTCCAGCAGTGTAACCCTTTCCTCTAGCAGGTTTTGTTTTACACATTCTGGCATCTTGGATATTGATCAGGTTGTAGCAATCCTCACTGTACTGTGGCAAGTGGGTATGGACTTCTGTGACCTCAAAGAAAGCTGAAATGTTTTCAATGGGATAGTCCTCTACTGGTGTATCTTCAGAGACTGCAGAATCTTGATCAGACTCTTCTTTCTCTTCAGTACACTGAATGTCTTCAATGATTTGAACTTCATTGATCTTTGTCTTCTTAGGGCAAGTGTTGGCTAAATGTGAAGTACTTCCACATTTATGACATTTCAAGACAGGTCTTTCTGGTCTTCTTTCCTCTCTAGGAATCTTTGAGACTATTTTGGACTCTATTGGGTTTCTAACCCAAGTTTTACCAATTCTTGTTCTGGTAATGATATCTTCCATAGCATTAATGTAGTCCTCTGTTGAACAGGGTTCCACACATCTGCTTTTGATAGCATGTTCCAGTTCTCCTCCACATTTTCTTAATATTTTCATATTAATCATAGTGTCAGACATATCTGGGTGTAAAGCAGATAATCTGTCTTTTTGTTTGAAGAACCAAGTAAGTGGTTTGTCTTTTTCTGAGTTAAAAATGGCACTTTCAAAAGCATTCTCCATTTTAAACCTCCAAGAATTATTGGCCCATTTGGTAATCACTTCAGATTTCCACCAAGACCAGTCATGTCTTCCATGATCCATTCTCATCTTGTAATACCATTTCTTTGCAGTCTTGGTAAACAAACAATGTAATTTTCCTACTATGATTTCATCAGGTATATTAAAGTCTTCTTGCAACATATCAATAGTCCTGATGAATTCAATATGGTTGTATTCTCCTTCACCAGAGAATGTTGGCCATTCTTCTAATTTGGGAATATCCTTTGCAGAAATAACATTCTCTCCTAAGAATGGAGTCAAACTTTCTTTGACAGAAAGTTTTTCTTCAGTCAAAGGTGTAGAATGTCTTGGCATATGTGGTTCATGATTCTTATGAATTTGCTCCACACTTGCAATTATTTCATTCTTCAATTTCTGCCTTTCACTGTCACTTTTTGCTAAATGTATAGCAAATTGATTGGTGTTCTTAACTATTTGTAAGACATGGTCTTCAAGAGTTTTAAGTCTATCATTTACTTTAAAGATGGAAAGATCCTCTGTGTCATTATTTTGACATTGGTTCTCAATTCTTTCACAAGCATTGCTAATTGACTCAAGGGTGACAGTTGTCAATTTATGCCAATCAGAATGTTGCTTGTCATTTTTCTTTAAATCATTGATGTCTAATGTAATTTGCTTCAACTTTGACTCAAGTTTGCCAATTTCTACACTAATACTTCTATGTACATCATTTATTTGCGTGGAAAAGTCCTGTTCATCCTTTCCTGCTCTTTGGCTGTGAATTCCATAAGAGTTCTGGCCATATTGAAGACACTGTCCACGGCTGAAGGCTCCAATCTGGGGATCCTGTACCCTTGTGGGTAAGGTCTGTGCCAATTGGCTTTGCCTTTGCCCTTGCCTTGATGGTTCTTGGGACCTCTCTGTTTCTTTTGAGGTCCTTTGGGCTTGTCCTTGGATGCTTCTGGAGCTGGTTTGGAGCTGGTAGATGCCACTGGTGCCTCTGTCTCCAAAGTTGGAGTCATTTCCAATTCTTTCTTCTGGTCTATGGATAAAAGACTCTGGTTCTTCAACCAATTCTTTATCTTTTTGACCTTGTCTTTGCAAGACAGGGGGCTCCAACCTCCTAAGAGTTCTATGGTCTTCTCCTGACCCAGAAAGCTCTTGATGTGTAAGTAGGAGTTCATGGCCCCCTGCCAAAGGCTTGGGCAGATTTCCCACTCCTCTTCTTTGGCTGCTCTGAACCAATTTTTGTACTGGCTCTGATATATTTCTATTGCTGCCACTTGAAAATGGTTCAGCCCTGGAAATATTATCATAAATTAGTTCAGGCTCAGAATTGACGTCAAAATCTGTTGGTACAGACCTTGGGGAATGGGGGGCAACTCTGGCATCCTCCAGATGTGCCTTTCTTGTGGAAGATTTGGCACTTCTGGATTTGGTCTTGCCTCTTCCTTGTCCACATCCATCTGGTTGGACTGAATAGTTGCTTCCATTTCTGGTATGCACCATTTTCACGTCAATTTAAAGATAAAAGGTGAAAATATAAGATAAAATACACACCTTTTGGTGGTAATTTAGCTTTTTCTGAGTTGAATAAGGTGCCTCTTTTAGCAATCTGCACCTCAATACTGTCTTCAGATTCTGCTTCTGAAGATTCTGGACTAGTGATATATCTTTTACTGAGTCTGTTGCCAGCTGCACAGTATTTGATTAAAGACACTAAAAGAAATTATAAAAGAGAAAAAATTATTTTTTATACTTTTTAAAATATTTTTTAAAGATTTTTTATAAGTTTTATATTTTTTAATATTAAAAAAATTATTCTTTTTAAAGAAAAAAATTAAAATTTAAGATTTTGAATGAAAATTAATTCAGAGTAACTCAAAGAATAATTTTATAAGTTTTTGGATGTGAAAAAGCCACGTGTAAAAACAATATAAAATTAAACCAAATTCCTCAATGAAAAAGATTTTAAAACAATTTCAAAAATAAAAATATTTTAACTCCAAATTGAAAGAAAAAAATTAATTAAATTAATATATTTTAGAGCTTAAAAATATATTAATTAAGGGTACAAGGTTCAAAAAACACGGCCAGGCCCCCAAATGTAAGATGTGGTAGGTATGGTGGTTTTTTAGAACACAAAAATGAAGTCTAGAATATGATTAAAGCCAAGTCTATGGATAAAATCACGGCCAGGCCCCCAAATGTAAGATGTGACTATGAAACTGATGATAATATTACTATTAATCAACAGTACTATGTCTGTTCTTATGAAATATAATAATAAAATATTATTATAACCACAATTAAATAATTAAAAATTATTTCTTTCACGTGTTAAGCACTACTAGTGATTTTAACAGTGAGCAAGTAATTGTCTACAAGAATCAATTACAAGAAGAATTTAATAATAAAAACTTCTTTTATTAAAATAATAAAATTATTTTAATATATAATTATCTTTTACAAGAATAATTATAAAGATAATTCTTGAAGAAAACTATTACTAGAGAAAAACTTTAAGAATTAAAGATAAAAGACTCACTAATACTCCAAAGAACTTATTGATAATAAAAGTAGAGAAATTTGACGTGGAATTGTGGATTTAAGGGATCAAAATGATTTATAACAGTATTACAACAATATATAGTTGGATTCTATGATTTCACGTCTTTCTGATTGATTCTGAAAGAATTAAAACACTTAAGAATAGTTGAACTAATACTTACTTGTTGGTAATAAAGATTTAATAAATTGATAAGATGATGATAAGGAAAAAACAGCAAGAAGAGGCTTCTTTTAAGTCAATAACAGCTCACAGAGGCGTGCCATGGAGCAAACTGAAAAACCAGTGAGTGAGAAAACAATAAACCTTTTTGGATTATTGATTGCATCATCTGTTGTCATGTAAGATTATCATAATTACTTAATTGATGCTTTTACGTGACTACCAACCCCAATATGGTTAAGAATAAAAGGAGTAACACTTGTAAATCTTCTTTTATTCTAAAATAATCATTGATTTCTCAAAGTTATCAATGTTATTGCCAATTTCATCACAGGTTGTAATTACTGTGAATTTTTGAAGATTCAGTGTTTCACGTAGAATATCCAAAATTGGACTGTAAGTAAAACTTTTAATTTTACTAGTAAAACTGTAATTCTTTTTGGTTGTACCATAGATAATACAGTTCTCCTTTAGTCCTGAAAGTTTCAGAAAGATTCATTAAGAATTGTATTTTTAATGAATTTTTGAAGGTTTTACCTCATTTCTACGTAGAATTGCAAATAGCAGTGTTTTGCTGGTTGCTATGAGGTAAATCAATGAATATGGGTCCCAAAAGGGTTTTAATTACTCTTTTGGGGTTTATCCATGGAAAGTCATTAGTAATTGACATGGTTACAGGAGTGTAAGTAGCTCATTACCTCCTTGGCACGTCAAAATAGCAGGTTATTTGCTATTTTCTGATGTTTTACAGTAGTTGTAACTTGGTAACCAAGTTCCCAAAGAGTTTTAGTTTACCAATTGGGCCAAGATGAGCCATGGATCCATGCTCTGGAGCTATCCACGCCTCTGAGGCCTCAGAAGTTGGGTACCCTGGCTCTCTTTGATGTCTTTGTCCCCCTTGCCTATTTTTTACGTCAAAATAGTAATTTAAGCTTAAAGTGAGATATCCACTATGGGTGTACCAAAAGTCCATGTAAGAATACCATGATATTAAGTGCTCAAAACATGCATAACACTATTCTTAGTGTATATGTAACATTGGATTTCTCACTTTCCCATTATTTTGGCTAAAAATCAAGAAAAACAAAAATTTTCACGGATCTTTTATGTGGTATTAATGATGTGGTATTGAAGTATTTTCCATTTTACCACTTCAAATACTTAAATTGAGCTTATTCACTCTATGGAGCTACCCTAGGTGAATTTTTGTGTAGAATCCAAATCTGGTCTTAAATCCATGGATTTACTTACTCAATAAAAAGTTATTCATCTTTTCTGAAATTGAAAATGATGAATTTTGGATATATGCATGACTTATGAGTTTTGCATAATTCAAAATTTCTTTTTAAGATAATTGTGGCCTATTTGGGTATGTAAAATATACCTCAAGGCTCACAAGAGCTATGACTCCTTTGACCCCAACTGATTGACATTCTTTTTTGGGTTGAAGGTTGTCAAGGAGTCAATTTTTTTGTTGGACAATCAGAGGCAGCTGATCTCAGATGAATGGTGATATGCCATTTTTGGTGTGTATGACTGCCCTGCCAGGGCTTAGGGCCTTAAGCACAGTGTTTCTAGGTGGATAGGATGTGGTAGCCAATGAATGGTTCTTTTTGGGTTTTATAATATGGTTGGTTTCCCTGTTGATAAGGTTCATCATAGTGTTTCTATTTTTTTCAATTTGATGTCTGTTTTGCATTATAACTTGTTGTTCCAGTTGTTGTAGGATGTGTCTATGGAACTGTTGATAATATTACTATTAATCAACAGTACTATGACTGTTCTTATGAAATATAATAATAAATATTATTATAACCAAAAGTGATTAATTAATCAATTAATTATTTCTTTTCCTTGTTATACACTACTAGTCATTGTAACAGTAAGCAGTAATTGTCTACAAGAATAAATTACAAGAAGAATTTAATAATAAATCTTCTTTATTAAAATGATAAAATTATCTTAATACATAATCATATTTTCTAAGAATAATTATAAAAATACCTCTTGAAGAAAGCTATGACTAGAGAAAAACTTTAATAATTAAAACAAAACACTCACTAATACTCAAAAGAACTTATTGAAAGATAATAGTAGATAAATTTGACAATTAATTGTGTATTTAAAGGATCAAAAATTGATTTATAACAATATTACAAAAGTATATAGTTGATTTCTATGATTACATGTCTTCCTAATTTATTCTGAAAGAATAAAACACTTAAGAAAAGTTTAACTAATACTTACTTGTTGGTAATAAAGGTATGATGGAATAATGTGATGCATTGGAAAAAACAGAAAGAGGAGGCCTATTTTAAGTCTAAGAAGCCTCACAAAGGCATGCCATTGAGAAAACTGAAGAACCAGTGAGTGAGAAAACAATAATTCTTTTTGGATTACTTATTGAATCATCTGTTGTCACATAAAATCATCATAATTACTTAATTGGTGCTTTCACATGACTACCAACCCCTTTATGGTTAAGAATAAAAGGAGTAAAAAGTGTAAATATTCTTTTATTATAAAATAATTGTTTATTTCTCAAGGCTATCAATTCTATTGGAAATTTCATCCCAGAATTTTTTTTCTGTGAATTTTTAAAGATCCAGTATTTCATGTGGAATCATCAGAAATCAACTGTAAGTAAAACTTTTAATTTTACTTATAGAAGTAAAGTTGTTTATGGTTTTTATATGAATTATACAGTTCTAAATTGGTCCTGAAAGTTTCAGAAAGATAAATGAAGAATTGTATTTTTAATGAATTCTCAAAGTTTTTACCCCATTTCTACATAGAATTGCAGATAGCACTATATGGCTGGTTGCTATGAGGTAAATCAATGAATACTAGTCCAAAAGAGGTTTTCATTAATCTTTTGGGATTTATCCATGGAAAGGAATTAAGAATTTACATGGCTGAAGGAGTCTAAGTTGCTCTTCACCTCCTTGTCACATCAAAATAGCAGCTTATTTGCTATTTTCTTATGATATAATGAAGTTTTGACTTGGTAACCAAGTTCTCAAAAGGCTTTGGATTACTGATTGGGCCAACATCAGCCATGTATTCCAGCTTTGGAGCTGTCTATGCCTCAGAGGCCTCAGAAGCTGGGTCCCCTGGATCTTTTTGATGTCTTTTGTCCCCCTTGACTATTTTTATGTCATAATAGAAATTCAGGCTTAAAGTGAGATATCTCCTATGGGTGTACCAAATGTGTAGATAGGAATACCATAATATTAAGTGCCAAAAACATGCATAACACTATTTGTAGTATATATGCAACATGGAATTTCTCACATTCCCACTATTTTGGCGTGAAATTGAGAAAAACAAAAATTTTCACAGATGTTTTATGTGGTATTGATGATGTGGTAATCAATTATTTTCCATATTACAACCTCAAAGAGTTCATTTCAGCTTATTAACTATATGGAGCTACCCTAGGTGAAATTTTGTGTAGAATCCAAATCTGGCCTTCAATTCATGGATTTACTTACTCAATAAAAAGTCATTCATCTTTTCTGAAATTGAAAATGATGAATTTTGAATATATGCATGACTTATGGGTTATGCATAGTTCAGAATTCATTTTTAAGATAATTGTGGCCTATTTTGGTGTGTAAAATAAACTCAAGGCTCACAGTTGTAGTTGATTGATTTGGTTTTTAGTAAGTCCAGTTGATCCTGCTATTATTCTTTGTTTTCTATAAGTATTTAGAGGCTTTTAATCAGACCAAGGTTAATGGAAATGCTTCTGTCTGTCATGAATGTGATTTGAGCCCCTATCACCATGCGTTTAATGAAAGTGATCAAGACCAACAATGTGTTTTTGTTACTGTTTGGATGAGGAGAAGAGAAAGTAGTGGGATTTACTCCAGAGTTGTCATTATTCTCTAAAGAATACCAATCAATAACACTATGGTCAAAATCTTTGATGTAAAATTATAATCTTTGATAAAGCAAAGAATGATAAATTTTCCTGCCATAGGAATATCCCTTGAAAATGAAGTAAAGACTGGGATCTTTTTTGAAATATAAGCTGACTAATCTGAGTAAGAGTTTAATAGAAGGACCACTTTTATCTAATAATACTAACAAAAATTTCTGTGGCATGTTATTTTTGAGATGCCATCAAGACTGAAAATGTATTGGGGGAGATGGAAGGTGCAGTGGAGATATTCTCAGGTTAATTGGATGGAGAGTGACGAGAAGGGTGATGAAAGATGCATTTTAGGAGAGGTATAATTAAATGTAATGGGGGTTAAAGAATTATGAAGAAGATTAATTTTCCCTGGCCTGTTCTTGGGATGGCTGGAAGGGACTATTTGGATTTCCAGATGATATGACATGCAGGTGCACCATCAGATGCATATCCCTAGTTGGAATTCCCAAAATAAATATATTCTGCTGAGGGTTTGGAATTTTCTTTTTTTGACCTAACTACCTCTACAGCTCCCCCAACAAAATAACACATACATTTTTTTCATGTTCTGGTCTTTCTTTCCTTCTAGTTCCACAGCCTTTTTCCATTCCTTTCTATTTTTTCAATAAATGATTTTTTGGTTACAATTCATTTTTTCTTCTTTCTGGATAAATATCTTTTCCACTAAACAATGGAGTGGGTAACCCCTTCAAGAAGCCATGGTGATGATGGAAGGGTCCCTTTATGTCTGACCTCATTCAAGACAATGAATAAAATATCCAGAAAGAAAGGTGCACTTATTAAAACACTTTTTTTAAAGGGGCTCTCCCACACAGATAATTTGGGCATATCAAAGATGGATATTGAAAAATAATTCAATTTAGTAATATGAATTCCTTTCAAGAAGTCCTTTAACAATTGTAGGGAAGTGGCTGAGAGGGGGATAGACACAAATCTATAGAAATAAGAAAAATACTTACAGGAAACCATTTATTCAAATTGTCAGCCTGTGACTCAAAGCCAGAGCACAAGCATGATAGCCAAATCCCATAAACCCATGGTAGAGAAAAGTACCACCATAACATGAAGCTGATCCAAATCAACTCAAAAAGTATCAATAGAAAGAAAAAAATCACCTTCTTACAAGTATAAAAGTCCCATCATCATAGGAAAAAGAAAAACAAAGTTATTCCTGCTCAAAGACATTGCTGAGCATAAAACTTAATTTTAAGTTCTCATCTGAAATCCATAGTAAGAGGCTTAGCCCCAGGAAATGGTTATCCAAATGAAAGCTCTAAGTCAAAGATATCTCATTGTACTAGCTAAACTGAGCTAGCACCAAAACTACAGAAGGCATGGCCCAAACAAGGTCCAATAAGGGTGGATAAAATATTCACCTCCAATCTAACTTCTACAATTTTAGTGTGAGATACCTAAAGTGAGGTCCTTTTGGAAAGAGAAAAATCAGGGGTATCTGATGGTTCCATCCATTTTCCCATACCTCATCCAGAACAAAAGGTATGGGGAAAACAAGTTCCATACAGATTTTTAGAAAATAAGATATATGATAATATAAATTGAACATGGTATAATTTGCCATATTTAATATTACCCATACAAAATGAAGTACCATTGTGTATATCTCATCCAGGGATATACACTGAATCAAATTTAAGCTCAATATCCTAAAAAATGACAAAGCTATAGCAGTTTTAAGGTCAAAATACCACAGTTTGGCCAATACACCTTTACTGTGGGATACTATCCCATAGCTATGATTATGAGGTGTCAACTAGACAAAAAAGCTTGTTTATAATTCAATACGGGGTTCCATACAGGTTTTATACAGAATTCTACGTGTCAGAAGAGGGCTGTGTGGTCCCCAGATGAAATTTTCCCCCCTTTATTTGTGAAAGCTTCCCAGATGTGGTTTCAAAGCCACATCTGACCCCAAAACAGAAAATACAGGCTTTGTGCAAACCACAAGCAAGTACTCTGAAGTGAAAAATCTTCAATTCCTTTTTGTGGATGGTCTAGAGGACCTTTCCACCACATTTCAGGATAAAAGGAGGCCTTTTCGGTGCCACTAAAGGAATAACCATCCTGCTCTTGAATTCCTATGTAGTACAACCATCCACAAAAGCTATACTCCTGGACAATATCAAGGTATACCTTAATTAGTGTATTGTACCTCTTATTATAGTGACCCAACTGGTAAGACTGCACCCAGGGCTTTCAGCAGTGCTCACCACCACAGTGAGGCTTAGAGGTATTTTCATATACCCAAAAGACCACAAATGATAAATTAAGATACAAATATAAATAAAATCAATTTATTTATATTATAAAAAGAAAATTGAAATATAATTACAAACTTATATTTAAAAATCAAAATTTAATTATAATTTAAAAATAAAATTACAATAAAATTTAAAATTTTGAAATTATATTTTTGTTTGTAAAAATTAACTAAAAATGAATTTTTAATAAAAATTGTGAAATTAAAATATTTATATTAAAAAGTTATATAAAATATATTATAGATTTTTATCCAATGAATAAGCATAAAGAAATTATCACACCATTGGATTCCTCATAAAAAAGAAAGTGGGGTCACCTCTGGATGAAATTTTTGTAACTCAACTATAAATAAGATTAAATTAATTTTCAAAACTTTAATTGAATTCAAACAACATGTGGTGTTAACCATCAATTTTTGTGTTAAAATTGAGGTGTTGTATTTATTTTAGAAGTTATGAGGAATAAAAGTATTTTCAATTGAATTCAGTTGAAATGTCAAAATGTGTGCATATATTACATAAGTGAGCTTTGATTTCCATATGAGGTATCAATCATTACTGTATTGTACTGTAAAATTCAATTAAATTACATATGTAAATTACAAGTATAATACATGATGAGGAATTAAAGGAAAAAATAAATGGGAAAGATTAAAATTGGGGGGAAAAAGAACTCTAACTCTAAGGGGGAGGCAGACCCCCAAAATCCTTGCTGACTGGCGTGGGATGTCAAAATCCACACAAAAGTTCATTACTTTTGGCATGGAATTGAGTCACAGGGTCTGTGACTCAATTGATGATGAGGTTTTGATACCAACCAGGGTGGGTTTAACTGCTGCCAAGAGGGTAAAGCTACCCTTGTGAAATTAAAATATTTATGGTAAAAAGTTATATAAAATATATTATAGATTTTTATCCAATGAATAAGCATAAAGAAATTATCACACCATTGGATTCCTCATAAAAAAGAAAGTGGGGTCACCTCTGGATGAAATTTTTGTAACTCAACTATAAATAAGATTAAATTAATTTTTCATTATTTTCAATACAAAAATTGAAAATCCTCAAAACTTTAATTGAATTCAAACAACATGTGGTGTTAACCATCAATTTTTGTGTTAAAATTGAGGTGTTTTATTTATTTTAGAAGTTATGAGGAATAAAAGTATTTTCAATTGAATTCAGTTGAAATGTCAAAATGTGTGCATATATTACATAAGTGAGCTTTGATTTCCATATGAGGTATCAATCATTACTGTATTGTACTGTAAAATTCAATTAAATTACATATGTAACTTACAAGTATAATACATGATGAGGAATTAAAGGAAAAAATAAATTGGAAAGATTAATATTGGGGGGGAAAAGGAACTCTAGCTCAAAGGGGGAGCCAGACCCCCAAAATCCTTGCTGATTGGCGTGGGATGTCAAAATCCACACAAAATTTCATTACTTTTGGCATGGAATTGAGTCACAGGGTCTGTGACTCAATTGATGATGAGGTTTTGATACCAACCAGGGTGGGTTTAACTGCTGCCAAGAGGGTAAAGCTACCCTTAAGCTGAAAATATGTTAGTAAAAACATTTTCAACTGATTTCTACGCTTCTTACACACATTCTGACGTGTTTTGAAGGCTCTAGACCAGGTATTGCTATAGTAATGGCTGGTTTGAGAGTCTAAAATTGCAAAAAATGGCTTAAACCAGCCCTTTTTTGGTCTACACCAGGGTTCAATGATGCCATAATTGGCTTTTCTGTTGTCAGACTATTTTCAGCGGCTGACAAGAGTGAATTTTACTTTTTGAGTAAGAAAATTGATGGCTATAAAAGAATGTCTCCTTTGCCCCACTTTTAACTTCATGTTAGAATCTTTTCCTTTTATAATTAGTTTAAACATTGTTAAAACACTCAATAAAAGATTGCAACCACCATTTTTTAAAAAATTTTGAACCTTTTAACCGCGTGACAAAATCATTATAATCATTGTTCAAAACTCTTATAATCATTTTTACCCCTGAATCACCCCAAAAGTGAATCAAAGCATCTTTCATCACTGTTAACTTTGTCACTTTGTTTCCGAATTCACTCTGGTCACTTTTGAGAGTGTTTTCTCTTTAATATTCTTTTTGAAGACTTTTTTATTTAATTAATTTCTTGCAGTTCTTTGCTCAATTAATCCCAATTGAAATTTCTCTTGAAGAAATTTCTTTTGTAGCCTTAAATATCTCTTGTAGAGTATTTTTGGGATAAATTTTTATTGTTGGTAAAACAATAAATCTTTATAATATTATTGTTTTATACTAATGAAGTTATAAACAATAAAATTTGCGTGTTATCTCTTCAAAATAATATTTCTTTTTTTTTTAATTGATTTTTACCTTATACAAATTTTGAGGACAGGGAAAGTACTTGATTTTTAATCAAAGTTTCATATCCACACCTTACAATCACTATTAATCATAGTAAAGCCCTCAAATTATCAATCATAAACCCTTTCATCTTAATCAATCTGTGTCACAGTCATATTTAAAGCTGTAAATCAATCTATTACCTCTTCATCATAGGCGCAGCCTGACATTTTGGGGGCGTGGCCATGTCTTTCAAACTCTTTTGACTAATTTTTGTGTAAAAGTGAGTTTTTTTTTCTTATTTACATTCTTTGACATTATTGTTTCCTTTTTTTTAGGAATAAAATCTTGCAAAAATTAATATATTAAATATCATATATCATTTCATTTGAGTGGTATATAATCATATACCACTGTGATTTTTTTCTTTTTTATTACTTTTTCACATGGTTTAATTATAACTTAATCACCACAAGACTATTTGGGGTGTGTTTCTGATATCAAAAAAAATTAAAAACCCTTAATAAACTCTTTTTCAATTGAAAAGAACCCTCAGTACTGCAAAGAACTGTTCAGAGGCATGGTTGGACATATTGATAATTTCAATTTCCAATTACATAACCACTAATAATATTACACTTGTCAATTACAAGTTAATCTGTGAGATATTGGGATAAATATGTACAACATAAATCCTCAAATCAGTATTTTTCATGTTTAATTGATAATTTCAATTACATACCATAATACAGGGGCATAATATAGTAATATATTCACCATGGAAAATGTCACATCAATCATTGTAAATTGATTTCACATCAAGGAAACCTCAAGCAGGATTAAAGTTAAGTGAACATTGAGCACACCTCACACTCTGTTCTAACACCAAATCCTGTGACATCCACCAATATTGGTTCCCCTGTGCCTTTGACTGAGATTCCTCACCACCTGGTTGTCCCACAACCATCCAAAGATTGGTAAAAATTACGCAAGACCCACCTGTTTGCACACACACATCAAAGAGGACCTTCAGCCAGTCTTGATTTAGAGAATTGGTGTGTGAATTTCCAGGTCATCCATGAAAGGACTCCACCTCAGAAGGATCAACATTTTGTGGGTGACACTGGTGGAGCCCACCACACAATGCCGCAGGTGTGTGTGTATGTGATGTGCAAACTAAAGCCAAATGAACTGTAATCCAAATTTCGTGTAGCTATGAACAAGCTCAGCATGAGAGGGTGACATGGGTGGTGCCCGCCGCACAATGCAGCAGGTTTGGGTATGACACATGCACACAAAGGAAAGACATGCGAGGGCCTAATGTCAAGAAGCATCAACCATTTGTGTGACACATGTGGGACCACTTGCGGTGGGTGCAGGTTCAGATGCAGTTGCATTTGCGTGTGCATGTGTGTGTGCTTCTGCAGTGGCAGAGACGGGTGCCTAAGTGTGAGACATGTTCAAGAAGGAAAGAGCATGTGCAGATGTAATTTGCTGAAGCCTACCTGCACAAAGCACTCATTAGGGAATGTGACCAGCTCCATGCAGATTACAAACATCCAAACTCTCATGGAGCAATGTAATGTTGAGGACCACTTGGATGATGGGCCTATTCCCCTTCCAAATTAATGATGGTGCAGTTGTGTCACTTTTGACCCTGTGATATGTGAGTGTGTGAGTCATTTGATCATTGAAATTGGCTTATTCACACCGTTCCCAATGTAAAAATAGTAATTTCTTTGTGGCCATGTGAAATCAACGGATTTTCTCCTCACAATGGCATGTCACTGTCACCAAATCCTGAGGAAGTCATTTCTATGGAAAAAAGACTAGGGAAGCTGCCAGAATTGCATGGTTGTATCACTATATTTTCAGCAAAAAGGTGGAGGCTGAATATCATGAAATGAAAGTTTTATCATTACAAGCACCCCACATGACATCACTTTGGTATCATACTATCCACAGTGACCTTCTATTTATTCTTCAGATATAATCAAGTGTCTATCATTAAAACCAACAGCTTTATAAATATTGAGATGTAGCAAATCTGGTAAGAAAGTCACATCAATCTTCAAAGTTTTCAAGATCAGAAAGTTACTGTTCAGCATGCAAGAAGGCTCAGAGACTTTAAAAATGCTATTAATAATAGAACATTGTTGTGAGTTTCCCCTCAGAAAACACATCAAAGTGTTGCTAACATTTTTGAGTTCAGTTGAAAATATATTTTTCCCAATATTAATGTTTGAAACTGGAAAATACCAAGGTGAGATAATCCCTGAAGGGGATTACTTGTGGTTCGGACAATAGTGTCTAAGCTGATCCATTCAACTATTTCCCTTGTTGAGTAAAAATTCTGTACGTACTAAACCAGGCAATCATAATTTTGTTGGTCATGGCAGGATGGTTTGTTATATTTTTGGTGATTGAATGGGGCAGGAGGCTTTGATTTGAAAAGTTGTTTTATTTCACATGGGACAGATGGGGATTTCAGGAGAACAAAAAGGTTGGAACATCAACAGATATGTTGAAGTAAGGTTTTATCTATGTTATCTATTCAGAGTTGCAAGAAGTTAGTCTTATAAAGATCATGTGTTTAATAAATGTGGATATATTTCTCTTATTCACTAATGTACATATTTTGTTTCTTTTTGGAATATTTGGAAATACTCCAATCAAGCGCTCATAGCCCCATGAGGCTCAGGTTTGTGCTGGGCCCCAACATTGGAGAGTTCTGGAATATGATCAGCAAAATGATGATTTGGGTTACTTTTCTGTTTTTGGGAACAGGTTTTGATTGGAAAGGTGTAATTTTTTCCAATGTTCAGAAAATGCAGTCGCATCATCCATTGAAACATTCAAACTTGTGGAAATGTTTATAACATTAATCAAATGGAATTCATTCTTTGTTAGTTCATTTTCAAGGTCTTCTGATTTATGCATTTTTCTTTGATTATTGGGGGAATTGTGTTCATCTAATGAAAGCTGTTTACTGAGAATTCAAAATTGAATATAGACTTTTTATAAGAGAGCCCATTCAGTGGCTTATAAACTACCATTAGAGGGGGATCCCATTTTGTGGGGTACTCTTGTCCATGATGAGGGAATTATGGTATCAGATATGACTTGTCGGAGATGCTCCAGAGCCTCACCCTTGATCTTGTGATCACTCAGAGAAGTGATATCCAATTAAGAGGAGATGTAATCTTCATCAAATGAGGGAATATCTGCAGAATCACTAGATGGGTGTTGGGTATGAGGGGTGGGCATTGGGAAGTAGTGGGGAGTGACTCATTTATTGTTTTTTCTGTCTCTCTTCTCAGGGAGTGGGCCTCTCTCAATGTGATTTGATCAAGAGAGCTGTTGGAGGTAATGGAATATGAGTCTGAACTGTTGGTGTCATTGGATTTCCTGCAGATCCTGAAGTATATTTTTGATTTGGACTCCAGAATTCACAATTTGAAAGCAGCAGTATCCTTCAATATTCCAAGTATTAAATTATGCGTTATGTTGAGATCAACCATTCTGGTTGCATCCCAATACAGAATGTGAACCTTTGAGATATGACCACATACCCAAAAAAGGTCACAAGAAATATTTAATATAATTATACATTAAAAATAATTACCTTAAAACTACAAAAATACCATAAATTGACTTAAAACTTGGTTTAACTTAAAAGCCAATGAATAAACATGTAAAATATGTTATACCATTGGATTCCCCATGTTAAAATACACATATACCATTTTTATGGCATATCTGTAAAGTCAATATTTAATAAGTTATAAGTAATAATACCTTATGAAAAACACAAATCCTTATTTATTTCAAAGGCCAATGAAACAACATGTGAAATAAATTGTACCATTGCATTCTCCATAAATATCCACATATCAAACAATGAAGAAGCTAAGCTTCAAAATCAATACTTAAGGAATTAACCTGAATATATGCACTTTTTTAGTCAACACATATGTTCAATGATTTTAGTTAATATCTCGGGAGATATGCATGATAGAGTGATGAACCAAAAAATATAGTCATCACGTAATTACTGTAGGAATACAGAAATGAATTTTATTTCACAAGTCATAAACAAGGTTGAAACCTGTAAGGTATTATTGATTAAAATCAACAGAGCTGTTGACCACTTTGTTAGACAGTTGGATTCTACTAGTTCATTAGTGAAGAATGATGTATTCTTTATTATAATATTCAAGGTATAACCCCTTGAAATCATAGTTTGAAGTTTAAAATATTAAATTTTGACAGAAAAGATGAGTTACAAGAAAAATCATCAAAAATAGAGTTTTGATGATGTAATGAAATTCTCTTGGAAGCATAATGAGGTTATGCCAAGCTATTAGAATTCACTCTCTGAATTGCTGTAGTGTGTAAATCTTAAAAGTTATGAAGGATCAAATTTTGAGCTTAATTTGATCATACACGCTCACTCACTATAACCTTAAATTAAGTTTAACAGTCATATGAGTGATAAAATTGGTGAATACTATTATTTTATGATTAAAACTACAAAAATCCACGAATTTTGGGGTTCTGCCAAGCCTTTGACATCATCAAATGTAGAACTATAGTGATAACTCTAAATAATGGTGTAATAATGATGTAATATGGTTTGATCATGATGTAATCATCAACAAACCTTAAAATATTGATCAATTCCAGTGGATATGATCAGTACATGTCTACTAGAAGCCTGTTCGAATCTAGGAGGGAGGTATTTACTATAAATAGAGCTGTTTTTACTCTGTTTTCCCCTCAGACGCATCAAAAATATTAAATCAATTAAATTAAAAGGTAATATCTTTATTCTTTATATATAAATCTTTTATATTATTAAAGAACAAAGATCATCTTATTATAATCATCACCTTTGACGTGATTAAATCATTTATTTAATTGTTTTTGCTAAAAATCTCTCTAAAATCTCATTTCCATGTAAAAATCAAGAAGATTTGTAATTTTCTCTATTTTTTATTGTAATTACAATTTGGACAAGTTGTATTCACATTATTTAGCGTAAAATATTTCAAAACCATCATATTAAGTATTAAAAGTAGGTTATTTTCTCTTATTATAATAATTTTCTCTTTATTATTACTTTAATAATTCTTTAATTAATATAAATAGTATTTTTATTAATTTATAACTTTAATATTGGTAATATTATTGTTATTAATTGGTTTTTATTAATAAAAATCAATTTTTTAGGCCTTTATTATTTGTTTGTAACAATAATAAAGTGCCATTAAATATATTAATTATTTTATATTAATATATTTATTTTATTATAATATATTTTATAATATAAATTATATTATCACATTTTATTGATAATATAATCATTTTTACGCCATAATTACAATAATTCTTTATTATTATATTTATTTTTATCTTATTTATTTCATTTATAAGGACATTCATAGTACAATAAGTAAAATATTAGTAATTTTTACTTATTGTTTCATAGTCAAACCTTACATTTGGGGGCCTGGCCATGATATTTACTCTCAAAGACCTTTAATGAGATTCTAATTGGGTTTATCTAATAATAAATTATACTTATAGTCATAAAATTATATAATAATTTTATATTTATTGATTTTGAAAGCTATTGAGGCATTTGGAGAGCAATTGTACTGTCTTACACGTGGTTTTTCACATCCTTAGACTTGCAAAAACATTCTTTGAGTGACTCTAGTGATTAAAAAAGATATTTTATGAATTATAAATAATTTTATATTATAAATTAATCCCAATACTCCATCCAATCAGATGAAGCTGGGCTCAGAGGTAGCATTGATTTTTCAAAAGGGAAAAGGAAGTGCAATATCCCCAGTGGAACAGAAACCACACAAGGAAGTGCCTTATCCCAAAGGCAAGTCCCAGAAATGCCCATGATATCTGAACCTGAATTGGAACTAAGTATGAGTAACTCCAACGGGTACAAATCACATTCAGAGGTCTCAAATAGAAATTTACATGAGCCAATACAAACAGTACTACACAGTGTACAAGGACAAAGATTGGGAAATTTTGCCCCAAATACACCAAGGAGTGATGAGCTCCTGGCACATCCTGAAAAAGTTCCTCAAAGAGGAGGAAATAGTGAGATACTCCAATGGATAGAATCCACTATCATCCAAACCTCAAATCAAAAAGATCAAGGAGTATCATGCCAAAAAGAAGGAGGCAACCAAGGAAGAAGCCCCAGTAGCTTCTACCAGCAAGCCCCAAGTCAACCCACTTCCCCAAGAAGGGAAGAAGAACAAGAAAAAGAATTGGATAAAACCATATTCCCCAAGCTACAGGATCCACAAAATCCAAAAAGATGCCATGGACAATGTCTTCAACATGGCCAGAACTTTGATGGAATTCAAAGACAAAGAGGAACAAAGAATGAAACAACCCCATTTCCCAAAGAAATAACCTTGTCTCCTGATGTTGTAAATACTTTAACAGAGCTTAAAAATAGTATTTTACCTCTTAAAGATATTAAAAATAGTTTATTATCTTTCCAAGAAATAAATAACAGTTTATCATCTTTAACAAAACGTGTTGCACAAAATAAGAAAGAAATTGATAACATAAAATTTATGATTGAAAATAATAAACCAAAAGTATTAATTGACAATACTCAGAAATTAATACAAGGACAACAAGAGTTGTATAAATACATAAGTGATATCAAAGAAAAAACTTTGACAATCAATTATGATGTGAGCATTGACAATCTTACAGAAAAATTAAACAAATGAAGTATTGATGTAGAAACATTTGAAGAAAATACTTCATCACACCAAAAATTACTTTTGGATCATGTGGAAAAGAGTGATGAAGCAAGAATGTATATGAAAGATGACATTCAAAGTGAAATAAGGCTTATTACTGAAAAAATGGATAAAATTAATGAGGCTAATTTAAATATGCCAAAGTTATCAACACCATTTTCTCACATAAGAAGCTCTGTTAAACCAAAAGAGGTATTAACAAATCCATTCATAACAGACTTGAGTCACCAAGACAATAACCAAATCTTAATGAAGGAAGCACCTCAATTGAAAGAATGGCCACAATTCACAGGAGAAGGTGAATATGACCACATGTCATTTATCAAAACAATTGACATGCTAAATGAAGATTATGCCATACCAGATGAATTAATCACTGCAAGATTACATTCATTGTTTGAAAAATATGCAAAAAGATGGTATTATGGCATAAGGCAAACAAATGGCAAAAATACCTGGTCTTGGTGGAAACAAGAAACAATCACCAAGTGGGCTAATGATGCCTGGAGGTACAAAATAGAAAATGCATTTGAAAATTCTTTTTTTGACCCAGACAAAGACAAACCTTTAGCTTGGTTCTTGAAACAAGTTGAAAGACTTAATGCATTGTACCCAGAAATGTCACAAAAAATGGTGCATATGAAAATACTCAAGAAATGTGGAGGAGAGCTAGAACATTCCCTAAGAAGCAGGTGTATAGAACCATGCTCCACAGAAGAGTATATTAATGCACTAGAAGACATAGTGACAAGAACAAAAATTGGCAGGACTTGGAATAAATCGAACATTAAAAGCCCAAATAAACCATTTATCAAAAAAGATAAATCAAAAGAATCCTTCAAGCCAAATACATCCAACAATAATGAGCAAAGAAAATGCCATAAATGTGGAGGTATTTGACACTTAGCCAATAATTGCCTTAAAAAGGCAAAGATTAATGAAAGTGTGGAAAAAGAAAACCACAATGACAAGGAAGAGGAATCTGACTCTGAAAAAGAGACAGAAGAGTCAGAAAGCTCTGAAAGTGATGAAATCAATATAATTAATGCACAAATTAATCATATTGATATAATTTATGAAGTACTGGATGTTAACTCAAACTTACCACAAGTTGGGACATCTTACACAAACCTGACAAAAATACAAGATGCCAAAATGTATAGAACCAAACCTGCAAGAGAAATGGGATATACAGCTGGAAAATCAAGTATAAGTATTGTTATGGTTGATAACCAAGAAGGAAAAGTTAACTTAGATACAGGAGCATATTGCACCTGTGTTGGTAAAAGTTATTTAAAAACCATTGTCCCAGACTGGCAAGAAAAACTTATGCCAATAAAAGGTGTCAAATTTAGTAGTGCAACTGAGAGCATGAAGCCCCTTGGAATAATTGATTTTACACCAATTTTTCCTCATCCCTCACAATGTGTCAGAATCAAAGTAGAGCTTGTAGTAATAGACAACTGTACTAGTAATCACTTCATACTTGTGAATGAATACTTATCAATTTATGGTATAGATATCTCTAACCAAAAGGATAGATATTTTACCATAGGAGACAACAAAAGACAAAAGTTTGGCTTCTTAAATAACAAAAAACAAATCACAGTTATTAAGAATGAAGCGAAAATTCCAGAAAAGGAACTTTTTATGTCTGAAGAACTTAAAGAGGCAGAATTCAATCAAGAATTAACAGAAAAAATGAAAGAAAAATTGATTGACCTCTTATTTAAGTACAAAAATGCCTTTGCAACTGACAAAGAGCCACTAGGTGCCATAATTGTACATGAAGTGGATATAATTCTTAATGTGGAAAAACCTTACCCACCTTTACTAAGGAGACCTGCTTACCCAGCTAGTTCAAGGGCTAGAGAAGCCTTAGAGTTACACATTAAAGAATTAATGGACCTTGGAGTATTAAGAAAGGTAGGACATAATGAGCAGGTAGAAGTCACTACACCTGTCATTATAACATGGCATAATGGAAATCAAGGATGGTAGGAGCCTTCAGAGCCCTGAACACCTATACTATTCCAGACAGGTATCCAATACCCAGGATCCATGAGACATTCACACAATTGTCACAAGCTATGTTCATCACAGCCATAGATGCCTTAAAGGGTTTTCATCAAAATGTCTTAACAGACAATGCCAAAAAACTACTGAGGATAATAGTCCACTGTGGAATTTTTGAATACTTAAGAATTCCATTTGCCATAAAAATTGCACCTTCCCATTATCAAAGAATGATGAATACCATATTTCCTGAAGAATTATCAGAAGGATGGTTAATTATCTATATTGATGATATCATAGTTTGCTCAGAAACTTGGGAATATCACCTTACAAGACTACAAAGGGTACTACAAAAAATAATCCAAGTGAATATGAAAATTTCCTTGAACAAATGTCATTTTGCATACAGTGAATTAAAAGCACTAGGACATGTTGTATCTGGACTTAGTCTAGGCATAAACAATAATAAAGTAGCAGCAGTACTACTTAAGCCAATGCCTCAAACCAAAAAAGAAATGCAATCATTTCTAGGATTTTCTGGTTACTATAGACAGCATAAAAAGGGTTTTGCAAAAATTGCTAAATCCTTGTATAAGCTATGTGACCGACAAACAGTCTATGAAATGACAGAAGAAAGAGTCAAGGCATATGAATAATTGAAAAATTCCTTAACAAATGCCCCATTTCTTCTAATGCCAGATTGGAAACTACCCTTCAAACTTTACATTGATGCTTGTGGAGAAGGACTGGGTGCTGCACTACACCAGACACAAATTATCAATGATAAACCAGTGGAAGGACCAACTTGTTTTATTTCAAGACAGATAAAGCCAACAGAAGCAAGATATGGAGCAAGCCAAATGGAATGTCTCTGCTTAGTGTGGGCTCTAGAAAAATTTCATTACTACTTGAATGGAACAGTATTTGATGTGATTACAGACTGTAATGCTGTAAAATCTCTATTAAATATGAAAACTGCAAATAGACATATGCTGAGATGGCAAATTGCTATCCAAGAATATAGAGGAAATATGACTATTGTTCATAAATCTGATAATATTCATAAAAATGCAGATGGTCTTAGCAGATGGGCTCTAGCAAATACCCCTGACAATCCAGCATGGGTACCACAAGAAGAACACCATATAGAAGGAATATGTGTTACAGACATTGGCACAGACGTCTTTAGCCAAGTTAAAAAAAGCTATAAGATAGACAAAAATTGCCATATCTTAAGCCAACTTCTAATGAAAGACTGCAAATACCCATCAATTTCATCAAAACAAGATGAAACGTGGAAAAAGGCATATGATGAAGGAAGATTCCACCTCCTTGATGGAATCCTTTACCATAGAACAAAACACACATGTGTTATGGCCTTAAGAGATAGAACCCTGATAAACACTATTTTACATGAGTGTAATGATAGTGTTGCAGCTGGACACCTTCCAGAAGACAGGACACTAGAGAGGGTGAAAACCTGCTCTTGGTGGCCAAATTGGAAGAAAGATGTCATAGAATACTGCCAAACCTGTGACAGATGTCAAAAAGCCAACAGAGCCACAGGAAAGAAATTGGGAATGATGATCCAAAACCAAGAACCAAAATCCCCTTGGGAAATAGCTCATATGGATTGAGTAACAGCATTACCTCCAGGAGGAGACAAAAGCTATAATGCATGCCTAGTTTTGGTTGACAGGTATAGCAAAACTCCCATGTTCCTACCATGTCATAAAGATGACACAGCTATGGACACAGCCATAATGATATGGAATAAAGTTATTAGCCATACAGGCTTATTCCAGAGTATTATAAGTGACAGAGACCCAAAGTTCACTTCAGCATTATGGACAAATCTCCATAACTTATTTGGGACAAATTTATCATTCTCAACAGCCTACCATCCTCAAACTGATGGTCTAGCAGAAAGAATGATACAGACCTTAGAGGACATGATCAGAAGATTCTGTGCTTATGGGCTAGAATTCAAAGATTCTGATGGTTTTACCCATGATTGGTGTACACTAATACCAGCTCTTGAACTGGCATATAAAACATCAATCCATTCTTCTACTGGCAAAACACCAGCAATGTTAGAATAAGGTTGGAATCCAAGACTTCCTTATGATACCCTCAAAAAGGACTTAGTGGATATACATCCAAGAGCAAGAAGTTTTAAGATAATGCTTGACAAGGCAAGACACCATGCAAACAGATGTATGCAAGACTCTTTCAAATATGCAAAAGAAAGATGGGATAAAAGTCATAGGCCACCTGATTTCAAAATAGGAGACTTGGTGCTAGTATTAACCCTTAATTTCAATAAAATAAAAGGCACAAAGAAATTAAAATATTCCTTTGCAGAACCATTTATGATAAAAGCACTTCATGGACCCAATGCTGTGCAATTGGAACTCACAGGTGAACTAATGAACAAACACCCAACTTTCCCTGTAAGTCTGATAAAACCTTACAGCTCAAGTGACAAGGAATTATTTCCACTAAGAAATAAACCCCCACTTGAAATTCCCCCCTTGGAAGAAGGAGAGGAAAAGAGAATAGTAAAAGTCCTTAAAGAAAGAAGGCCAAGAAACAAAAAAGAAAGAGAATAACTTGTAAGGTATATAAATTCAATTCAAGAAGATGAATGGCTACTTGAGAAAGATATAACAAATGCTGATAAACTAGTAAGAAGGTTCAGACATGAAAGAAAGCCTGAAAAATAGAAAAGCTAAGCATTATTGAGCTTCAAGACTAACAAAGTCTATTGAAGAGGTAGGACAGTGGATGATACCCTAATTACACATATCAGATTGTGGTACAATCTTTTTTGGTGGTAGGGAATGTGAACCTTTGAGATATGACCACATACCCAAAAAAGGTCACAAGAAATATTTAATATAATTATACATTAAAAATAATTACCTTAAAACTACAAAAATACCATAAATTGGCATAGAGCTTGGTTTAACTTAAAAAACAATGAATAAACATGTAAAATAAATTATACCATTGTATTAACCATGGTAAAATACACATATACCATTTTTATGGCATATCTGTAAAGTCAATATTTAATAAGTTATAAGTAATAATACCTTATAAGAAACACAGATCCTTATTTATTTCAAAGCCCAATGGAAAAACTTGTGAAATAAATGGTACCATTGGATTTTACATAAAAATTCACATATAAAACAATTAATAAGCTAATCTTAAAAATCAATACTTAAGCAATTAACCTGAATATATGCACTTTTTTGGTCAACGCATATATTCAAGGATTTTGGCTAATATCTCTTGAGATATGCATGATAGAGTGATGAACCAAAAAAAAAATTATCACATAATTACTGTAGGAATACAGAAATGCAGTTTATTTCACAAGTTATAAACAAGGTTGAAACCTGTAAGGAATCATTGATTAAAATCAACAGAGCTGTTGACCACTTTGTTGTGAAAGTGGTCCAAACCTAAAAAAAGTGGACAGTTGGATTCTACTAGTTCATTCGTGAAGAATGATGTATTTTCCATTATAATATTCAAGGTATAACCCCTTGAAATCATAGTTTGAGGTTTAAAATATTAAATTTAGACAGAAAAGATGAGTTACCAGAAAAATCATCAAAAATAGAGTTTTTATGATGTAATGAAATGCTCTTGGAAACATAATACGGTTATGCCAAGCTATTAGAATTCACTCTCTGATTTGCTGTAGCGTGCAAATCTTAAACGTTATTAAGGATCAAAGTTTGAGCTTAATTTGATCATTTATGATCACTTACTGTAACCTTAAATTAAGTTTAACAGTCATATGAGTGAAAAAATTGGTGAATACTATTAGTTTATGATTAAAACTAATAAAATCCACGAATTTTGGGGTTCTTCCAAGCCTTTGACATCATCAAACTTAGAATTATAGTGATAACTCTAAATAATGGTGTAATAATGATGTAATATGGTTTCATCATGATGTAATCATCACCAAACCTTAAACTATTGATCAATTCCAGTGGATATGATCAGTAAATGTCTACTAGAAGCCTGTTGGACTCTAGGACGGAGGTATTTACTATAAATAGACCTTTTTTTACTCTGTTTTCCCCTCAGATGCATCAAAAACATTAAATCAATTGAATTAAAAGGTAATATCTTTATTCTTTATATATAGATCTTTTATATTATTAAAGACCAAAGATCATCTTATTATAATCATCAATTTTGACGTGATTAAATCATTTTTTTAATTGTTTTTGCTAAAAATCTCTCTAAAATCTCATTTCCATGTAAAGATCAAGAAGATTTGTAATTTTCTCTATTTTTTATTGTGAATACAATTGGGATAAGTTGTATTTATATTATTTGGCCTAAAATATTTCAAAATTATTATATTAAGTATCAAAAGTAGGTTATTTTCTCTTATTATAATAATTTTCTCTTTATTATTACTTTGATAATTCTTTAATTAATATAAATAGTATTTATATTAATTTATAACTTTAATATTGGTAATATTATTGTTACTAATTGTTTTTTATTAATAAAAAAAAATTTTTACGCCTCTATTATTCGTTTGTAACAATAATAAAGTGCCATTAAATATATTAATTATTTTATCTTAATATATTTATTTTATTATGTTATATTTTATAATATAAATTATATTATCATATTTTATTGAGAATATAATTATTTTTACGCCATAATTTTAATAATTCTTTATTATTATTGTCAGCCTGTGACTCAAAACCAGAGCACAAGCATGACAGCCAAAATACCATAAACCAATGGTATAGCCAAAGTACCACCAAAACATGGAGCTGAGCCAAATTAGCTCAAAAGGTATCAAAAGAAAGAGGAAACTCACCTCTTTCTGAAAATATAAGTCCCATCACCATAGGACAAGAAATAACAAAGTTATTCCTGCTCAAAGTTATTGCTGAGCATAAACCTTAATTTTCACCTCCCATCTAAAATCTAGAAGGAGAGACTTAACCCCATCAAATGGGTATTCAAAATGAAGCTCTAAGCCAGGGCTATCTAATGGTGCTAGCCAAACTGAGCTACCACCAGTATTACTTGAGTTATGGTCAAATTCAGACCAAATAAGGGTGAACAAAACATTCACCTCTCATCTAACTTTTACAGTTTTAGTGTGAGATACCTAAAGTGGGGTCTTTTTGGAAAGAGCACAATCAGGGCTATCTGATGGTGTCATCCATTTCCTCATAGCTCAACTACAACAGAAGTTATTGGCCAAACAAGCTTAATACAGCTTTTGCCCAGACCACGCCAATGCACAAAAATACTTGTACATGGGATAACTTTGGCATATTTAATGATAACCATGTCAAGTTGGGTACCATTGTGTAGAGCTCATACAGAACTATTCAATGAACCAACTTTGAGCTTGATATCTCAAAAACTGACAGAGGTATGACCATTTTAAGGTCAAAATCCCACCTGCTGTCAGATACAGCCTTACCATGGGATAATATCCCATAACCATGAATATGAGGTGTCAAATATACGAAGAAGCATGTTTTTACTTCAATACCTCACATGTCAGTCAATACTGGGGTCCCATACAGTTTCTGTACAGCATTCTACGCGTCATACACGTCAGAATCAGCCTGTGAGGTCCCCAGATGAAAATTTTCACCCTGTATTGGTGAAAACCGCCCAGATGTGGTTTCAAAACCACATCTGAGCCCAATACAGGGTATACAGGCTGTTTGCAAACCACAAGCCTGTCATAGAGAGTGAAAAATCTTCACTTCCTCTACGTGGAAAGGTCTAGCAGCCTTTCCACCTCAATTTCAGGATAAAAGGAGGGCTTTTCCCAGCCAAAAGCCTTTCCTTATCCTGCTCTTGAATACACTACGTAGTAAACTGTCAAAAACAGTTTTACTCTTGGGTAATAAAAAGGTATAATTATATATTTAATTATTGTAACTCTTATTATAGTAACCCAATTTGTAAGATTGCACCCTGGGTTCTCAATATCGCTCACCACCACTATTCTTCAATAGTAGAACCCCTTAAATATATTATAAATCATCTTTTAAATCAAAAACTCTTCTTTTTAATCAATTTTCTACGTGTCACAGTCATAATTCTAGTTGTAAATACTCTTATTACCACTTCAATATAGACTCAGCCTGACATTTTGGGGGCCTGGCCGTGTTTTAAATCTTTTTTTGGACCTTATAAGTCAGTCTTTTCTCTCTTTATGACTTATTAACCAGTGTTTTATCTTTTTTAGGCGTAATTTCTCTATTTAAATATATATTTTATATATATTTATCCTTTTTTTTATATACTCATATTATAAGAGTATTTTTCACATGGCTAATACCCACTGAATATAACTATTTTTGGCGTGTTTTGTATATAAAAACACATAAGCCATCAATAAGTCCTGTATTCTTGACTGAATAAGTACACCTCTGACTGAAAAACCATCAGTTGAGGCATGGATTAAGTGTATTGTTAACTCAATAACACTTATACAAAACCACTTGTACAGAATACACTTGAAAACCACAAGTGTATCTGTGGGATACTGGCACACAAACAGTGTGACAGGGTACCAAAAGCTGTAATTCTGACATGGAATTGTTGATTCAATTACACTGTCATTATACAGGGCACATTGTAGTAACATACAAGCCCAGAGGCCAATCTTAGACGTGCAAAACCAGCATTTTTAAGAAGTCTTAACTGACATAAGTCCTCCCTTTTCTGCCTTGATTTCAGTGGAAGAAAATTACATCCCACTTGAGACCCAGTCACAGGCCAACACACCAGTGACACCCTCAGAACCAGAGGGCAGCAAGGGCAAAGGAAAGAGGCACAGTGAAGGTCTCATCACAGCCAAGAAGTGGACACCAATAGCCACTCAGAGAAGTAGAAAACCACGAAACTCTGCATCCATACAAGGTAAACCAACCTTAACCACTTGTACAGGAAAGATTACAATTATCAACCCAGTTGTAACTTCCAAAGGCAAACTACCCAAGTCAGCAGACAGTAAATTTGTACAAGGCACAGTCAAAGGTAAATACCCTAAGAACATAAAGTTTTTGACCGCTTGCACACACTGATATGTCCCCTGTATACCTCAGAGACCTTGGCTTCCAAAGGAACCAGCCACAGGATAGAGGATGATTGTCCAGAACCAGAAGACCTGAAAGAGGACACCCTGGACATAGTGGTGGATGGCAAAACAATGAGGGAGATAATATCAACCTTGCCATTCACACTCCAATTAAACAGAAACCTCAAACCAGAGGACTGGAAGGATATGGATCAAGTTCTTCAGATCCACCAACTCCTCAAAGATTTATTTCAATGGAGCATGGACAACAAGAGGTTCAACCTAGCAACTCACTGGGCAGAACTGGGATCAAGTTGCCAGAAGATCTGTCTCAAAGAGATAGACTTCAAAGACCTTATGGTAATCACCAAAGGTTGGAATCCTACCAGGCAGCACAGACTCCTGGAGGCAAGGGCACAGAGGATAAGGGAGAATCAAGCCACTACCCTAGCTATAGAAGAACAGTTGACCCAGACAGGGCCTACTCAGATTCCTTCAGGTTCACAAGGAGCAGGCCAAATCAACTCTCCAGTGGCTTCACACCATTCAGAAACCAGCAGATCAGTGGCCAAGAGTCACCATTCTTCACAATTCCAGGAAGTTTCCAGGAGAAGACAAGGAAACAAGGGCAAGAACAAAACCTCCTTCAACCAGAGGAGGAAAGAGTCAGACCCCATGATCCAGAAGCTGTTGGATTTGGTAAAGGAAGTACACAAGAACCAGAAGTAGTTGTAAACCACTCTAGAATCAGTAGTCCTAGTAATAGAAACATTACCCCCACTCAGACTGAAAATAACATTGTCACATCTGAGAGTAACATCAACAGTGATACATTGTGGTTACAAGTGTCCCAATATGCTGAACAATCTGCAAAGCAATTTGCAGAAATTAAAGCTAGCCAAGAGAGGATGAGACAAACTCAAGCCTACTTGGAACAAATAGTTAAGAATCTTCAAGAAGGATATGCTCAACTGAGCAAAGCCTCTGAAGAATCCAACAAAATACTGAACCAAGTCTTTGAAGAACAACACCACAGCACAAGGGATAGGGAGTGTCTGGATCAAGACATTAACAAATTGTTTAATGCCTACCATAGCTTAAAGCCCCAACCACAAGGCCAAGCTATGGATAATCCATATCAACCAGATGACATCAAACCAGATGCCATGATGTTGAATAAAGCAAGATCTCCATCACAATACCAGGATGGAGATGGCATGTCTTATTCAGAGAAGGAAGCCTTGAAACAGCTTCCTGAGGCCTCAAACTGGCCCAAATTCTCTGGATCAGGAGAATATGATCATATGGAACTCATAGATTATATTGATGGACTCTTCATTGATGTACCCAGCATACCAGATTACTGGATTACTGCTAGACTGAATACTGCATTTAAAGGTCATGCAAGTATATGGTACACAGAAATGAAAGAAATCCATGGCAGAAGAAACTGGCCATGGTGGAAGAGCCAAATAATCCAAAAGTACAGTAATGGAACTTGGATATGGCAAAAGAACATGTCATTTGAAAATGACAAATACTCTGTGGGCAAAGATCCATATGAGTGGTGTCTCAGACAGTCTAAAAGACTTAAAGCCATTGATCCTCAGATGAACATCCAAATGAGGAATCATAAACTTCTGACACAACTGCAAGGAGAATTAGAGCATGCAGTGAAATGCAGATGCAACCAAAATTGCACTCTAGATGACATAGCCAATACCTTACAAGACATAAGGAAGAGGACAAATATAGGGAAATTCACCCCATATAAGAGCAGTGGTTTCAAAGAGAAACAACCTTTCAGGGTAGAGTTTAAAGACAAACCCAGAGAGAGAGTGGCAGAGGTGGCAAAGAAAAGGAATTCTTGTCACAATTGTGGTTCAACAGACCACTATGCCAACAACTGTCCAAAAGCAAAGAAAAAAGTCTATGCTATAGAAAAAGTCCCTGAAGAAGAACCTCCAACAGAGGATTCTGAATCAGACTCTATGGGAGATGCCATCAGAGAACCATCTGATGATGATCAAGACCCAAGAGAGGAATTTCTAGTGGAATACCAAGAGGAAACCCCATTGGAAATCGAGGATATACAGTTGGAAGCAGGCATGCCACAGGACACTTCCAACAAGAACTTGTGCAAACACACACAAGATGCACAAACATTCCTGGTTACACCAACCAAAGGAATGGCATATATACATGGAACAGCCACAAAAATGACTGTATGTATTGACAATGCTCAGCACCCACTGATCATTGACAGTGGAGCACATTGCTCCATAGTGGCCAGAAATTATCTGGATAACCACTTCCCAAACTGGGAAAAGCAGCTCTTGCCCACTAAGGCAAGGAACTTCAAAAGTGCATCAGGGAAGATGACTTCCATTGGGAAAATTATCAAAGAGATAATTATACCCCACAGGAAGGGTAATATCAGACTCAACCCAGAGTTTTTAGTGCTTGAAGATGCCCACATCCAAGGGTTTTTACTGGGAACAGATTACCAGAGGATGTATGGCATAGATATTTACAACAGTAAAAACAGGCACATTATCATTGGTACCAAAAAGTAAAAGAAATTTTCACTTGATATATACCACATATCTTCACAGGATCCACTAGAAGAACTCTTGAAGGAATTCAAGGAGGGACAGTTGAGCACTACCCTCACCAGTAAACAAAAACTAAGTTTACTGAAGATGCTGAGGAAGAACAGACCAGCATTTGCCATTGGTGAAGAGCCACTAGGCAAGATTAAAGGCCATGATATAGAACTATATCTGGATGTGGAAAGACATTATCCACCCATGCTGAGGAGACCTCCTTATCCAGCAAGTCTGGAAACCAGGAAAGAAATTGAAAAACACATCAATGGACTCCTGGACATGGATGTCATCAGGAAGATTGGACATAATGAAATAGTGGAAATCACCACTCCTGTCCCAATCACCTGGCATAATGGCAAGTCTAGATTGTGTGGAGACTTCAGAGCCCTGAATAACTACACAAAACCAGACAGGTACCCTATACCAAGGATACCTCATGCCTTGGATAAGCTGGCAAAGCTAAATACATAACCAAGATGGATTGTATGAAAGGCTTCCACCAAAATGGAGTTAAACCAAACTCCATGAAGTTGCTCAGAATAATATGCCATATGGGCATATATGAGTACACCAGGATGCCATTTGGCATCAAGAATGCACCAGCCCACTTCCAAAGGATGATGGACACCATATTTCGAGAAGAAATAATGGAAGGCTGGATGGTAGTATATATTGATGATATCATTATATACTCAGAGACATGGGAAGACCATGTACAATACATAGACAGAGTGCTAAGTAAATGTACACCCATCAATCTGAAAATTTCACTGAAAAAGTGTAATTTTGGCCAGCAACAGCTACTAGCTCTAGGACACAAAGTCTCAGGTCTTAGTCTGGCAATTGACCAGAACAAAGTAGCAGAAGTACTGCAAAAGCCAGTACCAAAGAACATCAAAGAGATGCAATCTTTCCTTGGATTTGCTAGCTACTATAGAAACCACATCAAAAGCTTTGCCCACATAACTAGTAGTTTATACAAGTTATGCTCAAAGGATGTAGTTTTTGAAATAACCAAGGAAAGGAGGGATGAATATGAGAGGATCAAATATGAACTCACAAATGCACCTGTGCTCATCTTGCCTGACTTTGAACTACCATTCAAGTTATATATAGATGCAGCATGTAGCCAAGGCTTGGGAGCAGCCCTTCACCAAAGACAAATTGTGGATGGTGAACCAAGAGAAGGTGTAATATGTTACATCTCCAGGCAGCTGAAAGATTCAGAAGCCACGTATGGGGCCACCCAGACAGAATGTCTATGTATAGTCTGGGCTCTAGAAAAACTCCATTATTATTTGGAGGGTGCAGTCTTTGAAGTCTACACAGACTGCACAGCCTTGAAGTCTTTACTAAACATGAAGACTACTAATAGACACATGCTGAGATGGCAAATAGCCATCCAGGAGTATAGAGGGAGCATGACCATCATATACAAGGAAGGTAAAAGCCATACCAATGCAGATGGCCTTAGCAGATGGCCACTGGACAATGTCAAAAGCAATCCAGCTTATGACCCTGAAGTTGCTGCAAAAATTCCTATCCATTTTATGGAAATAAATAGGAAGAAGAACTTCAGATTCTCTGAATGGGAACCAAGGAGTGGTACCCTTGACAGTGGAAACACTGATTCAGAAGCAACAGAAACCCCCATACTGGTAATAAGTTCCTCAGAACTGCACAATAAATTTTTCAATGCAGTACTGCAATCTTATGCTAAACACAAACAGTGTAGCATACTACTCCAACTCCTTCAACAAAGATACAGGAGCCCACAACTGGAAACCCAGCTGGAGGAACACTGGTTGAGGGCCTATAAGGACAATAAATTCTTCCTTATAGATGGCCTGATTTATCACAGAGAAAATCACACCAGTGCACTCACAGTGATAGACAGAGAACACATCTCTTTAATCCTGCAGGAATGCCATGACTGCCCCTATATGGGACACATGAGTGAGGACAGGACTAAAGAGAGGGTAGCAAGCACAGCTTGGTGGCCCAAGTGGGAGCAAGAGTTGAGTGAATACATCAACACTTGTGAAAGATGCCAAAAGGCAAACAGAAAACATGGGAAGAAATATGGGTTGCTTAAACACATAGAAGAACCCAAACACCCATGGGAAACCATCAACATGGACTGGGTCACAGGACTTGTCCCAGGAGGCAAGGAAAACTAAAATGCCTGCTTAATCATAGTTGATAGGTTCAGCAAGAGCATGAGATGTCTACCATGCCATAAAGAGGACACAGCCATGGACACTGCTCTGTTATTTTGGAATAACATCATATCCACCTGTGGAGTCCCTAAGATCATAATTAGTGACAGGGACCCAAAATTCACATCTGAATTATGGACCAATTTATATGACATGCTTGGCACCAAGCTTGCTTTTTGCACAGCTTACCATCCACAAACAGATGGCCTAGCTGAGAGGATGATCCAAACAATGGAGGACAATCTCAGGAGGTTCTGTGCCTATGGCATGGAATACAAGGACCATGAGGGATACACCCATGATTGGGTCACCCTCTTACCAGCAGTCCAACTGGCTTACAATACAAGCCAGCACTCTACCACAGGAAAAACACCTGCACTGGTAGAGAAAGGGTGGAATCCCCTGTTACCTGTGGATCACTTGAAGAAAAATCTTCTGACCATCCACCCCACAGCCAAAGACTTCCATGATATGTGGAAGAAAGCCTGTGATACTGCTGCTAAATGTATAGCTGAGGCCAAAGAGTATAACAAGCAGAGGTGGGACAAATCACATATGGAACCTGACTTCAAGGAAGGGGACCAGGTGTTAGTGTCTACACTAAACTTTAACAATCTCAAAGGACCCAAGAAGATGAGAGACTCATTTGTAGGGCCCTTCACTATCATTAAGTTGATATGGAAGAATGCATTAGAGGTCAAGCTCACTGAGGAGTTTTCTAGGAAACACCCAGTCTTTCCAGTAACCCTGGTCAAACCATACTTCCAAACAGAGGAGGATAAATTCCCCTCCAGGAAGAAAAACATCACTCCACCAGAAATAGTGGAAGTAGAAGACTCTCCTGGACCTGTCAGTAAAATCATCAGGGCCAGAAAAATCAGACTTAATGGGAAGGATCAGAGACAATATCTAGTCAGATTCAAGAACCAGACAGCTGACAAAGACAAATGGTTGGCAGAGGATGCCATACCAGATGGAACCCTTCATTTAAGGAGATTCAGAGCCTCAAGGGGGACTGAACAGTCTCATCCATGATGAGCCTTGTTTAGAGGGAGGGTATGTCAGCCTGTGACTCAAAACCAGAGCACAAGCATGACAGCCAAAATACCATAAACCAATGGTATAGCCAAAATACCACCAAAACATGGAACTGAGCCAAATTAGCTCAAAAGGTATCAAAAGAAAAAGGAAACTCACCTCTTTCTGAAAATATAAGTCCCATCACCATATGACAAGAAATAACAAAGTTATTCCTGTGTCACAACCATGGCAATTCACTCCCTTGAATCCCCATATGGCATATCAAGCCACAGTTCTTTTACGGCCAATTGGCCATATCCATCACCAGTGGCCAATATGGCCACGTCATCATCTTATGGACCATTTATGGCCATTTGTGTTTTGGGGCCTTCATGGCCCTTCACCTCAATCCAGCACCCATAGCGGCAATTTATGGCCAAATGGGTATTTCTGGTCATTTCGCTCAAAACCAAGGGAAATGGCCCAAATGGCTGTTTTTGGCCATTTGGGCTCATAATGCGCATTTTGCGCACTTTTGCGCATTTGCGCACTTTTTGCACATTTTGCGCACTTTTGCGCATTTGCGCACTTTTTGCGCACTTTGCACATTTGCGCATTTTGCGCATTTTTGCGCACTTTGACGCAAAGTGCCCAAAAGGCACTTTCTCGCCTTTTGGCCCATTTTTTGGCTCAGAACCCAAAAGTGGCCAAAAACCCCAAAAGGCCCAGAAACACCTTTCCAAGCTCTGAAGCCATCACATCCATCCTTTTCCCCTCTGCCTTTCCACCTCAAGACCTTTGGACGTAATCTTCTTTCCAATCAACCAATATGCCATAAATGATGTTATACATCATTTTGCATCATTTTTCAACAGCAATTCAATGGTGGCAATATCAAATAGTCTTTTCAGCATTCTAACATCTCATCACGTCATCAAGGCACCCAATCATTCAGAGGAATCATCAAGGCTCAAGAGCAAGTGTTTCACGGTCAAAGACCAATGACGCCATCAAGCAGTCATTGGTTATTCTCACTCCAAGTATTCCTTCCAAGGGAATACTGGCAATTCATTCTCAAGTGTATTCAAGAGGCAGTGCCAAAAAGAAGTTGTCAAGTGTCAAAGCTCCACTCAATCCATCTTGGCAACCATATTCATTTCAATACATTCTGGATCCATCAAGAACTGTATTTCATTTTCAATCATGGGAAATTCATTCAACCCAATTCAATTTCAATATTAGCCAGCTGTATCAATTCCCAAAAGAATCAATACAGCCTCAAGGATCAATACAGATCAGTTTTCAGCCTGAAGAACTCAAGCTCCCAACCTTTCACATATACCGGCTACCCTTTCCACCCTGGGGGGTTTTCCCCAGTTAATTAATATATTTTGATTTTATTTTATCTCTATTTTCTTTTCACTTAAGTTAAGCAAATACTGATATTATTAAGTCAGTCATTTAGCACCTTTCTCTTTTCTCTTTCTTCGCCTGTCAATGGATATTTGGTGGTCATATCATTACTAATTCCAATATTCATTTTTGGCAGGTTGAAACAGTGATTAAGGACTTACTTGGTTGGCTCTTTGGCCATTTGGCTTCCCTTTCCTCTTTTGCATCTCATCTTGTACCTGCATATCTTTTAGAGGAATTCATTCTTATTACTTTTATTCTTTATCCTTTTGGAGTCTTCCAAGTGAGTTCCCTGATTGCTGAGTGCCAGGCCACTCTTGTATTTCTGTCCAAGAGCCCCTGTGACATTATATTAATTAACTCATAATTTCTTTTTCATTCTGTTCATTCTTTCTTTATAATTTCATTCACTCATTTCATTGAAATTATGATTCTTTTACGCTTATGAACTTAATGATTCATCGTCACCTCTCAATTTTCTTTCATTCATTCTTCATTTTGAAAATTGAAAGCTGACCCATTTCTTATTTTTGTTATTCTTTTTGAAATCTTTTCAAATCATCAAATTTTCATTCTCATTCATAATTCAGGCGTCATCTTGATTTTCTTTGATTTTCAAATTTTTCATCAAGATATTCAGACACGTTCTTCACATCAAGATTCATAATTGATTCATTCTTCAAGAATTTTGGCTTTTAAAGAATAATTCACTTGATTTTGATTGATTGATTGATTTGACATATTTGATTTTGACCTCAAGAAAATTGATTGACCTGAAGATTTCATTGATTTTGCTGATTTTTCACATCAAGAATTTTGACATAAATTGATTTTTCTTCAAGATTTTCATTTGATTGATTGATTTTGCAAGATTTTTATTTTGATTGATTTGATTGATTGATTTTGACTTCAAGACTTCATTTGATTTTGATTTTTGACGTACTTGAAGATTTTCATTTTTATTCATTGATTTTTTCCTCAAGATTTGATTGTTGACTCTTTTCAATTCGAGCAAAATTTGATTTTTAATTCATTATTTCATTCCATTCCTGATATCATGCCTGTTCAACACTCACCTCCGGCAAGACAGACAAGATCTCAGGCCAGAGCTCAAGCTGTTCTCACTCCAACTCCAAGAGCTCCTCTATATGGCACCCCAGCAGTTCCTCAACTGAGGGCCCAATTAGATAGAGGACCCCGCATGGAAGGAGCAGCACCATCCAGGAAGGAAGGAAGAGGGCCAAGAAGATCATGTTCATTTTCAGGAGTAGTTGGCGGATTTCCAGGAACTTCAAGGACTATTTTCAAAGGTCCAGGTGAAGATGGTGAAGAGGAGGAGGAGAATTCTGTGGAAGAGGAAGAGTCTGATGGTACTGAAGGTGTCCCTGCTCCGGTGGAGGCATCCCAAGGTACTGGAGGGCCAACTCTAGCCCAGTCTAATCAGCCTGTCTCTCATCAGTCTGAACCATCTTTATTGGCCATCATGCAGCAAATGACTCAGATTATGGCCAATCTTCAAGCAGCTTCATCTTCTGAAGCATCAAGACCACCAACCTTCAAGACTCAATCTATGAAGGCAACAGAATGCTTTGATGGGACTCAGCCCTTCAAAGTTAGAAGCTTTATTCAGTCTTGTCAATTGATTTTTCATAATGATCCAGCAAACTTCGCTCAAGACAGAAAGAAGGTCCTTTATGCCACTTCATTTCTCATTGGCAGGGCTGCAAAATGGATTGAGCCTTATCTCTCCAATCTCACCAATCAAGATTCAAATTACCTTCTCAATTCTTGGCCTTTATTTGAATCTCAACTCTTCACTCTATTTGGTGATCCGAATGAAGTCAGAAAAGCAGAAGCTGAGTTGGATTCTTTATGAATGAAAGAAGGTGGGCATGTATCCTTATACATTGCTGATTTCAGAAGCTTAGTCTCAAGAATCGGGGATTGGGGTGAAAGAGCTCTCATCCATCATTTCAGGAAGGGATTGCCATCCAGGATTTTGGATCAATTGGCCTCCCATCCTTCAAGAATTGACTCTCTTCAAGACTTAATGGACGTTACCCTGGAACTTGATACCAGGTACCATGAGAGGCAAAATGAAAAGAGTCATCATCAAGAGAAGAAGCCAGAAGCCTCAAAGTCAAGTTCTTCTCATAAGAAGAAGAAGAATTTTCAGAAGAGGGACAAGCCCCATTCGTCTTTGTTGAATAAAGATTTCAAGCTCATGAACTCTGAAAAAGAAAGAAGAATCAAGGAGGGTCTTTGTACCTATTGTGGTGGGAAGCATAGTCTTGAGTCCTGTTTCAAAAGGCCTCAAAACAAGCTTACCCAACCGTCAGGAAAATTTCCCAGCCAGGGAAAAGCCTGAGTGAAGATCATGTTGTGCTCAATGGTCTTCACAGTTTTCCATCCAGAGCACAATTGTGCATTCTGAATACTGGTGTCAAAAATTCTCTTAAATTCTTTGTTTTTTCTTCTCTCTCTGATATGTTTTACAGTATTCTCATTGATTCTGGTGCTACCAACTCATTTATTGCAAAGGAGTTTGTTCACAAGTATTCTTTGACCATGTCAGAACTCCCGGAGAAGATTCCCCTTATTATTCTTGACTCCTCTGAGTCTCCTTCTTTATTTGTGACTCACCATACTAAATATATGGTTGAGCTCCCTTCCTTCCCAAGCTTTGAATGTGACTTTTTAGTCATTGATACTCCCAAGGGAGAAGACCTCATATTGGGCTTTGACTTTCTCAATCATTTTAATCCATTTATTGATTGGAGGCAAGGATTGATCACCTTTAATTATGATCATAAGGACTATAATGATCCTTCAATTTCTTTCAGTAATGACTTTTCTTCTGCCAAATCATGTGCAGCTCTGGTTGGTGATTCTAGAACACCATCATTTCCGTCTTCTGTCCATATTCCTTGCCTTAATTCCCATCAGTCGTTACTATCATCTAGAGATGAAGTCTTCAAAGAGATTCAAGATGTTGGAGAAGATAATTCTGTATCTTCACTTCATCTCTTCTTTGGGAATATGGACCTTCCTCCTTCATCTTATCATGACTCCCTGGAGGAGTTGTGGGATGAAGAGGAAGAGCCAGAAGAAATAGAAACCGTGATGAAGGTTGTTCCTTCTGTTTATCACCAATACTTGGATGTATTTGCCAAGGTGAAAGCAGAGAAACTTCCTCCTCACCGCGCCTGTGATCATCATATCGAGCTGGAGGGGTCTCTACCTCCAGTTGGGGTGATCTACTCTTTATCAAACCAAGAGTCAGATACACTCAGGGCCTACATTTCAGAGAATGTAGAGAAAGGTTTCATCCGGCCAAGCTCCTCTTCTACAGGAGCACCAGTTCTTTTTGTCAAAAAGAAAGATGGTGGCCTCCGTTTGTGTGTTTATTACCGCAAGCTCAATGCTGTTACTAGGAAGAACAAGTATCCTGTTCCTCCTATGAATCAGCTTCTCACTGTTTTCAATGGTTCTTCTATCTTCTCCAAGATTGATTTGCGTGGTGCATATAACCTGCTCAGAATCAAGGAAGGTGATGAACATTTGACTTGTTTTAGAGCCAAATATGGTAGTTATGAGTACTTGGTTATGCCATTTGGGCTTACCAATGCTCCTGCTTCTTTTCAAAATCTCGTCAATGATATTTTTTATGATCTTCTTGATGTTTATGTTGTGGTATATTTGGATGACATTATGGTCTTTTCCAAATCTGAGGAAGAACATGTCACTCATGTGTCCACTGTTCTTTCCAGACTCAGAGCCAATAACCTCTTTGTTAAGGCGTCCAAATGCCTATTTCATGTTTCAAGTGTGGAATATCTTGGTTATGTAGTTCTTCTGAAGGCCTCAAGATGGACCAAGCAAAAGTCCAGCAAATTCTCAATTGGCCACCTCCAAGAAACCTCAAGGCTCTTCAATCATTCCTTGGCTTTGCCAATTTTTACCGCCGTTTCATCAAGAATTATTCAAAGAAAATTAGTTCACTCACAAGTTTCCTCAAGAAAGATTCCCGTTTTCCCCTCAATGAGGAAGCTCTTAGACAGTTTCATCAACTCAAAGAGGCATTCACCACTGCTCCAATCCTTTCTCATTTCAATCCTTCTCTACCAACCATTGTAGAGACCGATGCATCGGATTATGCCTTGGGTGCTGTACTGAGTCAGGTCTCTGACTCAGGAAAACATCCCATTGCATTTGATAGCGGCAAGCTTCTCCCAGCTGAGCTTAATTATGAGATTCGTGACAAGGAACTCCTTGGCATAGTCTGGGCTCTCAAGCGCTGGAGAGCTTTCCTTCTTTCTATTTCTTCCCCTTTTGAAGTTCTCACCGATCATTCATCTCTTCAATATTTCATGTCTTCCAAGATTCTCACTCGCCGTCAAGCCCGCTGGGCTGAATTTTTATCTGAATTCCATTTCTCAATCACTTACCGCCCTGGCCGCTTGGCCACCCTTCCAGATGCCTTGTCACGTCAGGACAACGTTTACCCGGAGAGGGGGGAGTATTTCATCAGCAAGAATCCAATGAACTATAAGAAGATAATCAAGCAAGATGAAATTCAAGCCTCAAAGTTTTTTGCAGTCAAGGTGGATTCATTTTCAAATTTGATTGATTCAATTCAGAAGGCAGTGTGGCAAGATTCTGAATATAGAAGTGTCCTTGAAGATTTGGGTAAAGGTAAATCTGTCCAAGATTATTCTCTTGATTCCTCTTCCAAACTTCTCCTTTTCAAAGATCGGGTGGTGGTCCCAAATGACCCCACAATTCAACTCAATGTACTTCAAAATCAGCATGACTCTCCTCTAGCTGGACATCCTTGCCAAGAGAAGACTCTCAAGCTTGTCAAGCGGGATTTCCACTGGTCTGGCATGACTCAATTTATCAAGGATTATGTCTCATCCTGTCAACAGTGTTCAAGAAACAAAAATATTCATCACCAGAAGTTTGGACTCCTCAAGCCTCTTCCAATTCCAAGTGGTCCTTGGATTTGTCTTTCAATGGATTTCATCACTCAATTGCCACTGTCCAATTCCTTTGATTCAATTTTAGTCATAGTGGACAGATTCTCAAAAATGGCGGTTTTTATTCCAACAATAGCTTCAATAACTTCATTAGATTTGGCCCATTTATTCATCAAGAATATTTTCTCAAAGCATGGCCTTCCTTCAAGCATTGTTAGTGATCGAGGTTCTCTTTTTGTTTCTTCCTTTTGGACCAACCTTTGTCAGCAGCTCAAGATTTCAAGAGACTTGTCAACTGCTTATCATCCAGAAACTGATGGACAGACAGAGAGGGTAAATCAGATACTAGAACAGTACCTTCGGATGTATGTCAGTTATCATCAAGATGATTGGAACACCTGGCTCCCTCTGGCTGAATTTGCCTACAATAACTCTGACCACTCTTCAACAAAACAATCACCGTTTTTCACTGTTTATGGAAGAGATCCTCATTTTGACTCAGTTCACATCACTCAAGACACTCCGGCTGGAATGTTATCAACAAAAATCCAATCAGTACAGCAAGATGTCAAGAGAGAACTTGAAGTTGCCATAAACAGGTTTAAGAGGTATGCAGATAAAAGTAGAGCAAGTCCACCTGTTTTCAATCCTGGTGACATGGTATGGCTTTCTTCCAAGAACATCAAATCAACCAGACCCACCAAAAAGCTGTCTGAAAGATGGCTGGGTCCTTTTCCAATCTTGAAGAAAGTCAGCACTCATGCCTACCACCTCAAGCTTCCATCTCAATGGAAATCCATCCACCCAGTTTTCCACATTTCCCTTTTGGAACCAGTCAAGACGTCAACAATCCCAAATAGGCATCAAGAGCCTCCTCCTCCAATCACCATTGAAGAAGAAGAGGAATGGGAAGTCTCTCAAATACTGGACTCAAAGCTCAAGAGAGGAAAATTATGGTATCTGGTGGAATGGAAAGGTTTCAGTCAAGACCCAGAAAGATCCACTTGGGAACCAACCGAAAACCTCAAGAATTGTCCTGAACTTGTCAAAGATTTTCATTCATTATATCCTGACAAGCCTGGGCCCAATTCTTCAAAAGCTTGATTCATTATGGTGCTTGGTGGGGAGAGGAATTACCAAAAGTAAGTCCCACTCCTGGTATGCACCTTTAGGGGTATTCTACTCTGTTTTGTTGTAAGCATCACCTTGGCCACTCTGTGAGCACTTTGCAATTTTGGACACAGATCTTTGGCATGGCTTTCAACTTCATTTCCAATCTTATGGCCATTTTCACTTGGGACAATGGGCCATTCACTTTTCAATTCATTTCCAAGATTCCAAATTCAAATTCATTCCTTCAACAGTTTTGTTTTATTTTTATGGCACTGGCGGGAGTGGTAATTACCAAAAGTAAGTTCCTCTCATGGTGTGCACTTCCCTGAGGGGTCTACAATCTTGTCAAAACATCACCTTGGCCACTTTGTGAGAACCTGGCTTCAAATTCCTCTTTCCAGGTCCTTAGCCAATTTCAAAATCAGTTATCAACCTCCGTGATGAAGATTGGAACCTCCTCAAGATTCAATTCACTCTCTTTTCTCTTTTCTTTTCTTATTTTCATTTTCATTCTTTATTTCTATTTACTTTCATTTTAAATTTTCTTTTATCACGTCAATTATCACGTCAAACAATTTTCATTCATTTCAAAAATTAAATTCAAATCATGAAGCCAATGACAAAAGAAGATCAAGCAAGTCCTGCGTCAAATGTCAAATTCTTAATATCAGTTTTCAAATTTTTTACCTTAATCAGTCCTCTTGAATCACTCTCTCAAAATCTTTCCAATAGCCTCAACAAGCTTCACCTTGTATTGGTGCTCAGGAGCTCACCATTTCAAGGTGGGGGGTACTGTCACAACCATGGCAATTCACTCCCTTTGATCCCCATATGGCATATCAAGCCACAGTTCTTTTACGGCCAATTGGCCATATCCATCACCAGTGGCCAATATGGCCACGTCATCATCTTATGGACCATTTATGGCCATTTGTGTTTTGGGGCCTTCATGGCCCTTCACCTCAATCCAGCACCCATAGCGGCAATTTATGGCCAAATGGGTATTTCTGGTCATTTCGCTCAAAACCAAGGGAAATGGCCCAAATGGCTGTTTTTGGCCATTTGGGCTCATAATGCGCATTTGCGCACTTTTTGCGCATTTTGTGCATTTGCGCATATTTGTGCACTTTTGCGCATTTTGCGCATTTTTGCGCACTTTGCGCATTTGCGCACTTTTGCGCATTTTGCGCATTTTTGCGCACTTTGACGCAAAGTGCCCAAAAGGCACTTTCCCGCCTTTTGGCCCAGTTTTTGGCTCAGAACCCAAAAGTGGCCAAAAACCCCAAAAGGCCCAGAAACACCTTTCCAAGCTCTGAAGCCATCACATCCATCCTTTTCCCCTCTGCCTTTCCACCTGTCGACCTTTGGACGTAATCTTCTTGCCAATCAACCAATATGCCATAAATGATGTTATACATCATTGTGCATCATTTTTCAACAGCAATTCAATGGTGGAAATATCAAATAGTCTTTTCAACATTCTAACATCTCATCACGTCATCAAGGCACCCAATCATTCAGAGGAATCATCAAGGCTCAAGAGCAAGTGTTTCAGCGTCAAAGACCAATGACGCCATCAAGCAGTCATTGGTTATTCTCACTCCAAGTATTCCTTCCAAGGGAATACTGGCAATTCATTCTCAAGTGTATTCAAGAGGCAGTGCCAAAAAGAAGTTGTCAAGTGTCAAAGCTCCACTCAATCCATCTTGGCAACCATATTCATTTCAATACATTCTGGATCCATCAAGAACTGTATTTCATTTTCAATCATGGGAAATTCATTCAACCCAATTCAATTTCAATATTAGCCAGCTGTATCAATTCCCAAAAGAATCAATACAGATCAGTTTTCAGCCTGAAGAACTCAAGCTCCCAACTTTTCACATATACCGGCTACCCTTTCCACCCTGGGGGGTTTTCCCCAATTAATTAATATATTTTGATTTTATTTTATCTCTATTTTCTTTTCACTTAAGTTAAGCAAATACTGATATTATTAAGTCAGTCATTTAGCACCTTTCTCTTTTCTCTTTCTTTGCCTGTCAATGGATATTTGGTGGTCATATCATTACTAATTCCATTATTCATTTTTGGCAGTTTGAAACAGTGATTAAGGACTTACTTGGTTGGCTCTTTGGCCATTTGGCTTCCCTTTCCTCTTTTGCATCTCATCTTGTACCTGCATATCTTTTAGAGGAATTCATTCTTATTACTTTTATTCTTTATCCTTTTGGAGTCTTCCAAGTGAGTTCCCTGATTGCTGAGTGCCAGGCCACTCTTGTATTTCTTTCCAAGAGCCCCTGTGACATCCTGCTCAAAGTTATTGCTGAGCATAAACCTTAATTTTCACCTCTCATCTAAAATCTAGAAGTAGAGGCTTAACCCCATCAAATGGGTATTCAAAATGAAGCTCTAAGCCAGGGCTATCTAATGGTGCTAGCCCAACTGAGCTAGCACCAGTATTACTTGAGTTATGGTCAAATTCAGACCAAATAAGGGTGAACAAAACATTCACCTCTCATCTAACTTTTACAGTTTTAGTGTGAGATACCTAAAGTGGGGTCTTTTTGGAAAGAGCACAATCAGGGCTATCTGATGGTGTCATCCATTTCCTCATAGCTCAACTACAACAGAAGTTATTGGCCAAACAAGCTTAATACAGCTTTTGCCCAGACCAGGCCAATGTACAAAAATACTTGTACATGGGAGAACTTTGTCATATTTGATGATAACCATGTCAAGTTGGGTACCATTGTGTAGAGCTCATACAGAACTATTCAATGAACCAACTTTGAGCTTGATATCTCAAAAACTGACAGAGGTATGACCATTTTAAGGTCAAAATCCCACCTGCTGTCAGATACAGCCTTACCATGGGATAATATCCCATAACCATGAATATGAGGTGTCAAATATACGAAGAAGCATGTTTTTACTTCAATACCTCATATTTCAGTCAATACTGGGGTCCCATACAGTTTCTGTACAGCATTCTACGCGTCATACACGTCAGAATCAGGCTGTGAGGTCCCCAGATGAAAATTTTCACCCTGTATTGGTGAAAACCGCCCAGATGTGGTTTCAAAACCACATCTGAGCCCAATACAGGGTATACAGGCTGTTTGCAAACCACAAGCCTGTCATAGAGAGTGAAAAATCTTCACTTCCTCTATGTGGAAAGGTCTAGCAGCCTTTCCACGTCAATTTCAGGATAAAAGGAGGGCTTTTCACAGCCAAAAGCCTTTCCTTATCCTGCTCTTGAATACCCTACATAGTAAACTGTCAAAAAAAGTTTTACTCTTGGGTAATAAAAAGGTATAATTATATATTTAATTATTGTAGCTCTTATTATAGTAACCCAACTGGTAAGATTGCACCCTGGGTTCTCAATAGTGCTCACCACCACTATTCTTCAATAGTAGAACCCCTCAAATATATTATAAATCATCTTTTAAATCAAAAACTCTTATTTTTAATCAATTTTCTACGTGTCACAGTCATAATTCTAGTTGTAAATACTCTTATTACCACTTCAATATAGACTCAGCCTGACAATTATAATTATCTTTTTCTTATTTATTTCATTTATAAGCACATTCGTAGTACAATAAGTAAAATATTATCAATTTTTACTTATTGTTTCATAGTCAAACCTTACACAGAGGGTCTTCCAAAATTTAATATTGCACTCCATACTCAGAGGAAATTGCTTGTTTTTGTTGTGGGGATTCCCAAAGCCATTTGGAGGTGGTTGATTCATTATTTGGGTATGTGCATGTGTAGTGAAATGGAGGAAGAGTTTCTTCAATTTGAATCTTGTTAATAGAGCAAAAATTACAAAATTGGTTGCCTGAGTGAGAAATAAATCCAGTAAGCTTCTGCATGGCCACCACATCTGCAAAAGCTGTGAGGATGCCAACGTGGATAAAGGATCCGCAAGGTCCCATTGAGGTGGGTGAAATATGGTAACCTTGCCACAGTTCTTTGAGCTGCTTGATCAGTGGTATTAATGGGTAATTCAATTAAAGTGCAGTTGGCTCCTTTGAACCAGGGAGAATATTTCACTTGGGGGAGATTGACAAAAAAAAGCATGATAGGTCCAATTCTGGCCAACAGGGTTGACTTTCCATGTGCATTAAATCAGGGCACATAAATCAAGAAGGCCAATGCACCAGCAATGGAAATTAATGGGGGTCATCAATATTTCTAGTCCCAGTGAAACCTCGCCAGACCAATTCATCCAAGATGTCACATTTGGGATTGTTGATGTTGATGCAGAATTTCCATAATTCCAGCCTGCTGGAGCAATCTGGCAAGCCAATTTTTGAATGGTTGATAAATGTAATTTTTTGTTGGTATAAATTTTTGCTTGATTTTGGTTGTTTTTTGGGTGCAGGGTTCAAATCAATCTATGAGTTCGCATAATGATTGTGTGCAAGGGGTTAATGTTCATTTGATTCTTTATGGCATTGACAGTAGGTTTGGTCAGTTGTGACAGATTCAGTGACGCCATTGAGGAAAACATATATAGTTTTCAAACAGTGGCTCCAATTGGAGATATTGAAATATGGTACTGAGATCTTGAGGTATATGGAATGTGGGAGTGTGGTGACCAACTGAGCTTGAGATACTGGACTTGATCAGCAGGTTCAGGGTGGGGCTTAGAATGTGTGAAGACCTGCGGGGTATATTATACCTTAATGATAGAATGGAAGCCATTATCATTCCAAGGGATTGTGGGGGAAGGGTTTGTGTAACGTGTGGATATGAAACTTTGATTAAAAATCAAGTACTTTTCCTGTCCTCAAAATTTGTATAAGGTAAAAATCAATTAAAAATAGTAAGAAATATTATTTTTAAGAGAAAAAACACCAAACTCATTGTTTATAACTTTATTAGTATACAACAATAATATTATAAAGATTTATTGTTTTATCAACAATAAAAATCTATCCCAAAAATACTCTACAAGAGATATTTAAGGCTACAAAAGAAATTTCTTCAAGAGCAATTTCAATTGGAATTAATTGAGCAAAGAACTGCAAGCAATTAATTCAAGAACAAGTTCTTTAAAAAGAATATTAAAGAGAAAACACTCCCAAAAGTGACCAGAGTGAATTTGGAAACAAAGTGACAAAGTTTACAGTGATGAAAGATGCTTTAATTCACTTTTAGGGTGGTTCAGGGGTAAAAATGATTATAAAACTTACAAACAATGATTATAATGATTTTTTCGCGTGGTTAAAAGGTTTAAAATCATTTATGAAAGGTGGTTGTAATACTTTACTAATTGGTTTAACAATGTTTAAACTAATTATAAAAGGAAAAGATTCTAACATGAAGAGGAAAGTGGGGCAAAGAAGACATTCTTTTATAGCCATCAATTTTCTTACTCCAAAAGTAAAATTTACTCTTGTCAGTCGTGAAAAACAGTCTGACAACAGAAAAGCCAATTATGGCATTATTGAACCCTGGTTTAGACCAAAAAAGGGCTGGTTTTGCCATTTTTACCCATTTTAGACCCTTAAATCAGCCATTACTAGAGAAATACCTAGTCTAGAGCCTTCAAAACACGTCAGAATGTGTGTAAGAGACGTAGAAGCCAGTTAAAACTGTTTTTTACCATTATTGTTTTCTCTTAAGGGTAGTTTTACCCTCATAGCAACAGCTAAAACTACCCCAGTTGGTATCAAAACCTCATCATCAATTGAGTCCACAGAACCTGTAACTCCATTCCAGGCCAAAAGTAATGAACGTTTGCGTGAATTATTACACCACACGCCTGTCAGCAAGGATTTTGGGGGTCTAGCTCCCCCTTAGAGCTGGAGTTTCTTTCCCCCCCAAATTTAATCTTTCCAATTTATTGTTACTTTAATTCCTCATCATGTATTATAATTATAATTTACATATGTAATTCAATTTAGTTGAACAGTTGAATACAGGAATAATTGATACCTCATATGTAAATCAAAGTTCACTTTTCAATACACGCGCACATTTTGACATTTCAATTGAATTCAATTGAAAATACTTTAATTCCTCATAACTTCTAAAATATACACAACACCTCAATTTTAACACAAATTTTGGTGATTAACACTACATGAGATGTGAATTAAATTAAAGTTTTGAGGATTTTCAATTTTCATACAGAAAATACTAAAAATTTAATTTAAGCTTATTTAGAGTTGAGTTACAAAACCTTCACTCAGAAGTGACCCAACCTGATTTTTGATGAGGAATCCAATGGTTAAATAATTTTTATATGTTTATTTATTGGATAAAAAGCTATAATAATTTTTATTTATCTTTTTGCCAAATTCATTCAATTTTTTACAAGTTTGTTGAAAATTCCTTTTTACTTAATTTTTATAAGTATAAATGTAATTTTATAATTTCAAAATTTAATGTAATTTTATTTTTAAATTGTAATTAAATCTTTAATTGTGAATATAATTTTATATTTATATTTTGATTTTCATTTTAATAATATAAATAAATTCATTTTATTTATATTTATAAGATAATTTTGTATTTGTGGTCTTTTGGGTATATGAAATTACCTCTAAGACGCACAGTTTGACTGCTGCTGTATGGTTTCTGTGCAGTTAAATTGACACCTGGGTGAATGGAGAATGTTCTTTGGGTCAATTGAGAATGATAAGCTGGGAAAATTTGATCCAATATAATTTGCGGTCACTGAGATCCTGATGCTGAAGTAGGGATGTTTGGAAGAGATTTGGGTTCAATGGCAGATTTGAGCTTTTTATTGTGCTATTTATATTTGAGAGGTGTGAAGGCAACTCCCTTCCTATCAAAATCAGGGGAGGAGGGTGTTTGAGTTGAGCAGTGTTGACACATGCATATAAACATTGAGGAATAGCGGAGGGTTGACATTGTTGCGGGAATTGTGAATAAGGTTGGTTTGTTTATAGATATCTATGGTTGATGTGCAACTTTTTAGGAGTGTGATTAATTGGTAAAAAACTTTCTTGACAATTTATGAAGAGGGATATTATTTGATCCAGTTGATAATTTTATCCCATTTTTAATGGTGGCTGAGCTGCAGGGGATAAAGTGTAACATGTCACATCTGGAGGGGGGAATTGGCTATGAGTTTACTTGGGTAAAATGCCATGCTTCTCAATGCTTGTACATATTCTAGTTTACTTACACATGGTGATACAGCGGGTTTTATCATTTAGGAGGTTAAATTAGTGAAGTGTCATCATTGAATTGTGGGGATTAACATTTAATCCATATACCCTGGCATGCCATCATACATGGCTTAAATATTATTAAAGACATAACGATATAGCTCTATTACATAAGGTTTTGGAGTGGAGCTAAAGCCTTGGTATTTGGTTTGAGTGCAGCAGGATTTTAATCAGTTGAAAGGCAATCTGGAATGTCTTTCCTTTCTTAAAAAGGTGATATCTCTTTTGTGGGTAAATTCTTGATGAATATACCCTGATACAAATATATAATGCTGGCAAATTTCGATGCAAAAATTGGCAGTTTGGATAGTTCACACAATGTGACTATGGGGAGGGGAAATTTTTATTCAATCTGATTACTTATGGATGATGGGTCTCCTTTGAGATCAAGGAAATATCACATTATATGCTGGTAGGCCTTGCAGAGTGGTTCTTGACAAAACCGGAGGATCTCAAAAATAGGCAAGGCAAATTCTCACAAAAATTGTTTAATCATACTTTCACAAGGGGATTTGTTCCCACTATTCATACAATTTCTCTATTATACATTTGAAATCCTTCATTTGAGATCACTTTATTTTTTCATGATACTGAGCTTTTTTATCAAGTTGAAAACATTACTGTAGTTTTTTAGCCCTAATGTCATCTTCCAACGCATGTAAATCCCATTCAAGTTGCTTTCATGACTCATATAGTGAGTCTAGCATAGAATATGTTCAAACAACACAGTCACAAATGAGTCCCAACATTCCACTGACAACCCCTATTGAATCCCAAATGAATGTATCAGGTCTCAAAATTGTTGTGGGAAATGTGACTTCTCAAACTTCAAGCACTTGGTCCATTCCTGATATTTCTGTCACTCCAATTCCCGCAAATACCACTAATAAACAAATGAATGTGTCTGGGGCGCCAGGAAGCACACCAGAAATATCATCAAAGGCTAATCCACAATTCAAATCTCCACAAGACTTCCTCCTTAATCCTGGTCGGAATCCTTGGCATCCCAGGAACCCTTTGGGAAAATTAAATAGCCAACCCTCAAGATTCCAACAGGATCTCAGCTTCATGTGGGCCATGAAAAGCGGGTTGATAGTGGGTGGCAAAAAAGACCATTGTAAAATGTGACTTGGAGTGGACTTTTGGAGGGAAATATGGGATTGATACTTCATCAAAGTAAGTCTTTTTGATTTTGGAATATAAACGTTTTCAAAAGGTGACATTTTTGTCTCATGGGTTAGATATGGCACCTAAAGGCAAGACAGTCCAATGGAATATTATGAGTATGACCAGTCTTTATTAATTTTTTCATGTCTTAACTGATGATTTGCATGGCAGGTGATAAAATTTATGTATCTTCACCTCTGCTCCATAAAGAAAAAATCACTGGAAATCATCATATATATGCCTACAAACCAAGAATGCGTCATTCAGGTTCATCAAGAGAAAAAATTGTGGATGATGAGGATTAGAATATGTCTCCAACTCAAAGTGAAAAAAATGATGAACAAAGGGGGGAAAACCTCACAGCCCATGAGCAGTACACTCAGTCAAATAGTGAGTTCACCCACCCTCAAATGCCCCTTGCCCAGAGTATGCTTAATCAATCGGAGTTAAGACAGAAAAGGAACCAGGCTTGCAAAGCTCAAAATGTGGCAAAAGGTGCAAGCCAGAAGGAGGAACAAAGAAGGCTGAAAATGGGACTTCCAGAAAATGTTCATGGGATGGGATCAGCTGTTGTCAGCCTGTGACTCAAAACCAGAGCACAAGCATGACAGCCAAAATACCATAAACCAATGGTATAGCCAAGATACCACCAAAACATGGAGCTGAGCCAAATAAGCGCAAAAGGTATCAAACGAAGGAGGAAACTCACCTTTTTCTGAAAATATAAGTCCCATCACCATAGGACAAGAAATAACGAAGTTATTCCTGCTCAAAGTTATTGCTGAGCATAAACCTTAATTTTCACCTCTCATCTAAAATCTGGAAGGAGAGGCTTAACCCCATCAAATGGGTATTCAAAATGAAGCTCTTAGCCAGGGCTATCCAATGGTACCAGCCAAACTGAGCTAGCACCAATATTACTGGAGTTATGGTCAATTTCAGGCCAAATAAGGGTGAACAAAACATTCACCTTTCATCTAACTTCTACAGTTTTAGTGTGGGATACCTGAAGTGGGGTATTTTTGGAAAGAGCACAATCAGGGCTATCTGATGGTGTCATCCATTTCCTCATAGCTCAACTAGAACAAACGTTATGGGGCAAACAAGCTCAATACAGCTTTTTGCCCAAAACACACAAATGTACAAAAATCTTGTACATGGGATAACCTTGCCATATTTAATGTTACCCATATCAAATGAGGTAACATTGTGTAGCGCACATACAGGGCTACAAACTGAACCAATTTTGAGGTGTATATCTTAAGAATTGACAAAGTTATGGCTGTTTTAAGGTCAAAATCCCACCTGCTGTCATATACAGCCTTACAATGGGATAATATCCCATAACCATGAATATGAGGTGTCAAATAGACAAAGAAGCATGTTTTTACTTCAATACCTCATATGTCAGTCAATACTGGGGTCCCATACAGTTTCTGTACAGCATTCTACGCGTCATACATGTCAGAATCAGGCTCTGAGGTCCCCAGATGAAAATTTTCACCCTGTATTGGTGAAAACCGCCCAGATGTGGTTTCAAAACCACATCTGAGCCCAATACAGGTTATACAGGCTGTTTTCAAACCACAAGCCAGTACTAGAAAGTGAAAAATCTTGACTTCCTCTACGTGGAAAGGTCTAGCTCCCTTTCCACCCCATTTCAGGATAAAAAGGAGGCTTTTCACAGCCAGAATAGCTTTCCTCATACTGCTCTTGAATAACCTACGTAGTAAACTGTCAAAAACAGTTTTACTCTTGGTTAATAATCAAGTATACTCTGAAATTAAAAGTACTGTAGTCTTTATTATTGTAACCCAACAGGTAAAGCTGCACCCAGGGCTTTCAACAGCGCTCACCACCACTATATCTCTATAGTAAAGCCCTTAATATCTTGATTTAATCCTTTATTATCAACTTTATTATCTTTTAAAGCTATTTTTACTGTGTCACAGTCATATTTAAAGCCTGTAAATACTTATATACACCTTTATCATAGACTCATCCTGACAGCTGTACATGCCTGTTGCCTGTTCCTACTCAAGGTAAGGGATAACAATTTTTCCTCACTACCAGCACCACCCAGCACAGAAGAGCATGAAATTGCAATTCAATTGGCTGGTCATCTTGGATATGCTCCCAAGGATGTTTTCAATTAGCCATCACTACAGGTTAAGTCTCAGGGTTTCCAAAGCTACTGCAAAAATGCGCGCCACAAGTCAGGACTAAAGAAATTCACTTGGGACTAGGAGAGCTTGTGGAAACATCCGTTCAAAAGGTTTATGTCTATGGTTCTTACCATACCTTCCTTCTTGCACTTGTCAGCACTGAGTATCATCATTACTGTTGGACCAAGGATCATAATAACTGCAGGGTCGTGGCAGCTTTAATGGAGCAAGATTTCACTTATTTGAAAAGAGGATGGAAGTTTATTCAAAAGGATGCAGAGTATTGGGTGAAAAAGAAGGAGAATAAAAAGGTCACAAAGATTGGCCAAAGGTCGAGTTACTGTATTTCTTCTTTATTGTGAAGTAAATCTGATGATTTACTTCAATGATGTGCAGACCTGTGAGCGCCATTGTGAATTGTGTGATACAGCTAAGTTTCCCATTCTAGAGTCACAATTCAATGACCCTTGAGTATGCTCAGATACTGAAGAGGTACTGGAACATGGACGTCAAGTTCACCGCAGAGTGGGATTAAACTGGTGCTCAGGCCTATTTAATGAGTTTGTATTAAAAATGGATAGAGACATAGAGTTTTGTAATTGGATTAAAAAAAGGGGGTTTAAACACTTTATAGATTACCAGAAATTAGATCAATAGATGATGATAATATTCTTGAAGGGCTATCTTTTCAGGTATTTGATCAAGATTGGCTCAAAGGTTGTAGTAAGATGCAGACTATCTCCCTCAAGATACTTGAAACTCCAGTTATTAGCATGAATGCGGATGCTCTCCAAGAAATGAGTAAAATAAATGTAAAGCACAGCTACCAATTAAGGCTTTGTGAATTGTTTGTGCAGGTGTGATAAAATCTAATTATTATTTCCTAAATATGAAAAATCTTTCTCAATAAGTTAGAAGATAAAAAATATGATTTTGTATGTAGTAATGTACTATGGTGTCCCTTATCAAGATTTGTCTATTGCTCATTTTCATTGAGGAAATATTGAAGAAATTCAATCCAGCTCATGTTGTTCATAATTGTGGACCTGTGATGGGGGGAAAAGGAGTTATCAACTTTGTCAAACACAAATTAGATAATATAGGGAGGGCTCATGCAGTTAATATATGTTTCTTTTCTTGGACCTATTTGTAAATGAAATATGAGATACCCACGGGAAAAGAATTAAGAATAGTAATAAAATCAGGTACTCAGATGAGCTTGAAATGTACCTTGCGCATGTTTACCTGAACTGAATGAGGAGTGATATAGTGAATGACCTTCATGGTTTGTTGTTGGCCAATACAATGGAGTTGATCAACAGCCTTAGCCTCAATGACTGGGTTTTAATTGGGTTCCTGGAAACATGGATGTCAGAGTTGGAAAATTGGGGTAGAATTTTGGGAGTCCCCTCACCATTAAATAGACAATATTAGTGCAAGTTTTGTTGAGGCCAGTTCCAGCTGCAGCAATGGATGCAATGAGTACTTCACATTCAGGATTATTGAAGAAGTTCTCCAGGGCCTTCTCCCGCGTCCATGCTATACTTGTTCCATCAATTTGGGCTGAAAGGATAGAGTGATGGGAAGGTGCAATACTGTGAGCCTTGAGGTATATTTTACATACCCAAATAGGCCACAATTATCTTAAAAAGAAATTTTGAATTATGCAAAACTCATAAGTCATGCATATATCCAAAATTCATCATTTTCAGTTTCAGAAAAGATGAATAACTTTTTATTGAGTAAGTAAATCTATGGATTTAAGACCAGATTTGGATTCTACACAAAAATTCACCTAGGGTAGCTCCATAGAGTGAATAAGCTCAATTTAAGTATTTAAGGTGGTAAAATGGAAAATACTTCAATACCACATCATTAATACCACATAAAAGATCCGTGAAAATTTTTGTTTTTCTTGATTTTTAGCCAAAATAATGGGAAAGTGAGAAATCCCATGTTACATATACACTAAGAATAGTGTTATGCATGTTTTGAGCACTTAATATCATGGTATTCTTATATGGACTTTTGGTACACCCATAGTGGATATCTCACTTTAAGCTTAAATTACTATTTTGACGTAAAAATTAGGCAAGGGGGACAAAAGACATCAAAGAGAGCCAGGGTACCCAACTTCTGAGGCCTCAGAGGCGTGGATAGCTCCAGAGCATGGATCCATGGCTCATCTTGGCCCAATTGGTAAACTAAAACTCTTTGGGAACTTGGTTACCAAGTTACACCTACTGTAATCACAAGAAAATAGCAAATAACCTGCTATTTTGACGTGCCAAGGAGGTAATGAGCTACTTAAACTCCTGTAACCACGTCAATTCTTGATGACTTTCCATGGCTAGGCCCTTAAAAGAGTAATTAAAACCCTTTTGGGACTCATATTCATTGATTTACCTCATAGCAACCAGCAAAATACTGCTATTTGCAATTCTACGTAGAAATGAGGTAAAAACTTCAAAAATTCATTAAAAATACAATTCTTAATGAATCTTTCCGAAACTTTCAGGACCAATGAAGAACTGTATTATCTATGGTACAACCAGAAAGAATTTCAGTTTTACTAGTAAAATTCAAAGTTTTACTTACAGTCCATTTTTGACCATTCTATGTGAAACATTGAATCTTCAAAAATTCACAGTAATTAAAACCTGTGATGAAATTGGCAATAACATTGATAACTTTGAGAAATCAATGATTATTTTAGAATAAAAGAAGATTTACTGCTGTTACTCCTTTTATTCTTAACCATATTGGGGTTGGTAGTCACGTAAAAGCATCAATTAAGTAATTATGATAATCTTACGTGACAACAGATGATGCAATCATTAATCCAAAAAGGTTTATTGTTTTCTCACTCACTGGTTTTTCAGTTTGCTCCATAGCACGCCTCTGTGAGCTGTTGTTGACTTAAAAGAAGCCTCTTCTTGCTGTTTTTTCCGTATCATCATCATCTTATCAATTTATTAAATCATTATGACCAACAAGTAAGTATTAGTTAAAGCTATTCTTAAGTGTTTTAAATCTTTCAAAATCATCCAGAAAGACGTGAAATCCTAGAATCCAACTATATATTGTTGTAATACTGTTATAAATCCTTTTGATCCCTTAAATCCACAATTCCACATCAAATTTCTCTACTTTTATCTATCAATAAGTTCTTTGGAGTATTAGTGAGTCATTTATCTTTAATTCTTAAAGTTTTTCTCTAGTAATAGTTTTCTTCAAGAATTATCTTTATAATTATTCTTGTAAAAGATAATTATATATTAAAATAATTTCATTATTTTAATAAAAGAAGTTTTTATTATTAAATTCTTCTTGTAATTGATTCTTGTAGACAATTACTGCTCACAGTTATAATCACTAGTAGTGTATAACACGTGAAAGAAATAATTTTTTAATTATTTAATTGTGGTTATAATAATTTTTTATTATTATATTTCATAAGAACAGACATAGTACTGTTGATTAATAGTAATATTATCATCAGTTTCATAGTTACATCTTACATTTGGGGGCCTGGCCGTGTTTTTTGAACCTTGTACCCTTAATTAATATATTTTTAAGCTCTCAAATATATTAATTTAATATTTTTTTCTTTCATTTTGAAAGTTAAAATAATTTTTATTTTTGAAATTGTTTTGGAAATCTTTTTCATTGAGGAATTTGGTCTAATTTTATACTGTTTTACACATGGCTTTTTCACATCCAAAAACTTATAAAATTATTCTTTGAGTTACTCTGAAATAATTTTCACTCAAAATCTTAAAGTTTAATTTTTTTTTCTTTAAAAAGAATAATTTTTTTAATATTGAAAAATATAAAACTTATAAAAAATCTTTAAAAATATTTTAAAAAGTATAAAAAATGATTTTTTCTCTCTTTTATAATTTCCTTCTAGTGTCTTTAATCAAATACTGTGCAGCTGGCAACAGACTCAGTAAAAGATATATCACTAGTCCAGAATCTGAAGACATTAATGAGGTGCAAATTGCTAAAAGAGGCACTTTATTTAATTCTGAAAAGAATAAATTGCCACCAAAAGGTGTGTTTTTATCTTTATTTTTACTCTTTATCCTTAAATTGACGTAAAAATGGTGCATACCAGAAATGGAAGCAACTATTCAGTCCAACCAGATGGATGTGGACAAGGAAGAGGCAAGACCAAATCCAGAAGTGCCAAATCTTCCACAAGAAAGACACATCTGGAGGATGCCAGAGTTGCCCCCCATTCCCCAAGGTCTGTACCAACAGATTTTGACGTAAATTCTGAGCCTGAACTAATTTATGATAATATATCCAGGGCTGAACCATTTTCAAGTGGCAGCAATAGAAATATATCAGAGCCAGTACAAAAATTGGTTCAGAGCAGCCAAAGAAGAGGAGTGGGAAATCTGCCCAAGCCTTTGGCAGGGGGCCATGAACTCCTACTTACACATCAAGAGCTTTCTGGGTCAGGAGAAGACCATAGAACTCTTAGAAGGATGGAGCCCCCTGTCTTGCAAAGACAAGGTCAAAAAGATCAAGAATTGGTTGAAGAACCAAAGTCTTTTATCCATAGACCAGAAGAAAGAGTTGGAAATGACTCCAACTTTGGAGACAGAGGCACCAGTGGCATCTACCAGCTCCAAACCAGCTCCAGAAGCATCCAAGGACAATCCCAAAGGACCTCAAAAGAAACAGAGAGGTCCCAAGAACCATCAAGGCAAGGGCAAAGGTAAAGCCAATTGGCACAGACCTTACCCACAAGGGTACAGGATCCCCAAATTGGAGCCTTCAGCCGTGGACAGTGTCTTCAATATGGCCAGAACTCTTATGCAATTCACAGCCAAGGAGCAGGAAAGGATGAACAGGACTTTTCCACGCAAATAACTGATGTACATAGAAGTATTAATGTAGAAATTGGCAAACTTGAATAAAAGTTAAAGCAAATTACATCAGACATAAATAGTTTAAAGACAAATGACAAGAAACATTTTGAATGGCATAAATTGACAACTGTCACCCTTGAGTCAATTGGCAATGCTTGTGAAAGAATTGAGAACCAATGTCAAACTCAGAATAATGACACAGAAGATCTTTCCATTTTGAGAGTAAATGATAGACTTAAAACTCTTGAAGACCATGTCTTACAAATAATTAAGAACACCAATCAATTTGCTATACATCTAGCAGAAAGTGACAGTGAAAGGCAAAAGTTGAAGAATGAGATAATTGCAAGTGTGGAACAAATTCATAAGAATCATGAACCACATATGCCAAGACATTCTACACATTTAACTGAAGAAAAACTCTCTGTTAAAGAAATTCTTACACCATTCTTAGGAGAAAATGCCTACTCTGCAAGAGATATTCCCAAAATAGAAGAATGGCCAACATCCTCTGGTGAAGGAGAATACAACCACATTGAATTCATCAGGACTATTGATATGTTGCAAGAAGACTTTAATATACCTGATGAAATCATAGTGGGAAAATTACACTGTTTGTTTACCAAAACTGCAAAGAAATGGTATTACAAAGTGAGGATTGATCATGGTAAACATGACTGGTCTTGGTGGAAATCTGAAGTGATGAACAAATGGGCTAATAATTCTTGGAGGTTTAAAATGGAGAATGCTTTTGAAAGTGCCATTTTTAACTCAGAAAAAGACAAACCACTTACTTGGTTCTTCAAACAAAAAGACAGACTATCTGCTTTACACCCAGATATGTCTGACACTATGATTAATATGAAAATATTAAGAAAGTGTGGAGGAGAACTGGAACATGCTATCAAAAGCAGATGTGTGGAACCTTGTTCAACAGAGGACTACATTAATGCTATGGAAGATATCATTACCAGAACAAGAATTGGTAAGACTTGGATTAAAAACCCAATAGAGTCCAAAATAGTCTCAAAGATTCCTAGAGAGGAAAGAAGACCAGAAAGACCTGTCTTGAAGTGTCATAAATGTGGAAGTACTTCACATTTAGCCAACAGTTGTCCTAAGAAGACAAAAATCAATGAAGTTCAAGTCATTGAAGAAATTCAGTGTACTGAAGAGAAAGAAGAGTCTGATCAAGATTCTGCAGTCTCTGAAGATACACCAGTGGAGGACTATCCCATTGAAAACATTTCAGCTTTCTTTGAGGTCACAGAAGTCCATACCCACTTGCCACAGTACAGTGAAGATTGCTGCAACCTGACCAATATCCAAGATGCCAGAATGTGTAAAACAAAACCTGCTAGAGGAAAGGGTTATACTGCTGGGGCATCCTGTATCACATCAGTTCTGATGAGTAATATTGAAGCCAAAGTAAATTTGGATACAGGGGCATTTTGCACTTGTGTGGGCAAAGATTATCTCCAAATTATACTTCCTGAACGGAAAAACCATCTATTACCAATAGAAGGTGTACAATTCAGTAGTGCCAGTAACAATATGTACCCCCTGGGCATATTGGACACTAATATTGTATTCCCACATCCAGCAGGAAGTGTAAGAATGAGAACTGAGATTGTAGTAATGGATAATTGCACATCTCAGCACATCATTCTTGGAAATGATTACTTAAATATTTATGGTATTGATATAAATAACCATAAGGACAGATATTTCACAATTGGAGATAACAAGAGACAAAAATTTGCTTTCTCCAATATGCCAAAACAGATATCTGTAGTATCTTCTGTCAAGGATACTTACAAAGATGAATTTGTGACTAATCAACTTGTTGAAGCACAAATTAATCAATCATTGTCACCAAAGATGAGGAATGAGCTTATTAATGTGTTATACACATATAAAAATGCATTTGCCTCTGATAATGAACCATTAGGCGCTATATGAGGACATGAAGTTGATATTACTCTTAATATTGACAGACCATATCCTCCAGTACTTAGAAGACCAGCTTATCCAGCCAGTCCCAGAGCTAGAGAAGCCTTGGAAAAACATATCCAAGAGTTGATCCAACTTGGTGTGCTAAGGAAAGTAGGCCATAATGAGGAAGTTGAAGTGACAAAACCTGTTATTATTGCATGGCATAATGATAAGTCAAGAATGGTTGGAGACTTCAGAGCATTGAATACCTACACAGTTCCAGATAGGTATCCAATACCTAGAATTCAAGAAACCTTGACTCAATTGTCTAAAGCCAAGTATATAACATCAATGGATGCATTGAAAGGCTTCCATCAAAATGTTTTGACTCCTAAAGCTAAAAAACTACCTAGAATTATCACTCACTGTGGTATTTTTGAGTATCTTAGAATGCCATTTGGCATTAAAAATGCTCCATCCCATTATCAAAGGATGATGAACACCATCTTTCCTACAGAATTGTCTGAAGGATGGCTTATCATTTATATTGATGATATTATCATATGTTCTGATTCATGGTCTTTGCACCTTGAAAGACTTGCAAAAGTACTTCATAAAGTTGCAGAAGTGAACATGAAAATTTCACTTAAGAAATGCAATTTTGGTTTTGAAGAACTCAAAGCATTAGGACATATTGATTCTGGTTTAAGCTTGGGTATTGACAAAAACAAAGTAGCAGCAGTGTTACTTAAACCAATACCCCAGAATAAAAAAGAAATGATGTCTTTTCTTGGGTTTGCCAGTTACTATAGGCAACACCTGAAAGACTTTGCAATTCTAGCCAAATCACTTTATAGAATCTGTGATCAACAGACTGTATTTGAGATGACACAAGAGAGAATTAAAGCTTATGAGAAGATAAGGAAAGCCCTTACAGAAGCACCTTTACTCCTCATGCCTGACTGGAATATTCCTTTTAAGTTGTACATTGATGCATGTGGAGATGGATTAGGGGCAGCCCTACATCAAGTCCAGATTATTGATGATAAACCTGCAGAAGGACCAGTTTGTTATATCTCAAGACAAATCAAACCAACAGAAGCCAGATATGGTGCAAGCCAAATGGAGTGCTTATGTTTGGTATGGGCACTTGAGAAACTACACTATTATCTTGATGGCAGTGTTTTTGAAGTGATAACTGACTGTAATGCCGTAAAATCACTTCTTAACTTGAAACCTCCCAACAGAAATATGTTGAGATGGCAAATAGCCATTCAAGAATATAGAGGAAACATGACTATAGTTCATAAAGCAGGAAACATTCACAAGAATGCTGATGGACTTAGTAGATGGGCTTTAGCCAACACTCCTGATAACCCAGCTTATGTACCTTTGGAAGCTGAACCACAGATTCCAATTGAAGGAATTAACATAACTGATATTGGGACTGAATTCTTTGAAGAAGTCAGAGAATCTCCTAAACAAGACAAGAATTGCCATATCTTGACTTCTTTATTAGATAAAGACTGCAAAGATACATCTTTAGTTAATGCGCTTGATGAAGTTTGGAAAAATTCCTATTCTGAAGGAAGATTTCACTTGTTTGATGGGATTATTTACCATAGAACAAAACACTCTTGTGTGATGACACTGTGTAGTAGATTACTTATCAATACCATTCTTCATGAATGTCATGATAGTATCTACTCTGGACACCTGTCAGAAGACAGAACACTTGAAAAAGTGAAGAACTGTGCATGGTGGCCATCTTGAAGGAAAGAAACCATTGAATATTGCCATACCTGTGATAGATGCCAGAAAGCAAACAGGAGCACAGGCAAGAAATTTGGATTAATGATCCATATTCAAGAACCAAAATCCCCTTGGGAAGTTGTTCACATGGATTGGGTCACAGCACTTCCTCCAAGTGGTGACAAAAGTTATAATGCTTGTTTAGTCATTGTAGACAGATATAGCAAAACTCCCATATTCTTACCATGTCATAAAGATGACACTGCTATGGATACAGCTCTTCTTTTATGGAGTAGAGTTATTTCTCATACAGGGTTATTTAAGAATATCATAAGTGACAGAGATCCCAAGTTCACATCTGCACTTTGGACCAATCTTCATAGATTGTTTGGGACTAAGTTATCATTCTCTACAGCATATCACCCTCAAACAGATGGGCTAGCAGAGAGGATGATTCAAACTTTAGAAGACATGATCAGGAGATTTTGTGCTTATGGATTAGAATTCAAAGACTCAGATGGCTATACCCAAGACTGGTGCACTCTGATACCTGCACTAGAATTGGCATACAAGACATCAGTCCATTCTTCCACAGGACAAACCCCTGCCATGTTAGAAAAAGGATGGAATCCAAGACTTCCAGCAGACACACTGAGGAAAGACTTGATTGACATTCATCCTACAGCTTCCAGCTTCAAGATAATGCTTGATAAAGTAAAACACCACACAAAACAAAGTATGGATGACGCTTTTGATTATGCAAAACAGAAGTGGGACAAGAGTCATAAAGTACCAGACTTCAAAGTAGGGGACTTAGTTTTAGTTTCAACCTTGAATTTTAATAATATCAAAGGCCCAAAGAAACTTAAAGATTCTTATGTAGGACCTTTTGTTATTGTTGCTTTACATGGAACCAATGCAGTTCAAGTGTAATTGAGTGGTGGATCGGAAAATAAACACCCCACATTTCAAGTCAGCTTGATAAAGCCTTATCAACCAGCTGATAAAGAATTGTTTCCTTTAAGAAACCCAACTCCTTTAACTTTACCACCTGTGGAACAGAATGAAGACAAAAAGATAAAGAAAGTCATTAAAGAAAGGAGACTTAGGGGTAAAAATCAAAGAGAATATCTTGTCAGATATAGAAATCCAGTACATGAAGATGAATGGATGGCAGGATCAGAAATACCTGAGTCAGATAAACTCTTAAGAAGATTTATACATGAAAGAAGGCCACAAGCCTGAATATGTCTATACATGTGCTTTAAATTACTTGATCTGAGTAATGAGAAGAGGTTGGACAGTGGACATTAACCCCCTTTGGGGCCTTATTCTTTTATCACTAATAAAATTGTAGTACAATTTTATTTTTTTGGTGGGAGGGAATGTGAGCCTTGAGGTATATTTTACATACCCAAATAGGCCACAATTATCTTAAAAAAAAATTTTGAATTATGCAAAACTCATAAGTCATGCATATATCCAAAATTCATCATTTTCAATTTCAGAAAAGATGAATAACTTTTTATTGAGTAAGTAAATCCATGGATTTAAGACCAGATTTGGATTCTACACAAAAATTCACCTAGGGTAGCTCCATAGAGTGAATAAGCTCAATTTAAGTATTTAAGGTGGTAAAATGGAAAATACTTCAATACCACATCATTAATACCACATAAAAGATCCGTGAAAAGTTTTGTTTTTCTTGATTTTTAGCCAAAATAATGGGAAAGTGAGAAATCCCATGTTACATATACACTAAGAATAGTGTTATGCATGTTTTGAGCACTTAATATCATGGTATTCTTATAAGGACTTTTGGTACACCGATAGTGGATATCTCACTTTAAGCTTAAATTACTATTTTGACGTAAAAATTAGGCAAGGGGGACAAAAGACATCAAAGAGAGCCAGGGTACCCAACTTCTGAGGCCTCAGAAGAGTGGATAGCTCCAGAGCATGGATCCATGGCTCATCTTGGCCCAATTGGTAAACTAAAACTCTTTGGGAACTTGGTTACCAAGTTACACCTACTGTAATCACAAGAAAATAGCAAATAACCTGCTATTTTGACGTGCCAAGGAGGTAATGAGCTACTTAAACTCCTGTAACCACGTCAATTCTTGATGAATTTCCATGGCTAGACCCTAAAAGAGTAATTAAAACCCTTTTGGGACTCATATTCATTGATTTACCTCATAGCAACCAGCAAAATACTGCTATTTGCAATTCTACGTAGAAATGAGGTAAAAACTTCAAAAATTCATTAAAAATACAATTCTTAATGAATCTTTCTGAAACCTTCAGGACCAATGAAGAACTGTATTATCTATGGTACAACCAAAAAGAATTACAGTTTTACTAGTAAAATTAAAAGGTTTACTTACAGTCCATTTTTGACCATTCTACGTGAAACACTGAATCTTCAAAAATTCACAGTAATTAAAACCTGTGATTAAATTCGCAATAACATTGATAACTTTGAGAAATGAATGATTATTTTAGAATAAAAGAAGATTTACTGCTGTTACTCCTTTTATTCTTAACCATATTGGGGTTGGTAGTCACGTAAAAGCATCAATTAAGTAATTATGATAATCTTATGTGACAACAGATGATGCAATCATTAATCCAAAAAGGTTTATTGTTTTCTCACTCACTGTTTTTTCAGTTTGCTCCATGGCACGCCTCTGTGAGCTGTTGTTGACTTAAAAGAAGCCTCTTCTTGCTGTTTTTTCCGTATCATCATCATCTTATCAATTTATTAAAATCATTATGACCAACAAGTAAGTATTAGTTAAAGCTATTCTTAAGTATTTTAAATCTTTCAAAATCATCAAGAAAGATGTGAAATCCTAGAATCCAACTATATATTGTTGTAATACTGTTATAAATCCTTTTGATCCCTTAAATCCACAATTCCACATCAAATTTCTATACTTTTATCTATCAATAAGTTCTTTGGAGTATTAGTGAGTCATTTATCTTTAATTCTTAAAGTTTTTCTCTAGTAATAGTTTTCTTCAAGAATTATCTTTATAATTATTCTTGTAAAAGATAATTATATATTAAAAAAATTTCATTATTTTAATAAAAGAAGTTTTTATTATTAAATTCTTCTTGTAATTGATTCTTGTAGACAATTACTGCTCACAGTTATAATCACTAGTAGTGTATAACACGTGAAAGAAATAATTTTTTAATTATTTAATTGTGGTTATAATAGTTTTTTATTATTATATTTCATAAGAACAGACATAGTACTGTTGATTAATAGTAATATTATCATCAGTTTCATAGTCACATCTTACAAATACCAATTTTACCATAAAAAGACAGTCAATTGTATTCGATTTGTAATGGATGAATATTACAATTAGCTCACAAAGCAGGAAATTGGATCCATTGGGTGTAAACCACTGATTTGGATGGACCACACTTTGATTTTTTGCTCTTCAGTAAGCTTTTGAGGAGGTGTGAAATTTTACTACTCATCATGCATGTTTCCACATCCACAATAGTTTGGGTGATTGTTGGGCTATTTGGAGAGCTCCAGCCCTCATGGTTTTCCAAATTGGGATCTTCCATACTGTTAAGAATTCTACAATGGTTACAACATATCTGAAGCTTATTAACACTTCTGAAAAATTCCTGTGGTCCTTTTGTTTTGGATGATAGGAATTATTCCTATAATGAAGAATATTCTTTCTGCATTTTTGGGTTGATTGGGAGCATTTTGTAGTGATGGCTCATAGGGAGGAGGGACTTGAGATGGGAGGTTTTGGTGCAGTGCAAGGCCAAATGGAGCAATGCCAAGTGAGAAATATCATTTCCACTTTTAGAAAAACTATTAAGGATGAATGGTGACCAGTTCTCTTGATCTGAGCTCTGGGGTTGGGTGATGAATGATATTATGCCCAAAAGGTCATAAATGGTGTTTTGAATGGGTGTTCCTGTTAAACATATTTGACAGGATGATAGGAGGCTATCAATAGCATGGTGTGTGAAAGTGTATTGAGAGGGAATATAGCTATAAGATGGGGGAAGCCTTATTCGACATAATAGGAAATCTCAATTATTAAAAGATGAGGCACTCACTGTGCTTCATCCAAAATTATACAATGCCAATTTATTTGAAAAAACATGATTTAGAGGTATTTGTTTGTTTGAATTCTTGGGTGATAGTATTTTAAGAAGTGATGACAATATCACATTTTAAGATGTTGGCCTCAGATAATGAGTGACAAGTGGGGTCATGCAAGGTGTTGCCTTGCATTGCTCCAGCCTGAGCATGCTTTGATATTTCTGATTTCCAGTTGGTGATTAAGCGAGGTGGGAAGATAATAATGGTGGGTGTTTGTAATTAGCTGCTCCTTGGAGGTACCAGTTAGTGAAATGGCCTGAATGGTTTTACCTAATCCCATATCATCCCTACGCAGTCCTCTAAGAGTGGTATTGGTCAAAAGCCATTCAACTGAGCTGAAGACCTTGTTTGTAATGATGTTCCTGGCATTAAAAGTGGATCCAGGGGGTGAGGTGGCCCAAAGGTTATGCGTAGATTGTCCATTGGGGATTTCTCTATCCAAGATAAAAGCTAGTCCAGTTTTTTCATGAGGGAGGAGGGGGTATTACTCATGTATTGGGGCAGGGGTATCATGGGAAATTCTGATCCACTGGGTAATTGTATCAGTTTTTGCTTGGGAGACAAAGAAAGGACAACTGGATACAAGGGGGAGTCAAGATTGAAGTGGGAGTTGTGGGAGTAAAGAGTTGACATTGACTGTGAGAATGACAGTCATATTCTTTAGGCTTTTGAAGCTTTAAGTCTTTTTTTCTAAAACTTTCAATTATTAATAGAATGTTCAGATACCATGTGAAGAACATCAATGCTAGATTGGGTTTCTGAGATGAGGAAGGTTCATGCGGATCAGTCATAAATACTCACTTGACAAATAATGTTTCAGTAGGATTGGATTGGAAATTTTAAATCCATGCCCCACCAGGCTGGCAATGCATGAAGGTTTGTGGCGCCCCAAGGAATGGTATTAATGTTTTAGCATGAGTTTCAGGCAGAGATCTAATAGGATTCAGCTGATTGAGGAGATATAAAAATAGATTATGCTGATTGCGCCATAGAATAATTCAAGAAGGTAAGTGGGAATTCTCACGATTTAAGGTTATATCACTATTCATTTGAATACAAATATTAATCATCCCAATTCAAAGTGGTGGTGAAGGGGTTGAAAATATGGCTATTATGAATTATTTGGGAACAGTGGGAAATGATCTGATCAGAAAGGGTTAGCTAAAGGGAATGAAGACCAATAAGCGCAGGTGGTGGACATTATATGAGTGGCAGGAATGGGACCAAAGGGGGATGGCCTGTGGTTACGTGCATGGTTGTTTGGAACATGGGCCTCTTGGATTTATAATTTTCTTATCCAATTTGGGGCATATATAAATGCAAGGTGGAAATAATGTGGGCGCACCAATATGACTGCTGGATTTGCCATATATTACCCATTGTTTGGTGGTCCAAGGTTCACATTAACATATCCAAAATCGGGTGGGTTGTAGCAACTTCTTGTGCAGTGGCATATTGGAGGCCGGCAGCCATGTTTGCTTGTGTGACAGTGAACAGCAAGTGTATCTTTTCCACAAAAATTGTTGTACAGTGACCTACTGGGAAATGGTGGCGGTGGAAAGGGAAATCTCACTGTGGGGATCTTTTTGTGTGGGAGGTTGAGGTATGTAAGGTGGTGTGCCACCAAATATGAGTTTTGTTGTGTGTGAATATTCTCGTGAACTGACACATACTGGGATTCCAGGGGGAAATTTGAGACTGTTGGCTGGAAGACAGGCACTGAGAGTTCCACGGTGCATGTGTGAATGTCTGGCCTATGACCTGCGCAAAACAATCCAGCATCAGGGATCATAGGCACGGAGTATTTTAATGGGTATGAGGCTGTATATAATCCGTGCGGATGGGCCTCAGGTTTGTGCGTGCAGGAAGTTGAGCATCTGTGGATAATTGGGCCACCTGCACAAGGGAATTGCTGGTTGGAGGACAGGCGGTAAAACATTAGCAAAGCGGGTGAAAATTGGCTGTGTATGACCCATGAAGGGGTGCATCTAAAAGCGTGTGATGGCCCAGAAATTTGCGGGTGTCACATTCATAAGTGGGTGCAAGTCATAGTTTTCCCCCACCTTGGCACCAGAGTTAATTGACTGTTTGCATATGATCCGAATAATTCCTCATCCCAACATGCACCCCTTACCATAACTTGGAATACACCAGCATCTGTGCGGTTGTTAGGAAGCTCTTTCCAAAAAGGTGCATCAAAGGGATGCATTTGAGAAGTCTGATTTAATGGCTTGGCATTCTTGCATGTTAAATTCTTGTACAGCATTTTTTCAGCCCTGAAGCATACATGGACACCAAAGGTGTACATACTAAAATTTCAGCTGATCTACAAATTAGGATAGTTTAATACTTCCTACAAGCATATTACCAATGGGTATCCACCTCTTAATTGTTTGCATATGTGTAGGTCATTTGCCACATGCTCAGCATTGTGAGTCACCTGATTTGCATATGCAAGCTCAGCATGTCATGGTCAAAAGCTCACTACGGAAGATCTTTGGAAAGCCACAATAGGAGCACTTTTTGCAATAGCTCATTGGAAAGCCCACTTCTGTGCAATTTACCTAGGTGCGTGAAATGCTCAGAATGGCCAAAATGTCTTCCAATGTTGTCCCAAATGCTCAGATTGAATGCTTAAAAAAATGAAATAGCAATTGCTCAGAAGGGGTTCATTTGATATTTTTATATCAATAGCTCAACTCTGCAATTCAAATTTTCAGCTGCTGAGAATTTCAATGATGACCCCAAAGCAGACCTGGGTAATTGGTCAACCCAAGCTCATGCTTTATTTACTTGTCATAAAGCCTCCTGAACCTTTGTTGAAACTGTATCACCTGGCTATAATGGTGGTATGCTTGCTGCAATGAGCTGTGGCGAAATGCACCATGTAATCTTCTGCACAGGGAATTTGTGGATTGCACACACCATGAACATTCAACAATGCCCTCACAAAAGCACTCCTGGGAAATTTGGTGGTTATTTAATGCAACAAAGGGGATCTCACTGCGTATGAAAATTCAATCAATTGCAATACTCAGCCTGAACCCCTTTGTTCCCCTGCCTCTTATGGGCATTTCCCTTCTCAGTTGGAGCATTGGCTATGACTGAGAATTCATTTTTCCAACAGGCCTTGGCAGGTGCTGCGACTTCTTCCATTGGCTCAGCTTCTTCCTCACCAGGGAATTTTGGTGTAACTTGCTGGCCAGTCACACATTATGACCAGGAGAGAGCTTTTGCATACTTTATTTGTTCTTAATATGTGACTTTATTTTTACCCTGATATCAATTGAATATTACTTTTTTATTCTTATTAGGTGAAAATACAGTGTTTTAATTTATCTCAAGAGAAGGACTTGATTATGATAATAAAAGCATCCAACATTAAAAACTGCCAAAAATACAAATTTCACTTACCTTTATTCTAGAGGTTTAAACTTGCCACAGGTAGGATTTCACTTCATTTAATTTACAGAATGGTCAGGGGTTTTCAATGAGAATAATTTACAAGAGTATCTGACATAAATGAAGAAATCATCCATTAGATAATAAATGTTGATCCCATTTGTGTTCTTAAGATATATTGAAGTTAGTATTTATATTTTTTCCAGGAAACTGAAAAAAAAGAAATTCACAACCTCTTAAGAGAACCAAATTGAATCAATAGAAGAGAAGAGTATTTATTAAGATCACTGAAAGTAAATTAAGTGATATGCTCAAGGAATGGAGGAGAATAACATAGTTTTGAATGTCACAAATAGTTTGAAGCAAGAAATAGCTAAATAGATGCTATCAATTTAATACTCTTCTGAGTTTTGGTGAATTGTATAAATAAAAGAAGTTATAAATTAGGAATTTTCTGATCCAAAATATAATGTTCTCCATTCATGTGAATTAATGTTTCTATGAAAGATTGATAAATAGTATTTTTTCATTTAGGTGTGATCCAAAGAAATTAAAAGTTAGTTTTTCTATGAGAACTACAAATTTTATTGCTGAATAATCCCATCATAGTGTTCAAATATTAGAAGTCAGTGATAGTCTAGGATTCCTTATGGATTTTCATATTTTTTTGAGCTCACAACAGGGTTTCTGAAGTTGATTTTTGGATAAAAAAGGTCTTTTACTTTGGGTAATGATGAGATTCATTTTTCAAAAGTATTTTGTCTTTTCTACAAAAATCATAGTTTTCTGAAAGAACACTTTACTTATTAGAAAAATCTTGTTTTCTTAAGTTAAATTCCATGGGGTTTTTTTGCAAAAATATTGGTTTCTTGTTTCAAAGTTGGATTTTTAAATCAAATGATTCAGTTTGAATAAAATTACAGATTTTGAGAGAAAGTAGGTCTTTTTCAAAAAAATGACTCTTTGAAAAAGTCTTTTGGGAGGTCACAGTTTTTTTTGAAAAAAAGAAGAGATTTTCTGAAAAATGTAGTTCTATTCAAAAAGAAATAACATCTTTGAAAAGGAAAATATTTTCTTGTTGAAAAAATAGTTCTTTTGGAATTCTTAGTTTTTTTGAAAGAAGTTTCTTTGGAAAGAAATCTATATTTTTCAGGAAAAAACAGCATTTTCAAAATAAAAATTTACTTGGGAAAGCTTTCCTAGAAAAATCAATTTTGCTTCTCAAATTACAAAAAAGTATTTTTATGTTAAAAATTAGCTGGTTTCTTTGACAAAAAAAAGAATAACATCAAGAAAATTGTTCTTTTTGCACAAAGTTACCTTATTTCAAAAAAGTCATTAATGAAAAAATTAGTTAAACTTTGTTTTTGCAAATCTGTTTGAAAATAGTTTTTGAAGAGACCCTTGGAAGAATAGTAAAAGGTAGTAAAAAAACACTTTTTTGAAAATACTAGTAAACAAACAGTTAATTGGAAAAAACTAATCAAAAAAGCAGCTATTCTAAAAAAATAATACAATGTTTTTTTGAAAAAAACAAGTTCAAAGAAGATTTTTTGCAAAAAACCACTTCAAAAATATTTTTTTGAAAAAAAACTGGTGCAAAAATAGTTTATTTGAAAAAAAGTAGTACAAAAATAGTGTATTTGAAAAAACTAGGACAAATTTTTCTTTTAAAAAAACTAATACAAAATTGTGGATGAACTGGCAACATCCAATCGTTCCTCTCTTAGCTGGTAAGCCTTGCATCTGCACTACTTGCTAACTTTGCCATGGGCTCAAATCACCCATGTGGCAGGCAATGAGGCCTTCCTTGTTAAGATCCATGGGGGCTCTCCTATTGCAGAGAGAAACCACCCATTATGCCTCAGTGTTTTGCTTGAGTGGTGCCACCAGGGCCCACCTGAAATATCTTAACACTGCAGAGGCTGGTGTTCACAACCCCCTGGTGTTTTATAGCCTGTTGTGGGGGGTTGTTTGTGCTAGATGATGCAAACAACCCCCCAGCCTTTTACTGCTTGTTTTGGGGGTTGTTTGTGCTAGATGATACAAACAACCCCCCAGCCTTTTACTGCTTGTTTTGGGGGGTTGTTTGCAGAAGCTGATGCAAACAATCCCCCGCCTTTTTGCAGCCAGTTTTGTGGGGTTGTTTTCACTAGCTGATTCAAGCAACCCCCATACTTTTGCCACTATTTTGAGGGGATTGTTTGCACTAGCTGATGAAAACAACCTCATGGCCTGTTACATCTGGCTTTGGGGGGTTGTTGGATACAGCACCCCTCCTATTTCTATTTGGTTTTAGTTGTTTTTTCACAAACCCTTTTTGTAATCAAATCAACAGTCTTGGTGGTGGTGTCATAAAGCCTTTCACACTAGTGGGATCAAACCACACCCAGCCATTTGAAGCTGGCTCTGGGGGGTTGTTTACAATACCATATATGAATGACCTCTGTATTTTAGAGCTACCTTGTGGGGGCTGTCTGCACAAGGTGAAATAAACAAACCCCCAACTGTTTGAGTATAGGAACATATTATTTTGATTATCTATCCCTGCAAGCCAATGGGAACAAGCTGAGTGATTCCATTTATTTCAGCATAATTGTGAAATAATTTTAATCATCTTTGAAGGCAGGTTCATCATGAGAGGAAATGAAAGAAACTGATGGAGAGCCCCAGTTTTCATTTGATATTTTTTGCAATATTAACTATGCAAAAACACTCACATTTTCCAATTTTGTAAGGGTTAATGGCTTGAAAATTATCATTAGTAGTAGTATTTAGTGAGTGGTGCAACAGAAACTATAATTAAAGATGTAATTTTAAGCAGATAATATAATTCATGTGCACACCACTCTATAGCATCTGAGTAACCTTTCACTTTTTCCTTCCTGAAGACAATGCGTAGTTCATATATTGCTTTTGAAAACAGTGGGGTTCAATATAAACCTTACAGGAGGGAATAAACTTCATGATCTAATTTTTTCCCACTAATTAGAATGCAAAAATTTAAGTTCTAGTGGCATAATTCATATATAATCTAAGCTTTGGCAAAGAATTAAAATAATGTTATTATGATGGAGTAGCCAAAATACTTGTGAAGATTAATTTCTAATAAAAAATAATGCCCAAATTACTCATCTTTGAGCTTAAATTTACATTTTTTGGTTGAACATCTTTGGATTGATACTAAATTTCTGATATTATTCAAAAATAACCGAATTTTGAGGTAGATTATGTAAAATTTAAACCAAAAACCAAAAACACTTTCATAAAAACAAAAGCCACCAAGAAATATTACTGCGGACACAAATTTTGAATATTGAAAATACTAATGTAGAAAAAATGCTTTTAGCAAAAATATGTTCTGAATTTTTGGAAATTTCAATACAATGAAGAAGCTTCTCTTTACCTGAAAGATGAAATTTAAGCATATTTTTTAATTATGATTATTTCTGCATGTGAAAGGTGTATGTCATCAAATACTCTTTGAGATCTCCAAGGATTTCCATTGCTTATCTGTCAGAAAACTATTAATTCTTTTCCACAGAGCTTCTTTCAGAAATTGTTGGTGGTGTGTTTTATTTCAGAGGGAAGTGTATAACAAGTGAAAATGACTAAAATGTTTGAATTTGGAATATATGGGTATGGCTGAGCCTTCTTGATATTAGTTCCCAAAACAATTTGATAATTTCTGATATTTGGATATTGATTAATTTTTATTCTGCACTCTCAATGGAACATTTAGGGCTTATATCAAGACATAATGACATTTTTTTTCTGCAATAAATTGTGCTCTTGAACAATATATATTAATGCTTAATTGATCAAATTCCCATTTTCTTCATCCCTTAATTGAGAGAAATTCTTCCCATATCACATAACTCACAGAGAATTGCTGAGTAATTGATAGCCTAATTTGGAAGATTATTAAGTGATAAAATACCTCATTAAAGTGAACATGCATATTCAAAGGGAAAGTGAAACCTTCTTTCTTTTTGACTCTATAAACACAAATTTTACAATATTTATTGATCTCTCGAACATTTTAAAGGGGGGGGGGAATTCTGAATAATAGGTGCTTGAGAAGAAAAGGATGCTTCTCCAAATATTGAAATAACCCACTTCTGCTCTATCCAATTTTTTTTGAAAATATTGTCGTTAAATTATGAAAGGTTCTTTGAATCATATATTTAGCTAATCAAGTTGTGAAAAAAAAATCTAATACTGAAGTTCATGCAGGTAATGTTTGGGCTTTTCTTAGGTAATCTTATAATTATATCTTGTTTATATTCATTTCACATTAAGAGCCATTCTCAAGTCACAGACAGGACACAATAAATGACTGGCTAACCACACACATGAAAATTGCCCTGCTGCCTGGTATAAAAGACAATCTTTGCTCAACACGCCCTTCACTTTTTTCCAGCTCACCCACTCTTATTCTTGTGTGTATTCCCCTTTGTCTTCTTCCCATTCCACTCATTTCTATTGCACCAAACTAACAACTCCCCTCCCTCCCCTTGGTCCATATTTTTGGTTCATTATACCTTCAGAAACAAATTTCTATCTACACTTTGCACCATATTCTCCATTTAACAGTTTTGTCCATGTTATTTTCTGCTCTTAATACTAAATCTTCATCCTTATTTTCTTTCAGACTTTTAAAAACTGGCTACTAGAGCTTAATTATTTTGATCACATTTGAAATTTTGAATTAATTGTATGTATTCCTCTTTTATTGAAATATTCCTTTCTATTCACTTACTAAACTGAATTGTCTTGTTTTTACATGTTGTGCACTTTGTGCAATAAGCGGGGTATCCCTGGTGTTTACTTCTCCACAATGACTAATGGTTGTAATGCTTGCCGAAAAGCACAAAAAAAATTCTCATTTATTGTGCAACCATTCCAACCATGCAGTGAGAGGAGTTGCGGCTCAAGATGCCCTTGTGAGGACTCCTTTGTCATCAATAATGATGAATATATTCCCAAGTGGGAATGGATGCCCCAAACCCAAACAGGCAGGGGGGAACCTCTGTGGAAAATTAGACCAGTTCCATCTAGTATCAATTTGTCCACCCCCCTCCTAGGCCACCATCCGATGGTCACTTCACTCCTTGACCGGAGCAAAGTGATTATCCAGCCAATGAAGGATTGCAATGGCAAGAGGACATTTGAGCTAGGGCCAATTGTTACCCATGGGATTCAAATGCAAAAGTAAGTTTTGTTTTCCCTCCTTAACTCATTTCTCTTCACACAATCATACTGACTTTTTTCCATTACACATAGAAAAAAACCAACCAAATCCCCTGCCACAAGACTCTCCCATTCCTAGTATGCCTTGCAAGAAAACTCCATGGCAACCGACTCCAGGCCCAAGTGGCACCCAATGGTCGGAGGACATGTTTCAGGGTAAGCAGCAAGCCATTACTTTGCTTATTTCAACTTTTTACTCAAGTGAACTGACTCCTTCCTCCTTTTGTAGAACCCTCCCAACATGATGAGCCACCTATTTCAAGCCCGAGTCAATCCTCTGAGTCTTAAGTCCAATCATGTCAGGATGAGTCTATGATGAAGCTATTAATAACTAGTTACAAGCTTTAACTATGACTGTGACACGGTTAAAATTGCAATAAAAAGTTTTTTTTTTTATAATAATGATTGATAAAATAATATTCAGGCCTTAACTATTGAGAAATATTGGTGGTGACCACTGTTGAAAGCCCTGGGTGCAGCTTTACATGTTGGGTTAAGATAATAAAGACTACCATAATCAAAATTAAAATTATACCTGAGTATTTTCCAAGAGTATAACTGTTTTTGACAGTTGTACTACATAGGAAGTCAAGAGCAGGATTTGGAAACCTTTTCTGGTAGACAAGAGGTCCCTTTTTATCCCAAAATTGGGTGAAAAAGGCCTCTAGACCTTTCCATATATAGGGAGTAAAGATTTTTCACTTGCAAGAACTGGATTGTGGTTTTCACAAGGCCTGTATAGCCTGTATTGGGCTCAAATGTGGCTTTGAAACCACTTCTGGGAATTTTTCACCAATACAGGGTGAAATGTTCATCTGGGGACCACATAGCCCTCTTCTGACCTTTATGAGGCATAAAATCCTGTACAGGACCCCAGTAATGACCAAACTATGAGTTATTGAAGTATAAACAGGCTTCATCTTCTGTTTGACACCTCATAATAATAGCTATGGGAGAATATTCCACAGTAAGGCTGTATTGTTCTAACTGTGAGTTTTTGACCTTAAAGCTGCTATAGCTTTGTCAGATTTCAAGATATTGAGCTCAAAGTTGCTTCATTTTGTATCCCTGAGCAAGATCTACACAATGGTTCCTCATTTGGCATGGCTAACATTAAATATTTCAAAGTTATGTCATGTACAAGTTTGGTTATCCATATGTATGATTTTCTCAAAATCTGTATGGAGCTTGTTTGCCCCATAACTTTTGTTCCAGGTGAGATAAGGAGAAAAGAATGGAGACATCAGATAATACTGCTTTTACTCTTTGCCAAAGAACCCCACTTGAAGTATCTCACACTAAAACTGTAGAAGCTAGATGCAAGGTGAATATTTTATTCACCCTTATTTTGCCTTATTTTGGCCATAACCTCTGTAGTTCTGGTGTTAGCACAATTTGGCTAGTACCATAGGATAGCCCTAATTTGAAGATTCATTTTGCATACCTATTTGATGTGGTTACACCTACTCCTCTGGATTTCATATGGGAGGTGAAAATCAAGGTTTATGCTCAGAAGCTTTGAGCAGGAATAACTTTGTTATTATTTGTTCTATGAGGATGGGACTTGTATATTTGGAAATAGGTGAGTTTCCTCTTTTTTTTTTATACTTTTTGAGCTTGTTTGGTGGTATCTTGGCTTTACCATTGGTTTATGGTATTTGGCTGTCTTGCTTGTTCTCTGGTTTTGAGTCACAGGCTGACAGCATATGATTTGGGTTAATCTCTTTGGATTGTATATGATAACCTTCAAAATATAAAATAGGTTCTGTTTTTGGATCAAAAAATCCTTTTTAAAACCCTCCCAGATTTAGTGGGTGAAAGTAATATCAATCCCTTTCCATCTTTTAAATTCCTTAAAACTCAAGCTGAGGTATAACAACTGTGGTGCTGTAAAGTCAAAATGTTTGATCAATTCCTGATCGAAAAGAATTGAAATAAATTATATAAATATTAAATTTTTTTCTTAAGATTTCTAAGAATAAAGTTGTCAAGCTCAAGTTCACTTTACTTCTGTTGAAGCTTTAGCTAGCATCCTGTTACTTAAAGCCAGAGCACATGCAAAACACTAAAATACCATAAACCAATGTCAAAGAAATATTCCAACCCAAAAGTAACCTAAGCTGCAAAATATACTAACTGCCTCCCAAAGTAAGAGGAAATATAACTCATCTTTAATATAAAAATCCCATAACAACGGGCTATTCAGAACAAGGTTATTCCAGCTCACAACTGGGACCGAGCATAGACCTTAATTTTCAACTCTCATTTAAAACCTAGGGACAGAGACAGAAGCCCAAAAAAGGGGGTTTTAATTCAAGCTCTCAATGGAGACTCCTCAATTGTTCCAGAAAGATTGATCTGGCACAAATATTCTAGAAGTTAGAGACAACTATAGGCCAAAAAAGGGTGGCAAAATATCAAAAGCTCATCTGAATTCTCTATTTTTGACGTGAGATACCAGAAGTGGGTTTTTTTCAGGCATACCAAATGAGTAAATATTGTTCAGAACCCTTCAATTACTGAAAAATGGGCCATTTTTGAGCTTTCTATCTTTCAAATGACAAAGCTATAGTGGGTTTAATGTTAAAATAACACCATATTGAAAACACCCAATACTGTGGGAAAATTTCCCATACTAATGAATTAGAGGTGTCAAAGCCATTCCAAATCCTGCTTTTACTTCAATGTGTTATAGTATGCCCAATCAGAGGTCCCTAGATGTGCTCTTTGCGTATCTTTACATTTCAGACACATCAGAACACATCTGTGAGGCCCCAGGTGAAAGTTGTTACCCTGTATTTTAGAAAAGTGACAAGATGTGGTTTCAAAGCCACATCTGAGCCAAGTAAAGGGTATAAAAGTCTGTGAAAGCCACAGGACTACCCTCTAGAGGGGAAATTATTCATTCCTTCTATCTTTCATGGTTCAAATTCCCCCTCCACACCTTTCCAGGATGAGAAGGGCCCTTCCTCTGCACCAAAGAGGAATCCTAATCCTTCTCTTAAATTTCTATATATTTCATAGAATTTTTGACAAAACTCTTACTCTAGGAAAACAAATAGGTAGAGTTATAGCATTCATTATCATTATTAAATTAAGAATTACTAAATCCAGGGATTTAAGTGATGCTCACCACCAATCTTTCAGCATATCAAAGCCCTTTAATTCTTGTTTACTCTACTTCAAAGCTTATTTTCAAATTTAACACTCATAGTTAGGTTATTATTATCACTATATCATGAAGTCATCCTGAAATCATATTATTTATAGAAATTAATTACAAGTGCCAGTATTTTCTCTTTGGAAAGGTGTTTCAATAATTAGGTGATGTATTGCATTGACAGCTACCTGGTATGCACTATGGAGGGTTATGATTTCAGCTTGAGTTGGTGTGTCATTGGATTCATTTAAATTTATTACTTCAAATAAATTTTTCAAAGCTAAAATATTGTCCGCAAGAAATCAATTTTCAAATTTTACACTTTAGTTCATGGAATATGCTCATCTAAGATAGATCAAGACCTTGAAGGGGTCATGTTCTCCATTAAAGGAAGTCGGATTAAATGCTATTAATATTCCAATATGTGAATAAATGGTAAGGGAATAAGAGATTGACTTAATAAGATGATGTGGATGCATTTACTTATGGAAGGTGGGCTCAAATATTAATTGGGCCTATATACCTAAGTCTAGTGGGTGAAGGGAATGAGAACCCAATTTTTGAGAAGTGAAATTTGAATTGTTTATTTGAAAAAGGTAAACAAAGGGTAATTAGAAAAAGTATTTTGAAAATATTAGGTACAAAGAATACAACAAGGAGTAGAAAAGCATGGCTAACTCATGATATATCTAGCCTATGGCTTCTAGATAGAAATCTCGCTGAATATGATCATTTAAATGTCTTTACAAAAGGATACCTGAAGATCTACTTATCCTTTGGCTTCAAAAGAGAGTAGTCTTACTGAATAGAAATAATTCAAATATTTGGAAAATAACAGTTGGTACAATTATATATAGAAAGATTAACCACAAATGATACTAAAGAGTAAAAAAACATGGCTACCTCGTGAGCTTCTAAGCCTATGGCTTTAATATAGAGACTTGACAGTAGCTTCATTATGAAAATTCCCAAATATTGATGCATCATGAAATTAGCTTGATAAATTGTTAAATATGTTTTGAAAATTGATCATTTGACTGTAAATTTTTTGATCATTTTCATTGAGAAGTTTTGTTTAATAGAAACACTTTGTATCCTAATATGGACATAATTTTGAGTACATATTCTTGTGAATATCCATGATTTCAAGGTGAGGATACTGAAATACAAAAGATATTTGTATCTGCAATCAAATCATTACCATAAAATTTAACCTTCTCAAAACCTTAATAATATTACTCCAAAATAAATTTGAAAATAATCCTTGAGTGGTGATTTGAATACAATAAAACTATTTGCGCAATTGTTTGTCTTTCCAGATTGAAATACAATTCCCTGATACTTTACCCTTGATTTTTCATTGTTGAAATTTGGACTTGTGACTTCGTTCAGCTTAAAGCTCCCCTTTTTTGACTACATACACTATCTTCTTCTGCTTTCTTGGTGCCTTTTGGCAACTTAAAAGCTCAACCAATTCGTGATATAGGTGCTCTAGGATTGAATCATTCATTTTTTTGCCTTGTTGACCTGTTTTATTTTAATGTTCTTTTCAACAAAGTAAACAACTAAGGAACAAAGCTTCTTTTTCTTGTTAAGTAATGGTGCCATTTCTGAGCAGTGTATGTTAATCTTTTTGAATCCGCCATTGTTCCCAGATTAGATTTTTGACCCATCACCAGGGAAAATGTCACCTCAATCGCCAGCAATTTACTTCATGTTGCACCGCGGTCAGTATAAAATCTTTCTTTGGTTGCATTGGTGTCACATTATGGTCACTGGATTTAGTGGGTCACGTCATGTATGCGTCAAGACAACATAAATTGTCAAATGTGTCACATGAGAATTTCACTCAAAGCCCAAACTCATTCAACATTATTTGCAAGGTTTGGGTAATTACACCTAATTGTGCAAGGCATCAGTTTGGAATGCTGATATTTGTCCATGAGAAGACTTCTGCCATCTCACCCCTTTACCATGCCTACTCTCATGCATGAATTGGCTTCCTCATCCCCGCCTAATCCTCTCTGACCCTTAGCATGCTTATGCGCCTGCACCGCCCTCCAGATGTGACCCCAACACTGCCTCCATCTCCGCCCTCATCATTCTTTACACTTCCACACCCCTGCCACTCACAATCCTGACGCTCCTGCGGCGCCCTCAAGATATACCTCCTACGCTGCCCTCAACACTCCTTATGCCTCCTCCTCTCCGCCGCTCACCTAGTGCCCTCCCAACATGCCTCCGACACTGCCCCCACCAATCCTTATGCTCCTGAAGCGCCCTCAAGATATTCCTCTGATGCCGCCCTCAACCCTCCTTATGCCTTCTCCCAACCGCCTAATCCTCTCCGTTGCTTATCATCCTTACGCTCTTGCGGTGTCCTCCTGACATGCCTCTGATGCTGCTCCCAAATCACCCCGATCCTCAATGTTGCTTACCATCCTTAAGATCCTGCAGCGCCCTCAAGATGAGACTAAAATGTCGCCCCTCATCTCCACCCTCACCACTCTTTATGCTTCAAAACTGCTGCCACTTACAATTCTTATGCTCCCATGGCGCCCTCAAGATATTCCTCTGACACCACCCTCAATCCTTCATACGCCTGATCCTCTCTGCCGCTTACCATCCTTACGCTTATGTATTAGATCAATAGGGTATGGTGGCTTGTTGGCATACATGATGAACACAATGACGGAAGCATGCTAAGTGGCCTTCTCTGCCAAAAGATTCTAAGGGGAAATTGGTGGGGATATTCCCAATGTTGTGGTTTGGGTTTAAGTAATTAGACTCACAAATTAAAGCCTAATAAGTGGACTATTTACAACAAGAATTGTTTCTCCTTTTTCCCCTCACAAAAAACATTATATTTCATATCATTCAAATGGAAAACTTTGCTTAGTCCTTACCTCATGAGTGTTGAATTGTTCAGAAGTTGACTTTAGTAGGTTTCTCACTAGTCAAATTTATTCAAATTCTCACAGGGAAGTGATTGCATTTGAATAAGATGAAATAATTTGCAACACATCACCTCCTTGAATTTCCTGACAAATCATATTTTGCAAATCCATGCCAAGTTCAAAAGATATTGATGTAAGGTTCCACAGCTTTTGATGGGCAGGTTTCTTTTGGTAAGCTTGTGGTTCTGAAATGTCTTTTTTCTAGAAAATTCACTAACTATTGAACTGATTTAAATTGATATTCAACTTCTTTCAAACTTTCCGAAATTCTCCAAAATTGCTATTACCTAAAAAAGAATCAATTATCTTAAACTTGTTTTACTTCCACTACTTTCAGAACTCCCGCGTTTTTTCTTCAATTTTGATCTTTTTATTATTCAATTTTCAATCAAGTTATCAATCAACTCGTCACCATCTATTTACTTAATAAAATACCTCTACTATTCCCCAAATCCTGGGAGATTCAACTGAATTCCATGAACAAAGAACTTCAGCCCCAGAGGGTGGAAGTGAAATCCCTGATATGGTCAGTGGTCATGAATTAGGCATTGAAGTAGAGAGCCAGTCACATGAAAAAATAAATATCCACCAGTTCTTCCAGATTTTGAGTATGCATCCATCTTGAATATTTGGAATCTCTCAAAACCTGTTATTGTGTCATTGACTTCATTTCAGCTCAGCCTCCAAGCTCTAAGAAACCAAATTGTGAGCCTTGAGGTATATTTTACATACCCAAATAGGTCACAATCATCTTAAAAAGAAATTTTGAATTATGCAAAACTCATAAGTTATGCATATATCCAAAATTCATCATTTTCAATTTCAGAAAAGATGAATAACTTCTTATTGAGTAAGTAAATCCATGGATTTAAGACCAGATTTGGATTTTACACAAAAATTCACCTAGGGTAGACCCATAGAGTGAATAAGCTCAATTTAAGTATTTGAGGTGGTAAAATGGAAAATACTTCAATACCACATCATTAATACCACATAAAAGATCCGTGAAAAGTTTTGTTTTTCTTGATTTTAAGCCAAAATAATGGGAAAGTGAGAAATCCCATGTTACATATACACTAAGAATAGTGTTGTGCATGTTTTGAGCACTTAATATCATGGTATTCTTACATGGACTTTTGGTACACCCATAGTGGATATCTCACTTTAAGCTTAAATTACTATTTTGACATAAAAATTAGGCAAGGGGGACAAAAGACATCAAAGAGAGACAGGGTACCCAACTTCTGAGGCCTCAGAGGCGTGGATAGCTCCAGAGCATGGATCCATGGCTCATCTTGGCCCAATTGGTAAACTAAAACTCTTTGGGAACTTGGTTACCAAGTTACACCTACTGTAATCATAAGAAAAATAGCAAATAACCTGCTATTTTGATGTGCCAAGGAGGTGATAAGCTACTTAAGCTCCTGTAATCACGTCAATTCTTGATAACTTTCCATGACTAGACCCTAAAAGAGTAATTAAACCCTTTTGGGATCCATATTCATTGATTTACCTCATAGCAACCAGCAAAATACTGCTATTTGCAATTCTACATAGAAATGAGGTAAAAACTTCAAAAATTCATTAAAAATACAATTCTCAATGAATCTTCCTGCAACTTTCAGGACCAATGAAGAACTGTATTATCTATGGTACAACCAAAAAAAATTATGGTTTTACTAGTAAAATTAAAAGTTTTACTTACAGTCCATTTTTTGACCATTCTACGTGAAACACTGAATCTTCAAAAATTCACAGTAATTACAACCTGTGATGAAATTGGCAATAACATTGATAACTTTGAGAAATCAATGATTATTTTAGAATAAAAGAAGATTTACAGATGTTACTCCTTTTATTCTTAACCATATTGGGGTTGGTAGTCACGTAAAAGCATCAATTAAGTAATTATGATAATCTTATGTGACAACAGATGATGCAATCATCAATCCAAAAGGGTTTATTGTTTTCTCACTCACTGGTTTTTCAGTTTTCTCCATGGCACACCTCTGTGAGCTGTTGTTGATATAAAAGAAGCCTATTCTTGCTGTTTTTTCCGTATCATCATCTTATCAATTTATTAAATCTTTATTACCAACAAGTAGGTATTAGTTAAAGCTATTCTTAAGTGTTTTAAATCTTTCAAAATCATCCAGAAAGACGTGAAATCCTAGAATCCAACTATATATTGTTGTAATACTGTTATAAATCCTTTTGATCCCTTAAAATCCACAATTCCACGTCAAATTTCTCTACTCTTATCTATCAATAAGTTCTTTGGAGTATTAGTGAGTCATTTATTCTTAATTCTTAAAGTTTTTCTCTAGTAATAGTTTTCTTCAAGAATTATCTTTATAATTATTCTTGCAAAAGACAATTATATATTAAAATAATTTTATTATTTTAATAAAGAAGTTTTTATTATTAAATTCTTCTTGTAATTGATTCTTGTAGACAATTACTTGCTCACTGTTAAAATCACTAGTAGTGCTTAACACGTGAAAGAAATAATTTTTTTAATTATTTAATTGTGGTTATAATAATATTTTATTATTATATTTCATAAGAACAGACATAGTACTGTTGATTGATAGTAATATTATCACCAGTTTCATAGTCACATCTTACATTTGGGGGCTTGGCCGTGTTTTTTTGAACCTTGTACCCTTAATGAATATATTTTTAAGCTCTAAAATATATTAATTGAATATTTTTTTTCTTTCATTTTAAAGTCAAAATAATTCTTATTTTTGAAATTGTTTTGGAAACCTTTTTTATTGAGGAATTCGGTTTAATTTTATACTGTTTTACACGTGGCTTTTTCACATCCAAAAACTTATAAAATTATTCTTTGAGTTACTCTGAATTAATTTTCATTCAAAATCTTAAATTTTAATTTTTTTCTTTAAAAAAGAATAATTTTTTTTAATATTAAAAAATAATAAAATTCATAAAAATCTTTTAAAAATATCTTAAAACACAAAAATAATTTCTTTTATCATACTTTTTCTCTTTAAGTGTCTTTAATCAAATACTGTGCAGCTGGTAACAGACTCAGTAAAAGATACATCAATAGTCCAGAATCTTCAGAAGCAGAATCTGAAGACAGTATTGAGGTGCAGATTGCTAAAGGAGGCACCTTATTCAACTCAGAAAAAGCTAAATTACCACCAAAAGGTGTGTATTTTATCTTATATTTTTCACCTTTTCTCTTTAAATTGACCTGAAAATGGTGCATACCAGAAATAGAAGCAACTATTCAGTCAAACCAGATGGATGTGGACAAGGAAGAGGCAAGACCAAATCCAGAAGTACCAAATCTTCCACAAGAAAGACACATCTGGAGGATTCCAGAGTTGCCCCCCATTCCCCAAGGTCTGTACCAACAGATTTTGACGTAAATTCTGAGCCTGAACCAATTTATGATAATATTTCCAGGGCTGAACCACTTTCAGGTGGCAGCAATAGAAATATATCAATGCCAGTACAAAAACTGGTTCAGAGCAGCCAAGGAAGAGGAGTGGGAAATCTGCCCAAGCCTTTGGCAGGGGGCCATGAACTCCTACTTACACATCAAGAGCTTTCTGGGTCAGGAGAAGACCATAGAACTCTTAGGAGGATGGAGCCCCCTGTCTTGCAAAGACAAGGTCAAAAAGATAAAGAATTGATTGAAGAACCAAAGTCTTTTATCCATAGACCAGAAGAAAGAGTTGGAAATGACTCCAGCTTTGGAGACAGAGGCACCAGTGGCAATTACCAGCTCCAAACCAGCTCCAGAAGCATCCAAGGACAAGCCCAAAGGATCTCAAAAGAAACAGAGAGGTCCCAAGAACCATAAAGGCAAGGGCAAAGGCAAAGCCAATTGGCACAGACCTTACCCACAAGGGTACAGGATCCCCAAATTGGAGCCTTCAGCCGTGGACAGTGTCTTCAATATGGCCAGAACTCTTATGGAATTCACAGCCAAGGAGCAGGAAAGGATGAACAGGACTTTTCCACGCAAATAACTGATGTACATAGAAGTATTAGTGTAGAAATTGGAAAACTTGAGTCAAAGTTGAAGCAAATTACATTAGACATCAATGATTTAAAGAAAAATGACAAGCAACATTCTGATTGGCATCAATTGACAACTGTCACCCTTGAGTCAATTAGCAATGCTTGTGAAAGAATTGAGAACCAATGTCAAAATAATGACACAGAGGATCCTTCCATTTTTAAAGTAAATGATAGACTTAAAACTCTTGAAGACCATGTCTTACAAATAGTTAAGAACACCAATCAATTTTCTATACATTTAGCAAAAAGTGACAGTGAGAGGCAGAAATTGAAGAATGAAATAATTGCAAGTGTGGAGCAAATTCATAAGAATCATGAACCACATATGCCAAGACATTCTACACCTTTGACTGAAGAAAAACTTTCTGTCAAAGAAAGTTTGACTCCATTCTTAGGGGAAAATATTATTTCTGCAAAGGATATTCCCAAATTAGAAGAATGGCCAACATTCTCTGGGGAAGGAGAATGCAACCATATTGAATTCATCAGGACTATTGATATGTTGCAAGAAGACTTTAATATACCTGATGAGATCATAGTAGGAAAACTGCACTGTTTGTTTACCAGAACTGCAAAGAAATGGTATTACAAAATGAGGATTGATCATGGTAAACATGACTGGTCTTGGTGGAAATCTGAAGTGATTACCAAATGGGCTAATAATTCTTGGAGGTTTAAAATGGAGAATGCTTTTGAAAGTGCCATTTTTAACTCAGAAAAAGACAAACCACTTACTTGGTTCTTCAAACAAAAAGATAGATTATCTCCTTTACACCCAGATATGTCTGACACTATGATTAATATGAAAATATTAAGAAAGTGTGGAGGAGAACTGGAACATACTATCAAAAGCAGATGTGTGGAACCTTGTTCAACAGAGGACTACATTAATGCTATGGAAGATATCATTACCAGAACAAGAATTGGTAAGACTTGGATTAAAAACCCAATAGAGTCCAAAATAGTCTCAAAGATTCCTAGAGAGGAAAGAAGACCAGAAAGACCTGTCTTGAAGTGTCATAAATGTGGAAGTACTTCACATTTAGCCAACACTTGTCCTGAGAAGACAAAAATCAATGAAGTTCAAGTCATTGAAGAAATTCAGTGTACTGAAGAGAAAAAAGAGTCTGATCAAGATTCTGCAGTCTCTGAAGATACACCAGTGGAGGACTATCCCATTGAAAACATTTCAGCTTTCTTTGAGGTCACAGAAGTCCATACCCACTTGCCACAGTACAGTGAGGATTGCTGCAACCTGATCAATATCCAAGATGCCAGAATGTGTAAAACAAAACCTGCTAGAGGAAAGGGTTATACTTCTGGAGCATCCTGTATCACATCAGTTCTGATGAGTGATATTGAAGCCAAAGTAAATTTGGATACAGGGGCATTTTGCACTTGTGTTGGCAAAGATTATCTCCAAATTATACTTCCTGAATGGAAAAACCATCTATTACCAATAGAAGGTGTACAATTCAGTAGTGCCAGTAACAATATGTACCCCCTGCGCATATTGGACACCAATATTGTATTCCCACATCCAGCAGGAAGTGTAAGAATGAAAACTGAGATTGTAGTAATGGATAATTGCTCATCTCAGCACATCATTCTTGGAAATGATTACTTAAATATTTATGGTATTGATATAAATAACCATAAGGACAGATATTTCACAATTGGAGATAACAAGAGACAAAAATTTGCTTTCTCCAATATGCCAAAACAGATATCTGTAGTATCTTCTGTCAAGGATACTTACAAAGATGAATTTGTGACTAATCAACTTGTTGAAGCACAAATTAATCAATCATTGTCACCAAAGATGAGGAATGAGCTTATTAATGTGTTATACACATATAAAAATGCATTTGCCTCTGATAATGAACCATTAGGCGCTATAAGAGGACATGAAGTTGATATTACTCTTAATATTGACAGACCATATCCTCCAGTACTTAGAAGACCAGCTTATCCAGCCAGTCCCAGAGCTAAAGAGGCCTTGGAAAAACATATCCAAGAGTTGATCCAACTTGGTGTGCTAAGGAAAGTAGGCCATAATGAGGAAGTTGAAGTGACAACACCTGTTATTATTGCATGGCATAATGATAAGTCAAGAATGGTTGGAGATTTTAGAGCTTTGAATACCTACACAGTTCCAGATAGGTATCCAATCCCTAGAATCCAAGAAACCTTGACTCAATTGTCTAAAGCCAAGTATATAACATCAATGGATGCATTAAAAGGCTTCCATCAAAATGTTTTGACTCCTAAAGCTAAGAAATTACTTAGAATTATCACTCACTGTGGCATTTTTGAGTATCTTAGAATGCCATTTGGCATTAAAAATGCTCCATCTCATTATCAAAGAATGATGAATACCATCTTCCCCACAGAATTGTCTGAAGGATGGCTTATCATTTATATTGATGATATTATTATATGTTCTGACTCATGGTCTTTGCACCTTGAAAGACTTGCAAGAGTACTTCATAAAGTTCCAGAAGTGAACATGAAAATTTCACTTAAGAAATGCAATTTTGGTTTTGAAGAACTCAAAGCATTAGGACATGTTGTTTCTGGTTTGAGCTTGGGTATTGACAAGAATAAAGTAGCAGCAGTGTTACTTAAGCCAATACCCCAGAATAAAAAAGGAATGATGTCTTTTCTTGGATTTGCTAGTTACTATAGGCAACACTTGAAAGATCATGCAATTCTAGCCAAGTCACTCTATAGAATCTGTGATCAACAGACTGTATTTGAGATGACACAGGAAAGAATTGAAGCTTATGAGAAGATAAAGAAAGCCCTTACAGATGAACCTTTACTCCTCATGCCTGACTGGAATATTCCTTTTAAATTGTACATTGATGCATGTGGAGATGGACTAGGGGCAGCCCTACATCAAGTCCAGATTATTGATGATAAACCTACAGAAGGACCAGTTTGTTATATCTCAAGACAAATCAAACCAACAGAAGCCAGATATGGTGCAAGCCAAATGGGGTGCTTATGTTTAGTATGGGCACTTGAGAAATTACACTAATACCTTGATGGCAGTGTTTTTGAAGTGATAACTGACTGTAATGCCGTGAAATCACTTCTTAAAATGAAAACTCCCAACAGACATATGTTGAGATGGCAAATAGCCATTCAAGAATATAGAGGAAACATGACTATAGTTCATAAAGCAGGAAACATTCACAAAAATGCTGATGGACTTAGTAGATGGGCTTTAGCCAACACTCCTGATAACCCAGCTTATGTACCTTTGGAAGCTGAACCACAGATTCCAATTGAAGGAATTAACATAACTGATATTGGGACTGAATTCTTTGAAGAGGTCCAAGAGTCTTATAAACAAGACAAGAATTGCCATATCTTAACTTCTTTATTGGATAAAGACTGCAAAGACACATCTTTGGTTAATACACTAGATGAAGTTTGGAAAAATTCCTATTCTGAAGGAAGATTTCACTTGTTTGATGGGATTATTTACCATAGAACAAAACATTCTTGTGTGATGACACTGTGTAATAGATTGCTTATCAATACCATTCTTCATGAATGCCATGATAGCATTTACTCTGGACACTTATCAGAAGACAGAACACTTGAAAAAGTGAAGAACTGTGCATGGTGGCCATCTTGGAGAAAAGAAACCATTGAATATTGCCATACCTGTGATAGATGCCAAAAAGCAAACAGGAGTACAGGCAAGAAATTTGGATTGATGATCCATATTCAAGAACCAAAATCCCCTTGGGAAGTTGTTCACATGGATTGGGTCACAGCACTTCCTCCAAGTGGTGACAGAAGTTATAATGCTTGTTTAGTCATTGTAGACAGATATAGCAAAACTCCCATATTCTTACCATGTCATAAAGATGACACTGCTATGGATACAGCTCTTCTTTTATGGAGTAGAGTTATTTCTCATACAGGGTTATTTAAGAATATCATAAGTGACAGAGACCCCAAGTTCACATCTGCACTTTGGACCAATCTTCATAGATTGTTTGGGACTAAGTTATCATTCTCTACAGCATATCACCCTCAAACAGATGGGCTAGCAGAGAGGATGATTCAAACTTTAGAAGACATGATCAGGAGATTTTGTGCTTATGGATTAGGATTCAAAGACTCAGATGGCTTTACCCATGACTGGTGCACTCTGATACCTGCACTAGAATTGGCATACAAGACATCAGTCCATTCTTCCACAGGACAAACCCCTGCTATGTTAGAAAAAGGATGGAATCCAAGACTCCCAGCAGACACACTGAGGAAAGACTTGATTGACATTCATCCTACAGCTTCCAGCTTCAAATTAATGCTTGATAAAGTAAAACACCATGCAAAACAGAGTATGGATGATGCTTTTGATTATGCAAAACAGAAGTGGGACAAGAGTCATAAAGTACCAGACTTCAAAGTAGGGGACTTAGTTTTAGTTTCAACCTTGAATTTTAATAATATCAAAGGCCCAAAGAAACTTAAAGATTCTTATGTAGGGCCTTTTGTTATTGTTGCTTTAAATGGAACCAATGCAGTTCAAGTGGAATTGAGTGGTGAATTAGAAAATAAACACCCCACATTTCCAGTCAGCTTGATAAAACCTTATCAACCAGATGATAAAGAATTGTTTCCTTTGAGAAACCCAACTCCTTTAACTGTACCACATGTGGAACAGAATGAAGACAAAAAGATAAAGAAAGTCATTAAAGAAAGGAGACTTAGGGGTAAAAATCAAAGAGAATATCTTGTCAGATATAGAAATCCAGTACATGAAGATGAATGGATGGCAGAATCAGAAATACCCGACTCAGATAAACTCTTAAGAAGATTTAGACATGAAAGAAGGCCACAAGCCTGAATATGTCTATAAATGTGCTTTAAATGACTTGATCTGAGTAATGTGAAGAGGTTGGACAGTGGACATTACCCCCCTTTGGGGCCTTATTCTTTTATCACTAATAAAATTGTAGTACAATTTTATTTTTTGGTGAGAGGGAATGTGAGCCTTGAGGTATATTTTACATACCCAAATAGGTCACAATCATCTTGAAAAGAAATTTCGAATTATGCAAAACACATAAGTTATGCATATATCCAAAATTCATCATTTTCAATTTCAGAAAAGATGAATAACTTTTTATTGAGTAAGTAAATCCATGGATTTAAGACCAGATTTGGATTCTACACAAAAATTCACCTAGGGTAGACCCATAGAGTGAATAAGCTCAATTTAAGTATTTGAGGTGGTAAAATGGAAAATACTTCAATACCACATCATTAATACCACATAAAAGATCCATGAAAATTTTTGTTTTTCTTGATTTTAAGCCAAAATAATGGGAAAGTGAGAAATCCCATGTTACATATACACTAAGAATAGTGTTATGCATGTTTTGAGCACTTAATATCATGGTATTCTTACATGGACTTTTGGTACACCCATAGTGGATATCTCACTTTAAGCTTAAATTACTATTTTGACGTAAAAATTAGGCAAGGGGGACAAAAGACATCAAAGAGAGCCAGGGTACCCAACTTCTGAGGCCTCAGAGGCGTGGATAGCTCCAGAGCATGGATTCATGGCTCATCTTGGCCCAATTGGTAAACTAAAACTCTTTGGGAACTTGGTTACCAAGTTACACCTACTGTAATCATAAGAAAAATAGCAAATAACCTGCTATTTTGACATGCCAGGAAGGTAATAAGCTACTTAAGCTCCTGTAACCATGTCAATTCTTGATAACTTTCCATGACTAGACCCTAAAAGAGTAATTAAACCCTTTTGGGATCCATATTCATTGATTTACCTCATAGCAACCAGCAAAATACTGCTATTTGCAATTCTACGTAGAAATGAGGTAAAACATTCAAAAATTCATTAAAAATACAATTCTTAATGAATCTTCCTGAAACTTTCAGGACCAATGAAGACCTGTATTATCTATGGTACAACCCAAAAGAATTATGGTTTTACTAGTAAAATTAAAAGTCTTCTTTCAGTCCATTTTTTGACCATTCTACCTGAAACACTGAATCTTCAAAAATTCACAGTAATTACAACCTGTGATGAAATTGGCAATAACATTGATAACTTTGAGAAATCAATGATTATTTTAGAATAAAAGAAGATTTACAGATGTTACTCCTTTTATTCTTAACAATATTGGGGTTGGTAGTCACGTAAAAGCATCAATTAAGTAATTATGATAATCTTACGTGACAACAGATGATGCAATCATCAATCCAAAAGGGTTTATTGTTTTCTCACTCACTGGTTTTTCAGTTTGCTCCATGGCACGCCTCTGTGAGCTGTTGTTGATTTAAAAGAAGCCTATTCTTGCTGTTTTATCCGTATCATCATCTTATCAATTTATTAAATCTTTATTACCAACAAGTAAGTATTAGTTAAAGCTATTCTTAAGTGTTTTAAATCTTTCAAAATCATCCAGAAAGACGTGAAATCCTAGAATCCAACTATATATTGTTGTAATACTGTTATAAATCCTTTTGATCCCTTAAAATCCACAATTCCACGTCAAATTTCTCTACTCTTATCTATCAATAAGTTCTTTGGAGTATTAGTGAGTCATTTATTCTTAATTCTTAAAGTTTTTCTCTAGTAATAGTTTTCTTCAAGAATCATCTTTATAATTATTCTTGCAAAAGATAATTATATATTAAAATAATTTTATTATTTTAATAAAGAAGTTTTTATTATTAAATTCTTCTTGTAATTGATTCTTGTAGACAATTACTTGTTCACTGTTAAAATCACTAGTAGTGCTTAACACGTGAAAGAAATATTTTTTTTTAATTATTTAATTGTGGTTATAATAATATTTTATTATTATATTTCATAAGAACAGATATAGTACTGTTGATTAATAGTAATATTATCACCAGTTTCATAGTCACATCTTACACAAATTCTAAAAGCTATGTGAAGGAAAAGACTGTTGAACCATGGGCACCAACAGAAGATGCTGGGCAAGATGACGTAATATTCAGTGGGAAGGTTGAAATTATATCCAAGGAACAATTTGTCTCAAACATCACTCCAACAATCCCAAGGCTGGAAAAAATTCAAAAATTATAGTAAAATTCCTGATTATGTATGTCAAAAGATTGCTGAAGCAATGAGCCTCCTCAAAATGGATTTGAATAGTAAGTCTAATACTAATTCAATACAAAAATGTTAAAAATGGCTTCTTACAATATATGGATAGGGGTGGAGGTGGGAGAATCTCTACCTGAAGGATCTTGAGTGGTAATTGGAGTTCCAGAAAAAGGATTAGGAAAAAGACCAAATATAAATGCCACCAAAAAATGCCCTACCTTTGAAGCTGAAAAAGATTCCTGGGATCAAGGTGATGAAACAATCAATGTTGATGTGGACCTTATTGATAATGAACTTCTGCATACTGAAAGCCCCACCATACTCAATGAGGCAATCCATGATGAAACCCCTCTTGCCTCTTTTAAAAATATTCAAGCCTCTCAGGAAAGGGAGACAATTAAACATGATACAATCGGTTGAGATATGACTGATATAATGCCTGACCCTGAGCCCAAAGTGTCATTCTCCCCTAATGTTCAAGGAATATTTTTATCATGCATTAAAGAGTTTGGAGACATTTTAATTATCATTCCAATATTACTCAAGAATCAGGGAAAAGGGGGCTTGGTAATATCAACAGTATTTATCAAAATTGATGGGACAATTTACCCACAAATGCTTCTCATACATTCCTGCCCGTTGGTATTAAGGTGATCAGTAACCAAGAGCTTAAAATGTTGGCCTGGCTTGAGGAGCTTGAGATTGCAGGTGAGTTTTATCTTTGTGCATGATACATGGTTATTGGCTGTTGACTCGTGATATAAATTGCAATATATAGGGTATCAATTTTTTAAGCAAACAGAAATAGAAGAATTTTTGAATAATAACATTTGAAATCTCAAAAGATTGAAGGAATAAGAAAAACCTCCAGATAATCTTCCAAAATCTGAACACTCCTTCTTTACCCCGTCAATCCAATCAAACATTTTTTGCAAAATGTTATGTTTGAATCCATTAGTTTAGTCTCATACAATGTGATTGCACCCAAACCATATGTGGAACCAACATCAAATTTGACCGATACTCTTGGACTCAAATGGGGAGCAGGTGAATACCTTGCCTCCTGCTTGAGTAAATCGAAGCAACGTGCAACACAAATTAGCATTGAAGGAGGAGGGGCTGAAATTGAGATATTGACAAAGCCGCACAAGAACCTGGAGGATCTAATGGATACAGTTATCTATTTTATGATTGCGTACAACATGGTATGTGCAAATACAAAGGTTGAAGTCTATGGCATGAAAGTCAAACTCACGAGCTTGAAAGAAATGAGGCCATCAAACATATTTTGACATGTCACAACACTCTTGCAATAAATCAAATTTGCTATAGTATATTAGTGGCATTCTGTGCGGCAGGGGTTTGTGGTTTGATGGTATGCTCAGATAACTGGAGAACAAGCTTGGTGAAAGGGGATTTATCACTAATTGACATTTACAAAAGACTTTCAGTGGGTAAAATTTTAGTAGAGACGGTGTGGCTATGTACTAATAAGTATATATGTCATTTACTGAATATAAGTTTCTTCTCATCAGAGTATTTTAACCCCACTTTACCTCTTAGATTTGAATTTGCACAATGCTTGGTATTAGACTTTGGTGATTACTGGGTGGAGAAGCGCAGTCTTGGTTGTACCCAGGTCAGGCAAACTTACATCCTGGATTGACCTGTTTTAGATTAGCTTTGTATCAGATAGATTGTAATTTAATTTTGCAAAGTAATTTATGAACTTAATAATTGTGACTAAATATCCTACTTGTCACAGGGGCTCTTGGACAGAAATACAAGAGTGACCTGGCACTCAGAAATCAGGGAACTCACTTGGAAGACTCCAAGAGAATAAAGAAATAAAAATAAAAGAATAAATTCCTCTAAGAAATATGCAGCTACAAAGATGAGATGCAATGAGAGGAAAGAGAAGCCAAATGGCCAAAGAGCCAACCAAGTAAGTCCTTAATCACTGTTTCAACCTGCCAAAATGAACAGTGGAATTAGTAAGGATATGACCACCAAGTATCCATTGACAGGCAAAGAAAGAAAAAGAGAAAAGGTGCTAAATGACTGAATTGATAATATCAGTATTCACTTAACAAAAATGATAAGATAAATAAAGATAAATTAAAAGCAAAACATATTAATTAACTGGGGGAAAACCCCCCAGGGTCAAAGGATAGCCGGTATATGTGAAAAGTTGGGAGCTTGAGTTCTTCAGGCTGAAAACTGATCTGTATTGATCCTTGAGGCTGTATTGATTGTTTTGGGACTTGATACAGCTGGCTAATATTGAAATTGAAATGGGTTGAATGAATTTCCCACACTTGAAAATGAAATACAGTTCTTGATGGATCCAGACTGTATTGAAATGAAGGTGGTTGCCAAGATGGATTGAGTGGAGCTTTGACACTTGACAACTCCTTTTAGCACTGCCTCTTGAATACACCTTGAGAATGAATTGACAGTATTCCCTTGGAAGGAATACTTTGAGTGAGAATAACCAATGACTGCTTGATGGCATCATTGGTATTTGATTTTTTGACACTTGGCCTTGAGCCTTGATGAATCCTCTTGATGACGTGACTGGATGGCCTGATGGAAGGTTGAAACAACTGGATGATATTGCCGCCAGTGGATTGCTGCTGAAAAAAGATGCATAATGGTGTATAACACCATATATGGCATTTTGGTTATTTGAGTTTAAAAATGGCCATAAGTATTTAGAGATAACGCCAGGAGGATATTGGTGAAATTTGGTTTTGGAGGGCTTCAGAGGTGTCAGAGTGTCTTTTGAGGTATTTGGCCAAATACATCTCATACAGCCTTAAAACTGTATTTGCGCAAAGTGCGCAAAAAGTGCGCAAAAGTGTGCAAATGCGCAAAGTGCGCACAAATGCACAAAATGCGCAAAAGTGCGCAAATGCGCAGAAACTGTATTTAAAGCCAAATACAGCTCTTGGGCTGGATTTCCCCTGTTGACTGGGGAATACCAAAATTGCCCAAAAGTAGAGAAAGGCCAGGAACGGCCTGATGACAGTGAAGGACCCAAGTTGGGCCCAGATGATGAAATGGCCATAAAAGGCTAAATGAGGTGAGATGGCCAATTTGGCCAATGATTTATGGATATTTCCAAATTGCCATATATTGGATATGGCATGGATATGCCATATTGAAGTCCAAGGGGATGAATTGCCATGGTTGTGACACTACTATTTCCCAGATGCCTCAGTATGGATACCAATAATAACTACCTTTGTACAGAGGCATGCCTCCGTACACCATTGAAAATACTCCAACAAGATGCAAACTGAGTCAGGCAGTTGTGCCCGCAATTAGCACATGCAGGGGCATTGCGGGAAGTGATAAAACCAAATAATAGGCCAAATGGCACTGGTTATTTTATAGAGGACTAAGATCATTAGGGATAAACAGCGGAGTGCATATTGCATTCACGCGTGCTTCCAATGTTCCACATGGTTGGATTTGAACATCATTGAATCAGAATATGAATATATCAAATTCGATAATGCGGTATCCACTGAATTTTTCAGGTTCAGGTACATGAGATTGCCAATTTGCAAACTTCAGATGTAATATTTCATTTTTAGCTGCAAGTAAAAAAAATTCATCCACTCAAATCAAATTTAGTTGAAATTAATAATTCACACAATGGTCACTAATCCTTTGGTTTCCTTTCATTTTCCTGTGCAAGAATGCCATTCACAAAAAAGGAAAGGAGTGTAAAAGGGAACTTGGGGTAAAGGGTCACAGTGAGGAAGGAAAGTGTGAGTTTCTCACTTATTCTCAGTGTATATATATAGCTATATATATGTGTTGGCATTCGTGTGACACTCTGATTGGGTCCATTGGAAAAACATTGGCTTTAGTCGGTTTAGATTGAGCCCATTAATGTGGGCTCCAACAGGGTCAAGGATGTGTGCTGAATAAGGCTCATTGGACACCTTTCTGATATCAAAAGGCCTTAGCTTCAAATGGGAGGAAGCAGTATCTGATATTGTGTCTGCTTTGACACAAAGTGATTCCTCAACCACTCAGGCATAGTGCAACATCCCAAAAGACAAATGAGGCCAAAACCACCCAAAAGAATAAGTTTTTCCCTCCACTCAACCAACAGCTCAGATATCAATGCCAATATCAGCAAATATGACCCCAAGTGAAATTCCAAGGGTTTTAGATGTCAATCAGATCAAACTCATTCACTTTGGCCATGTGGAATTTTTCTCTTCAACCGGATTACTCATTCCCCTTGTTGAATTCAGACCATTCACAACAATGAGTGAAGTCAAGGTCAATCAATAGGATGAATTATCACAATTCTTATTTCGGAAAAGAAAATTCACCAACCCAATTGCAACCAATGGGGGATTACTGGAGGGATTTATGTTTGCAATTGGGTGGCGCAAATGAAGAACCAAGAACAAACAATTTGGTCTTTATGGAAGTCTTGGGAAAATTTTAAAATTCAAAAGATGAATGGCGGAACCAAGGTGCAAATCTTAGCTTGGTGGGTTTCATTCTAGGTCAATCCCTATGATATGTTGGGGATAAATTATTTTAAAAGATTCATACTTGCTACAAGTCATTTGGGGTTCTGTCCTTTGATCAAGTCAACTAGGAAGCTGATATTTCCACAAACCAGGGGGCATTTGAGTTTGCTTCTGCCCTCACTTTCACCATTAACGGATTCAAAAACTCACCTGATATTGATAAGGATGCATTGTTTTATTCTTCGGGATGGTGGTTTCAAGGTCATAAGTTGAGCGTCCAAATTCAAAGAGATGCAACAAAGTGGTGTACAGGGGGAAGATTGATTTTCCCAAATGAGAATTTTTGGATTGATCTATCTGAATGTCATGGGCTCATTCAGGTATTGTGGTAAAGTACTACATTTGTGAATTATACTGATTCAGCACAAGAAAACAAAAGCATGACACTAGTGGGTATGTCTGCACAATGCTCAAGGAGGTTAGCAAAAATAATGTGGCGGTGGGGGAACTACTTTTGTTGTGGGATAAATGATAGAAAGTACCTTTAGGGGGGAATTATTGATGAGTCTGTTTTGAATTTCAGAATTAGCCAATAACCATGGGTGCTAAGGAGTATTAGCTGCCCCTCTAAATATACTGAAAAAGCTACCCTCCTTTGATGAGATCACAAATAAATTATTTAGTTTTGTGGCTTTTGAATTAGAGAATTTTCTTCAGCAGTCTCTATCAGTCTGTCAATAAAGGATCACTATTATAATAATGGTAATAGTTAATATTTGCTTAATAATTGAGGTTTGCTTAACTTCTTGTTGTTGATTCTAATTATTTTTGATTGATTCTTCTAGGATTCCTTCTTTCAATACATGAGATACTCAAAGAATATTTTTTTAATATCACTTTTGATATTAATAATAATCTTGATACCTAATTAATACTTTTAAAGGTGATTTCACAATACTATCAATTTAGCTATAATAATTTAAGGGTAAGATAATTTTATAATGGTGGTTTTGTTTAATATAAGGATCAGATATGAATAATATAATAGTAATACAACACTATTAGGATGAATATACATATAATCCAATATGTCTATAAGGGCTGTAATATAAGGTATAAGCATGGGATGATATCCCTTCTATAAATAAGGTTTTTTGATAAATTAGATAAGATCACTAATGATAATATCTTCAAACACTACTTTAACACAACTACTATAATGGCAAGACTATTAAGTAATGTTAAGATCTTTCATTAATATTTTAAATACCTTTCATCCATTAATCATGAAGAATACTATAAGATACTGAGCCTTGATACTGATCTTTTTCAATATAATACTAGATTATCCTACTAGAGAAGGGATAAATGGATCCTCAAGATTATTGTCTGAATCAGAAGCATGGGGAAAAAACAGGGAGAGAGGTGCTTTATTTGCACCTTTTGGGACCTTCATAGAGCCTTCCAATAACAAGGGACTTAGAAAAAACTCCACCTCAAGACATTTTTGCTGGTGGGTAAATTAAAAATTGTGTCATTTTATCAAGATTTGCACCATATGTTTGGTTTATTGCACCTGAACCTTATTATTGTCATTGCAAAGCCTGGAGACATTTATGCTGGTGGTTAAATTTGGAATGGTGTCATTTGTTCAGGATATTGCACCATATGTTTGGTTGATTGCACCATACCTTTTGTAAGGTTTGGATATAAAACTTTGATAAAATATAAAGTATTTTTCCTGTCCTCAAAGTTTGTATAAGGTAAAATTATTTAAAAATAGTAAGAAATAGTATTTTGAAAGAGAAAACCTGCCAATTTTTTTGATTTTAACTTTGTAAGTATAAAAAAATAATATAATAAAAATTTATTGTTTTACCAAAAATGAAGATTTATCCAAAAATACTCTATAAGAGATATTTAAGACTACAAAAAAAATTTCTTCAAGAGCAATGTCAATTGGAATTAATTGAGAAAAGAACTGCAAGTAATTAATTAAAGAAAAAAGTCTTTAAAAAGATATTTAAAGAGAAAACACACCCAAAAATGACCAGAGTGAATTTGGAAATAAAGTGACAAAGTTTACAGTGATGAAAGATGCTTTAATTTACTTTTGGGGTGGTTCAGGGGTAAAAATGATTATAAGAGTTCCAAACAATGATTATAATGATTTTTTCACGTGGTTAAAAGGTTCAAAAAATTTTAAAAAATGGTGGTTGGCATATTTTATTGATTGGTTTAACAGTGTTTAAACTAATTATAAAAGGAAAATATTCTAACATCAAGAGGGGCAAAGGAGACATTCTTTTATAGCCATCAATTTTCTTACTCCAAAAGTAAAACTTACTCTTTTCAGTCGCCAAGAACAGTCTGACAACAGAAAAGCCAATCATGGAATCATTGAATCCTGGTTTAGGCCAAAAAAGGGCCGGTTTAAGCCATTTTCTGCTATTTTTAGTCATTTTAGACCCTTAGATCAGCCATTACTATAGCAATACCTGGTGTAGAGCCTTCAAAACACGTCAGAATGTGTGTAAGAGGCGTAGGAGCCAGTGAAAGCTGTTTTTACTAACATTGGCTCAACTTAAGGGTAGTTTTACCCTCTTGGCAGCAGTTAAAACTACCCTGGTTGGTATCAAAACCTCATCATCAATTGAGTCACAGACCCTGTGACTCAATTCCAGGCCAAAACTAATGGACTTTTTCATGGATTTTGACATCCAACGCCATTCAGCAAGTATTTTGGGGGTCTAGCTCCCCCTTAGAGCTAGAGTGTCTTTTCCCCCCCAGAATTAATCTTTCCAATTTATTTTTTCTTGAATTACTCATCATGTAATACAATTATCATTTACATATTTAATTCAATTGAGCTTTTAATTACACATCTGTAATAATTGATACCCCATATGTAAATTAAAGTTCACTTATATAATGCACATGCACATTTTGACATTTCAATTGAAAGTACTTCAATTCCTCATAATTTCTAAACTAAACATAGCACCTCAATTTTAACACAAAAATGAATGGTTAACACCACATGTGGTGCCAATTGAATTAAGTTTTTGACAATCTTCATACTTTTGTACAATAAAAACTAAAAGCTTAATTTAAGCTTATTTAGAGTTGAGTTCCAGAAATTTCATCCAGAAGTGACTGCACTTTATTTTTTATGTGGAATCCAATGGTGTGATAATTTCTTTATGTTTATTTATTGAAATGAGTTATAACATAATTTATATAATTTTTCAGCACAAATATTTCAATTTCATAATTTTTATTAAAAATTCATTTTTACTTGATTTTTACAAGTACAAATGTATTTTCATAATTTTGAATTTTATTGTAATTTTTTTTGAATTATAATTCAATTTTGGTTTATAAATATAAATTGGTATTTATATTTCAGTTTTTATTTTTATAATATAAATAAGTTTATTTTATTTATATTTGTATCTTAATTTATCATTTGTGGTCTATTGGGTATATTAAAATTACTTGAAGCCTCACATTCCCTCCCCCTAAAAAAAAATTACACTTTTCAATATTGTTATTTCTAGTGTGTCTGAGCCTTCTCAGAAGCTTAGTAGCTTCAGGTATGTCTTGTTCTGGCAACCATTCATCTTCACAAGTTGGGTCACTGTACCTAACAAGGTATTCCCTTACTTTGTTGGTTCTCAACTTTCTTTCTTTGAGAACTTTGGTAATTTTCTTACTACCAGATGACTCAATGGGAGGTATAGCTTGGGGAATTTTATTCCTCAAGGGAAACATTTCAGCATCACTAGATTTCTATGGCTTTATCAAGCTCACTGGAAATGTAAGATGCTTATTGCTAAGTTCTTCAGATAACTCTACTTCAACAGCATTTTCTCCATGGAGGGCCTTAATAACAGAATTTCCGGAAAAGGAGTCTTTCAGTTATTTACATCCTTTGATGTTATTGAAGTTGGTGGTGGATACAAGAACTAAATCCCCCACTTTGAAATCTGGAGTTGCATGTGAATTATCCCATTTGTCCTTAGCATATGCAAAAGATTCTTCCATGCACCTTACTGCATTCTTTCTAGCTTTGTCTAGCATTCCCTTGAAACTAGCAGCTGTGGTATGTATTTCAATCAAATATTTCCTCAAGGAATCTTGAGGTAATTTGGGGTTCCATCCTTTTTCTAGGATAGCAGGAGTTTGGTTGGTACTGGCATGGATTGATGTTTTATATGCTAACTCCTGTGCTGGCAACAGAGTACACCAATTGGGGTTAAATCCATCACAATCTTTGAATTCAAGGCCATATGCACAAAACCTTCTTACCATGTCCTGTAAGGTCTGGTTCATCCTTTCAGCCAGACCATCAGTTTGTGGGTGGTAAGCTGTAGAGAAAGACAGCTTAGCTCCAAATAATTGGCAAAGATTTGTCCATAGTTCTGAAGTAAGTTTGGGATCCCTGTCACTAATTATATTTGTAAATATGCCAGTCCATGACACTACTCTATTCCATATCAGAAGAGCTGTATCCATGGCTGTATCATCTTTGTGACATGGTAAAAGGATGGGAGTTTTACTGAATCTGTCCACAATCCCTAGGCAAGCATCATAATTTCTGTCACCTCCTGGTGGTAGGCCAGTTACCCAATCCATATGGACAATTTCCCAAGGTCTGCTGGGTTCTTGGATTTTGATCATATTTTCAAGTCTCTTGCAAGTGTATTTATTTTTCTTTTGGAATCTGTCACAGGTTTTCCAAAACTCCAAAACATCTTTCTGCCACATTGGCCACCATATGAAGGTCTTTACGTTTTCTCCTGTTCTGTCTTCAGACAGATTTCCTGAAAAGGGGCTGCCATGGCATTCTTTGAGTACAAGTTTGATCAATGACCTTCCCACAACTGTCATGAAGCATTTGTGCTTGGTCCTGTGGTAAATTATACCATCCAGTAGGTGAAATCCTCCTTCATCATAAGATTTCTTCCATACTTCATACAAGGCATGTATTAGAGAGTTGTCTTTACAGTCTTTGTTAAGTAATTGGCATAAGATGCTACAATTCTTATCTTGAGTGTAACTGTTTCCTACTTCTTCAAAGAAGGTGGTGTTCAAGTCTGTAACACTTATTCCTTCTATTGGGATCTGTGGTGAAGCTTCTTCTGGCACATAAGCAGGATTATCAATATCATTTGGTAATGGCCATCTGCTTAGTCCATCTGCATTCTTATGAATATTCCCATCTTTATGAACAATAGTCATATTGCCTCTGTATTCTTGTATGGCTATTTGCCATCTGAGCATGTGTCTGTTGGGTGGCTTCATGTTTAAAAGTGATTTGACAGCTGTACAATCTGTTATCACTTCAAAAACACATCCCTCTAAGAAGTAGTTCAATTCTTCCAAGGCCCAGACAAGGCATAGACATTCCATTTGACTTTCTCCATATCTGGCTTCCGTTGGTTTGATTTTCCTGAATATGAAAAATATGGCTCCTTCCACATTGTAAGATGTGACTATGAAACTGATGATAATATTACTATTAATCAACAGTACTATGTCTGTTCTTATGAAAGATAATAATAAAAAATTATTATAACCACAATTAAATAATTAAAAAATTATTTCTTTCACGTGTTATACCCTACTAGTGATTATAACTGTGAGCAGTAATTGTCTACAAGAATCAATTACAAGAAGAATTTAATAATAAAAACTTCTTTTATTAAAATAATGAAATTATTTTAATATATAATTATCTTTTACAAGAATAATTATAAAGATAATTCTTGAAGAAAGCTATTACTAGAGAAAAACTTTAAGAATTAAAGATAAATGACTCACTAATACTCCAAAGAACTTATTGATAGATAAAAGTAGAGAAATTTGACGTGGAATTGTGGATTTAAGGGATCAAAAGGATTTATAACAGTATTACAACAATATATAGTTGGATTCTAGGATTTCACGTCTTTCTTGATGATTTTGAAAGATTTAAAATACTTAAGAATAGCTTTAACTAATACTTACTTGTTGGTAATAATGATTTTAATAAATTGATAAGATGATGATGATACGGAAAAAACAGCAAGAAGAGGCTTCTTTTAAGTCAACAACAGCTCACAGAGGCGTGCCATGGAGCAAACTGAAAAACCAGTGAGTGAGAAAACAATAAACCTTTTTGGATTAATGATTGCATCATCTGTTGTCACGTAAGATTATCATAATTACTTAATTGATGCTTTTACGTGACTACCAACCCCAATATGGTTAAGAATAAAAGGAGTAACAGCAGTAAATCTTCTTTTATTCTGAAATAATCATTGATTTCTCAAAGTTATCAATGTTATTGCCAATTTCATCACAGGTTTTAATTACTGTGAATTTTTGAAGATTCAGTGTTTCACATAGAATGGTCAAAAATGGACTGTAAGTAAAACTTTTAATTTTACTAGTAAAACTGTAATTCTTTCTGGTTGTACCATAGATAATACAGTTATTCATTGGTCCTGAAAGTTTCAGAAAGATTCATTAAGAATTGTATTTTCAATGAATTTTTGAAGTTTTTACCTCATTTCTACGTAGAATTGCAAATAGCAGTATTTTGCTGGTTGCTATGAGGTAAATCAATGAATATGAGTCCCAAAAGGGTTTTAATTACTCTTTTAGGGTCTAGCCATGGAAGGTCATCAAGAATTGACGTGGTTACAGGAGTTTAAGTAGCTCATTACCTCCTTGGCACGTCAAAATAGCAGGTTATTTGCTATTTTCTTGTGATTACAGTAGGTGTAACTTGGTAACCAAGTTCCCAAAGAGTTTTAGTTTACCAATTGGGCCAAGATGAGCCATGGATCCATGCTCTGGAGCTATCAACGCCTCTGAGGCCTCTGAAGTTGGGTACCCTGGCTCTCTTTGATGTCTTTTGTCCCCCTTGCCTAATTTTTACGCCAAAATAGTAATTTAAGCTTAAAGTGAGATATCCACTATGGGTGTACCAAAAGTCCTTATAGGAATACCAGGATATTAAGTGCTCAAAACATGCATAACACTATTCTTAGTGTATATGTAACATGGGATTTCTCACTTTCCCATTATTTTGGCTAAAAATCAAGAAAAACAAAACTTTTCACGGATCTTTTATGTGGTATTAATGATGTGGTATTGACGTATTTTCCATTTTACCACCTTAAATACTTAAATTGAGCTTATTCACTCTATGGAGCTACCCTAGGTGAATTTTTGTGTAGAATCCAAATCTGGTCTTAAATCCATGGATTTACTTACTCAATAAAAAGTTATTCATCTTTTCTGAAATTGAAAATGGTGAATTTTGGATATATGCATGACTTATGAGTTTTGCATAATTCAAAATTTCTTTTCAAGATAATTGTGGCCTATTTGGGTATGTAAAATATACCTCAAGGCTCACATTCCCTCCCACCAAAAAAATAAAATTGTACTACAATTTTATTAGTGATAAAAGAATAAGGCCCCAAAGGGGGTTAATGTCCATTGTCCAACCTCTTCTCATTACTCAGATCAAGTAATTTAAAGCACATGTATAGACATATTCAGGCTTGTGGCCTTCTGTCATGTCTAAATCTTCTTAAGAGTTTATCTGACTCAGGTATTTCTGATTCTGCCATCCATTCATCTTCATGTACTGGATTTCTATATCTGACAAGATATTCTCTTTGATTTTTGCCCCTAAGTCTCCTTTCTTTAATGACTTTCTTTATCTTTTTGTCTTCATTCTGTTCCACAGGTGGTACAGTTAAAGGAGTTGGGTTTCTTAAAGGAAACAATTCTTTATCAGCTGGTTGATAAGGTTTTATCAAGCTGACTGGAAATGTGGGGTGTTTATTTTCCAATTCACCACTCAATTCCACTTGAACTGCATTGGTTCCATGTAAAGCAACAATAACAAATGGTCCTACATAATAATCTTTAAGTTTCTTTGGGCCTTTGATATTATTAAAACTCAAGGTTGAAACTAAAACTAAGTCCCCTACTTTGAAGTCTGGTACTTTATGACTCTTGTCCCACTTCTGTTTTGCATAATCAAAAGCGTCATCCATACTTTGTTTTGTGTGGTGTTTTACTTTATCAAGCATTATCTTGAAGCTGGAAGCTGTAGGATGAATGTCAATCAAGTATTTCCTCAGTGTGTCTGCTGGGAGTCTTGGATTCCATCCTTTTTCTAACATAGCAGGGGTTTGTCCTGTGGAAGAATGGACTGATGTCTTGTATGCCAATTCTAGTGCAGGTATCAGAGTGCACCAGTCATGGGTAAAGCCATCTGAGTCTTTGAATTCTAATCCATAAGCACAAAATCTCCTTATCATGTCTTCTAAAGTTTGAATCATCCTCTCTGCTAGCCCATCTGTTTGGGGGTGATATGCTGTAGAGAATGATAACTTAGTCCCAAACAATCTATGAAGATTGGTCCAAAGTGCAGATGTGAACTTGGGATCTCTGTCACTTATGATATTCTTAAATAACCCTGTATGAGAAATAACTCTACTCCATAAAAGAAGAGCTGTATCCATAGCAGTGTCATCTTTATGACATGGTAAGAATATGGGAGTTTTGCTATATCTGTCTACAATGACTAAACAAGCATTATAACTTTTGTCACCACTTGCAGGAAGTGCTGTGACCCAATCCATGTGAACAACTTCCCAAGGGGATTTTGGTTCTTGAATATGGATCATTAATCCAAATTTCTTGCCTGTGCTCCTGTTTGCTTTCTGGCATCTATCACAGGTATGGCAATATTCAATGGTTTATTTCCTCCAAGATGGCCACCATGCACAGTTCTTCACTTTTTCAAGTGTTCTGTCTTCTGACAGGTGTCCAGAGTAGATACTATCATGACATTCATGAAGAATGGTATTGATAAGTAATCTACTACACAGTGTCATCACACAATAATGTTTTGTTCTATGGTAAATAATCCCATCAAACAAGTGAAATCTTCCTTCAGAATAGGAATTTTTCCAAACTTCATCAAGCGCATTAACTAAAGATGTATGTTTGCAGTCTTTATCTAATAAAGAAGTCAAGATATGGCAATTCTTGTCTTGTTTATAAGATTCTCTGACTTCTTCAAAGAATTCAGTCCCAATATCAGTTATGTTAATTCCTTCAATTGGAATCTGTGGTTCAGCTTCCAAAGGTACATAAGCTGGGTTATCAGGAGTGTTGGCTAAAGCCCATCTACTAAGTCCATCAGCATTCTTGTGAATGTTTCCTGCTTTATGAACTATAGTCATGTTTCCTCTATATTCTTGAATGGCTATTTGCCATCTCAACATATGTCTGTTGGGAGTTTTCATGTGAAGAAGTGATTTTACGGCATTACAGTCAGTTATCACTTCAAAAAAACTGCCATCAAGATAATAGTGTAGTTTCTCAAGTGCCCATACCAAACATAAGCACTCCATTTGGCTTGCGCCATATCTGGCTTCTGTTGGTTTGATTTGTCCTGAGATATAACAAACTGGTCCTTCTGTAGGTTTGTCATCAATAATTTGGACTTGATGTAGGGCTGCCCCTAATTCATCTCCACATGCATAAATGTACAACTTAAAAGGAGTATTCCAGTCAGGCATGAGGAGTAAAGGTGCTTCTGTAAGGGCTTTCCTTATCTTCTCATAAGCTTTAATTCTCTCTTGTGTCATCTCAAATACAGTCTGTTGATCACAGATTCTATAAAGTGATTTGGCTAGAATTGCAAAGTCTTTCAGGTGTTGCCTATAGTAACTGGCAAACCCAAGAAAAGACATAATTTCTTTTTTATTCTGGGGTATTGGTTTAAGTAGCACTTCTGCTACTTTGCTTTTGTCAATACCCAAGCTTAAACCAGAAACAATATGTCCTAATGCTTTGAGTTCTTCAAAACCAAAATTGCATTTCTTAAGTGAAATTTTCATGTTCACTTCTACAACTTTATGAAGTACTTTTGCAAGTCTTTCAAGGTGCAAAGACCATTAATCAGAACATATGATAATATCATCAATATAAATGATAAGCCATCCTTCAGACAGTTCTGTAGGAAAGATGGTGTTCATCATCCTTTGATAATGGGATGGAGCATTTTTAATGCCAAATGGCATTTTAAGATACTCAAAAATACCACAGTGAGTGATAATTCTAAGTAATTTTTTAGCTTTAGGCGTCAGAACATTTTGATGGAAGCCTTTCAATGCATTCATTGATGTTATATACTTGGCTTTAGACAATTGAGTCAAGGTTTCTTGAATTCTAGGTATTGGATACCTATCTGGAACTGTGTAGGTATTCAATGCTCTGAAGTCTCCAACCATTCTTGACTTATCATTATGCCATGCAATAATAACAGGTGTTGTCACTTCAACTTCCTCATTATGGCCTACTTTCCTTAGCACACCAAGTTGGATCAACTCTTGGATATGTTTTTGCAAGGCTTCTCTAGCTCTGGGACTGGCTGGATAAGCTGGTCTTCTAAGTACTGGAGGATATGGTCTGTCAATATTAAGAGTAATATCAACTTCATGTCCTCTTATAGCGCCTAATGGTTCATTATCAGAGGCAAATGCATTTTTATATGTGTATAACACATTAATAAGCTCATTCCTCATCTTTGGTGACAATGATTGATTAATTTGTGCTTCAACAAGTTGATTAGTCACAAATTCATCTTTGTAAGTATCCTTGACAGAAGATACTACAGATATCTGTTTTGGCATATTGGAGAAAGCAAATTTTTGTCTCTTGTTATCTCCAATTGTGAAATATCTGTCCTTATGGTTATTTATATCAATACCATAAATATTTAAGTAATCATTTCCAAGAATGATGTGCTGAGATGTGCAATTATCCATTACTACAATCTCAGTTTTCATTCTTACACTTCCTGCTGGATGTGGGAATACAATATTAGTGTCCAATATGCCCAGGGGGTACATATTGTTACTGGCACTACTGAATTGTACACCTTCTATTGGTAATAGATGGTTTTTCCATTCAGGAAGTATAATTTGGAGATAATCTTTGCCCACACAAGTGCAAAATGCCCCTGTATCCAAATTTACTTTGGCTTCAATATTACTCATCAGAACTGATGTGATACAGGATGCCCCAGCAGTATAACCCTTTCCTCTAGCAGGTTTTGTTTTACACATTCTGGCATCTTGGATATTGATCAGGTTGCAGCAATCCTCACTGTACTGTGGCAAGTGGGTATGGACTTCTGTGACCTCAAAGAAAGCTGAAATGTTTTCAATGGGATAGTCCTCCACTGGTTCAGAGACTGCAGAATCTTGATCAGACTCTTCTTTCTCTTCAGTACACTGAATTTCTTCAATGACTTGAACTTCATTGATTTTTGTCTTCTTAGGACAAGTGTTGGCTAAATGTGAAGTACTTCCAAATTTATGACACTTCAAGACAGGTCTTTCTGGTCTTCTTTCCTCTCTAGGAATCTTTGAGACTATTTTGGACTCTATTGGGTTTTTAATCCAAGTCTTACCAATTCTTGTTCTGGTAATGATATCTTCCATAGCATTAATGTAGTCCTCTGTTGAACAAGGTTCCACACATCTGCTTTTGATAGCATGTTCCAGTTCTCCTCCACACTTTCTTAATATTTTTATATTAATCATAGTGTCAGACATATCTGGGTGTAAAGCAGATAGTCTGTCTTTTTGTTTGAAGAGCCAAGTAAGTGGTTTGTCTTTTTCTGAGTTAAAAATGGCACTTTCAAAAGCATCTTCCATTTTAAACCTCCAAGAATTATTAGGCCATTTGGTAATCACTTCAGATTTCCACCAAGACCAGTCATGTTTACCATGATCAATCCTCACTTTGTAATACCATTGTGAGCCTTTGATATATGACCACATACCCAATAAGGTCACACAAAAGACTCAGAATAATTATACCTTCAATATAATTATATTAAAATTAGTTAGAATAATTATACATTAAGAATAATCACTTAAATATATAAAAAATACCATAAATTAGTACAAAAATTGGTTTAACTTAAAAACCAATGAATCAACATGTAAAATAAATTATACCATTGGATTCCCCATGGAAAAATACACATATACCATTTTTATGGCATATCTGTAAAGTCAATATTTAAGGAATTATAAGGTATAATACCTTATAAAAACCATAAAACCTTATTTATCTCAAGAACTAATGAAACAAAATGTGAAATAAATTGTATCAGTGGATTCCCCATAAAGCACCACACATAAAACAATTAATAAGCTAATTTCCAATGTTAATACTTAAGGAACTAACCTGAATATATGCACTTTTTTGGTCAATGCATATATTCAAGGATCATAGCTAATATCTTCTAAACTATACATGATAGAATGATGAACCAAGAATAAGCTTACCACGTAATTACTGTAGGAACACAGATATGAACTTTATTTTACAAATTATAAACAAGGTTAAAACCTATGATGAAATATTGATAAAAATCAACAGAGCTGTTGACCACTTTGTTGTGAAAGTGCTCCAAACTTAAAAAAAAGTATACAGTTGGATTCTACTAGTTCATTCGTGAATTAAAATGTAATTTTTATTATTAAATTCAGGGTATAACCCCCTGAAATCAAGGTTTGAAGTTTAAAATATTGAATTTCGACAGAAAAAATGAGTTACAAGAAAAATCATCAAAATTAGAGTTTTGATGATGTAATGAAGAGCTCTTGGGAGCATAATAAGGTTATGCCAGGCTATCAGAATTCACTATCTGAATTGCTGTAGCGTGTTAAATTTAAAGCTATTGACGATCAAAGTTTGAGCTTAATTTGAGCAGTTATGATCACACACTGTAACCTTAATTTAAGTTTAACAGTCTTAAGAGTGATAAAATTGGTGAATACTATTAGTTTATGATTAAAACTAATAAAATACACGAAATTTGGGGTTTTGCCAAGCCTCTGATGTCATCAACTTTAGAGTTATAGTGATAACTCTAAATAATGGTGTAATAATGATGTAATATGGTTTGATAATGATGTAATCATCTCCAAACCTTAAAATATTGATCAATTCCAGTGGATATGATCAGTACACGTCTACTAGAAGCCTGTTGGACTCTAGGAGGGAGGTATTTACTATAAATAGAGCTCTTTTTACTCTATTTTCCCCTCAGACGCATCAAAAACATTAAATCAATTAAATAAAAGGTAATTTCTTTATTCTTTATATATAAAACTCTTATATTATTAAAGACCAAAGACCATCTTAATATTAATCACTATTTTTGTGTGATTAAATCAATTCTTTAATTGTTTTTGTCATAAATCTCTCTATAAACTCATTTCCACGTTAAATCCAGAAATTTAGTAAATTTTCTTTATTTTTATTGTAAATACAATTTGAAAAAGTTGTATTATATTCTTTTGGCGTAAAATATCTCAAAATTATTATTTACAGTGTTAAAAGTAGGTTATTTCATCTTATTATAATAATTTCTCTCTTATTATTACTCTTAATAATTCTTAATTAATATAAATAGTATTTATATTAATATATAACTTTAATATTGGTAATATTATTGTTATTAATTGTTTTTTATTTATAAAAAACAGTTTTTTACGCCTTTATTATTTGTTGGTAACAATAATAAAGAGCTTTATAATATATGAATTATTTTATATTAATATATTATTTACAATATTATAATTTCATATAATATTAATTATATTATTATATTTATTTAATAATATAATATTTTTACGCCATAATAATAACATTTCATTATTATTATTATTATTTTAATCTTATTTATTTCAATTATAAGGACATTCAGAGTACAATAAGTAATAAATTAGTAATTTTTACTTATTGTTTCATAGTCAAACCTTACAACCATTTCTTTGCAGTTTTGGTAAACAAACAGTGTAATTTTCCCACTATGATTTCATCAGGTATATTAAAGTCTTCTTGCAACATATCAATAGTCCTGATGAATTCAATATGGTTGTATTCTCCTTCACCAGAGGATGTTGGCCATTCTTCTATTTTGGGAATATCTCTTGCAGAGTAGGCATTTTCTCCTAAGAATGGTGCAAGACTTTCTTTAACAGAGAGTTTTTCTTCAGTTAAATCTGTAGAATGTCTTGGCATATGTGGTTCATGATTCTTATGAATTTGTTCCACACTTGCAATTATCTCATTCTTCAACTTTTGCCTTTCACTGTCACTTTCTGCTAGATGTATAGCAAATTGATTGGTGTTCTTAATTATTTGTAAGACATGGTCTTCAAGAGTTTTAAGTCTATCATTTACTCTCAAAATGGAAAGATCTTCTGTGTCATTATTCTGAGTTTGACATTGGTTCTCAATTCTTTCACAAGCATTGCCAATTGACTCAAGGGTGACAGTTGTCAATTGATGCCATTCAAAATGTTTCTTGTCATTTGTCTTTAAACTATTTATGTCTGATGTAATTTGCTTTAACTTTCATTCAAGTTTGCCAATTTCTACATTAATACTTCTATGTACATCAGTTATTTGCGTGGAAAAGTCCTGTTCATCCTTTCCTGCTCCTTGGCTGTGAATTCCATAAGAGTTCTGGCCATATTGAAGACACTGTCCACGGCTGAAGGCTCCAATTTGGGGATCCTGTACCCTTGTGGGTAAGGTCTGTGCCAATTGGCTTTACCTTTGCCCTTGCCTTGATGATTCTTGGGACCTCTCTGTTTCTTTTGAGGTCCTTTGGGATTGTCCTTGGATGCTTCTGGAGCTGGTTTGGAGCTGGTAGATGCCACTGGTGCCTCTGTCTCCAAAGTTGGAGTCATTTCCAACTCTTTCTTCTGGTCTATGGATAAAAGACTCAGGTTCTTCAACCAATTGTTTATCTTTTTGACCTTGTCTTTGCAAGACAGGGGGCTCCATCCTCCTAAGAGTTCTATGGTCTTCTCCTGACCCAGAAATCTCTTGATGTGTAAGTAGGAGTTCATGGCCCCCTGCCAAAGGCTTGGGCAGATTTCCCACTCCTCTTCTTTGGCTGCTCTGAACCAATTTTTGTACTGGCTCTGATATATTTCTATTGCTGCCACTTGAAAATGGTTCAGCCCTGGAAATATTATCATAAATTAGTTCAGGCTCAGAATTTACGTCAAAATCTGTTGGTACAGACCTTGGGGAATGGGGGGCAACTCTGGCATTCTCCAGATGTGTCTTTCTTGTGGAAGATTTGGCACTTCTGGATTTGGTCTTGCCTCTTCCTTGTCCACATCCATCTGGTTGGACTGAATAGTTGCTTCCATTTCTGGTATGCACCATTTTTACGTCAATTTAAGGATAAAGAGTAAAAATAGAGATAAAAACACACCTTTTGGTGGTAATTTATTCTTTTCAAAATTAAATAAAGTGCCTCTTTTAGCAATTTGCACCTCAATACTGTCTTCAGATTCTGCTTCTGAAGATTCTGGACTAGTGATATATCTTTTACTGAGTCTGTTTCCAGCTGCACAGTATTTGATTAAAGACACTAGAAAGAAATTATAAAAGAGAGAAAAAAAAAATATTTTTTATACTTTTTAAAATATTTTTAAAGATTTTTTATAAGTTTTATATTTTTTAATATTAAAAAAATTATTCTTTTTAAAGAAAAAAATTAAAATTTAAGATTTTGAGTAAAAATTATTTCAGAGTAACTCAAAGAATAATTTTATAAGTTTTTGGATGTGAAAAAGCCACGTGTAAAACAGCATAAAATTAGACCAAATTCCTCAATGTAAAAGATTTCCAAAACAATTTCAAAAATAAAAATTATTTTAACTTTTAAAATGAAACAAAAAAATATTAAATTAATATATTTTAGAGCTTAAAAATATATTAATTAAGGGTACAAGGTTCAAAAAACACGGCCAGGCCCCCAAATGTAAGATGTGACTATGAAACTGACAATAATGTTACTATTAATCAACAGTACTATGTCTGTTCTTATGAAATATAATAATAAAAAATTATTATAACCACAATTAAATAATTAAAAAATTATTTCTTTCACGTGTTATACACTACTAGTGATTATAACTGTGAGCAGTAATTGTCTACAAGAATCAATTACAAGAAGAATTTAATAATAAAAACTTCTTTTATTAAAATAATGAAATTATTTTAATATATAATTATCTTTTACAAGAATAATTATAAAGATAATTCTTGAAGAAAACTATTACTAGAGAAAAACTTTAAGAATTAAAGATAAATGACTCACTAATACTCCAAAGAACTTATTGATAGATAAAAGTAGAGAAATTTGATGTGGAATTGTGGATTTAAGGGATCAAAAGGATTTATAACAGTATTACAACAATATATAGTTGGATTCTAGGATTTCACGTCTTTCTGGATTATTTTGAAAGATTTAACATACTTAAGAATAGCTTTAACTAATACTTACTTGTTGGTAATAATGATTTTAATAAATTGATAAGATGATGATGATACGGAAAAAACAGCAAGAAGAGGCTTCTTTTAAGTCAACAACAGCTCACAGAGGCGTGCCATGGAGCAAGCTGAAAAACCAGTGAGTGAGAAAACAATAAACCTTTTTGGATTAATGATTGCATCATCTGTTGTCACGTAAGATTATCATAATTACTTAATTGATGCTTTTACGTGACTACCAACCCCAATATGGTTAAGAATAAAAGGAGTAACAGCAGTAAATCTTCTTTTATTCTAAAATAATCATTGATTTCTCAAAGTTATCAATGTTATTGCCAATTTCATCACAGGTTTTAATTACTGTGAATTTTGAAAGATTCAGTGTTTCACATAGAATGGTCAAAAATGGACTGTAAGTAAAACTTTGAATTTTACTAGTAAAACTATAATTCTTTTCGGTTGTATCATAGATAATACAGTTCTTCATTGGTCCTGAAAGTTTCAGAAAGATTCATTAAGAATTGTATTTTTAATGAATTTTTGAAGTTTTTACCTCATTTCTACGTAGAATTGCAAATAGCAGTATTTTGCTGGTTGCTATGAGGTAAATCAATGAATATGAGTCCCAAAAGGGTTTTAATTACTCTTTTAGGGTCTAGTCATGGAAAGTCATCAAGAATTGACGTGGTTACAGGAGTTTAAGTAGCTCATTACCTCCTTGGCACGTCAAAATAGCAGGTTATTTGCTATTTTCTTGTGATTACAGTAGGTGTAACTTGGTAACCAAGTTCCCAAAGAGTTTTAGTTTACCAATTGGGCCAAGATGAGCCATGGATCCATGCTCTGGAGCTATCCACGCCTCTGAGGCCTCAGAAGTTGGGTACCCGGCTCTCTTTGATGTCTTTTGTCCCCCTTGCCTAATTTTTACATCAAAATAGTAATTTAAGCTTCAAGTGAGATATCCACTATGGGTGTACCAAAAGTCCATATAAGAATACC